>JABXJD010000007.1:5737500-6330000 GCA_013375575.1 Percina caprodes | reverse complement strand
ATGACAAGTTGTTGCAGTGCCAGCGGTCATGGTTAAATGCCAGCCTGCTTTTCTGCAGAGCAAATGCACACACGGGAGACCACGCATCCAGACAGTTGCTCACCAGGTAGATCTCTAAGTGACCCGTCATAAGAGGCTGCATAGTCCAGAAAGCATCATCATCATTTGGTACAGAATGAGCACATACGGATGTACTAAAGCACAAATGGCTCTGCTGCCACATAAGCCTTTTAGATGAGGTTACTAATAAAGTGTAGGATATGCAAAGCTCAAAGAAATCCAAGAAAACATTTCCTTTTTGCCACATATTTAATATATTTGTCCCATGTAAGTAATTTTGTTTCTTTTGAATCTAAAACTGTTCAAGTTAAATGCTCTGCTCACATGTTTCCTATAAACTTGGTACTTTGAAGACCAGACAATGACAAAAAGATGCCATGGTAAACAAATTAAATGAATAACCAGTCATGGAGTAAATAACTAAATTTAGATATTTTTTTTTTCTTTTCCTTTTTTCAAAGATTATTTTTTTGGGCATTTTTAGGCCTTTATTGACAAGACAGCTGAAGACATGAAAGGGGTGAGAGGGGGAATGACATGCAGCAAAGGGCCGCAGGTTGGAGTCGAACCCGGGCCCGCTGCGTCAAGGACTAAACCTCTATATATGGGTACCCACTCTACCAACGGAGCAATCTGGGCATCCTAGACTTTTTCTTTCTGATCGATAGCCCACCCCCTCATCAACCGATCATCAATGGATATGCAGGCTACTGCGACCCAGTTCACTTGTCTTGGACATACTTTCTGTTTTCAGCAATGTTGAGTGCATAGTGTCGTTGATAAATTTGCATCCATCTCCCCAGAGGAAAATAATGGAACCTCTTGTGTCTCCATGCAACTGATACAAGTTTGCAGCTGTCCAGGGACAAGGAGGGCACGTGCAGACCTGTCTCTACCGCTCTAGTTTTACTGCGAGGTTGTGAGCCAATAAAGTGGCGTGTGTCACGTAGCTGGCTGCTGTGTGCGCCCTTCAGCAGTCAATTGAGAGAGCCCTGAACTCAAGCAAAAAAAAAAAAAATAAAAAAAAAAAATAAAGGAGCCTAAAATGCATCAGGTATTATTGTAAGAGTATTACCGATATTGACATACATGTGAATGTTTTGCACTAAACAGTTGTTGTAATTGTTATGACAAATTGAGGATATGGCCATGGGAGGGGGGGGTGAAAGTGTCATGTCACTTTTTCAGTGTCAGTTTTTTTGTCTGTCACTGTTTTGGTGTGGCGTGGAGGGGTTTGAGTGGAAGGGGCAAGGAGAGCACGATTTACATGTATTCTTACATATGGTGACGTCTTGCATTAGTTCACCTGGAGTTCCCAGATAGCAGGTATGTTTAGTTATTGCTGTTTCTCTGTGCCGTTGTTTTTCCACATAGAACTGGCTTGGTTAAAGTGAACTTAAATAACGCTTAAACATGCACTAAAGTTGGTCAGCCATCAAAGCTAAGCTATGACGGTAATACCAGATGCTGAATGCGGTCAAGCCATCAGTGATCACCATGCATAAAGATGAGGCACTATTCTGTTTTTCTGAGGCGGTTTTCCTTCTCCTTCAGGATTTATCAGCAAACTAGAACACTTGTAACGTTAGATACTGCCCCGTCATGTCCAGAGAGATTGTATCCCCCGGTACGGTAGAAAAAACAAGTATCATACTTGGTACCGAAGTATTGGTTCTTGTGCAATCCCTATATCCACTAGTGCCTGGTGTCCTCACTTCTCTCAGTTGCAGCATGAAAGTCAACATTATGTGTTGAGTCTCCTCCTGGTCCACAGATTCAAGCGTACACTCAACCATCCTTTACCTACTCTCTCCCTCACTGCACTTGCTACTATCCACATGTAGCTGCACTAATATAATTTAGACTTAGACTTTTCTATATTAATCCTTTTGGGATGACTCCCGCGAGAAAATTGAAAGTTCTATTTCCTGTGTGTACACTTTGCTATAATCTCCTCGCCTGGTTTTCCTTCGTTTTTTAATGAACCAACACTGGTTGAAGATACTCACTGGGATGAAACTGGTCTCAAAAGACAACGTTGAACATTGGCCATACAGGACGATTGATTCATCATGGATATTAGCGGAAATGCTAATTATTTGCATGCAACCATATGGACAATGCCATCAGTAATATTACTATTACTATAAAACATGTAATAGAGTACATTACGTTGAAGTATGATACAGCAGCAGCAGAATGCATTCAGCATTATTAAAGATGAAATACAGTACACTGTTTCCACTTCCTGAAATGGTACACACTACATTCTACAAAGAGATGCATCCATGCAAGACATCTAAACAAGGTGTGTATTTTCTACCATGCATGGAGGCATGCTGCATGTGACAGGGAGGGAGAGTAGAGAGGAATATAGAGAGAGAAAGAAGACATCGAGAGAGAGATCAAAGGTTGACACACTGACAGCTGTCTTTGATTCACCATCATAGGCACGTGCACGCACGCACGCACGCACACAAGCAACACACACTTAAACACAATTGCACACAAAACGGGTTGACAGCACATAGCACCAAATTTACATTTATAAGACTTCTTGGTTTTCCCCTTACTTAGACAAGAGATATTTGAAGCATTTATTAAATTATCAATCTAGTTATTTATTCATTTAGTCAGTCAGTCAGTCATGTTTTTTTATGGCTGAGAAGCTCAGTGTAATTTCATTGGGCTACCAGATGGTTGAGGGTTTAATTAACAACTTCAAAAGCAATAACTGGAGAACTGGCCAAATACACACACACACACACACACACACACACACACACACACACACACACACACACACACACACACACACACACACACACACACACACACACACACACACACACACACACACACACACACACACACACACACACACATATTAGCTGCCTATGCAAAAGTCCTGCAGTACAAATACATATCATCCACACTCACTTATTAATTCATACTGCAAAAAAAAAAAATCGAACAGAAAAGCAGCCATTGTACTCTCAGTGTGTTTATGTACAGTTCCTTTCTCCTCGTTATGGAGGCTGCTCTCCCAGCTCCCCAGACTGTCTGTGTAGGCGATAGCTGAAGTGGAAGGGAGGTGCTGTGGATGGGCTCTGGGCTCCCAGACTGTAAGTCACACCCTGCTGATTGGATCTTAGTAGCATCTTGGGGGCAATAAAAACACCCCGTCTTCCCTTCATCTATCTCCCCTTTTTTCGCTTTGCTGGCAACCGCAGCCTTTATTCCACTATAATGACATTATTTTGATTGGTGGAGGAACAGTGAGCCTTCATCCGCTCACATTAGGCATGGTAATCAGACAGCACTGGGTTATGTTAATGTGAGTGGCACAGGGCAAAGAGCCATTAACTTGGCTTGGGGGTCAGACGGCCTCTGCAGTTTCTGGCTCTCTTCTTCCATCAAAATTGCAAGCAACATCAAAATTTGTATTTCTTCATGTCTAATATGGTTGTGTATGCATGCACCATTCACCAAGGTAGGTGTGACTTACTTTGATAATAAACCCTTTTCTGATTCTGAGTCGGACAATCCACAGACAGCCGCAGTGTGCCGGCCCCTTTCAGTACGATCAATTCACTGTTACCGGTCAGAAACACACTCGTGATAACCCAATATGGACAAAAAAAGCATTAATGGCTGACATCAATTCACTAAACCCCATGGTGTGGCAGTGTTTCTGCATTTAATACTTCAAAACATCCAAACATTCCCTCTTGTTTAACAAAAAAATTCTCAGAACAGCACATAATTATGTATTATTACCACAATTGGGTTAATTAAATGTCAATAGTGGGGATGATTGCCGTGTCATCACCATTCATAATCTTTAGACAACCTCTTGGACACACTGTTTAGCGTGCTTGACCTGCTAGAATTTAAAAATATATACTGTCTCAAATTGAACTAGTTTTAGTCGACTGAGGGGTTATCAACAGATGATCTAACTCATCCACCTTTAAGGGTCAGCCCTACAGTATAGTTGGTCTGTACTCTCTCTTGCAGTGATTCTACAAAAATACCAAAAATCACAATGAAACTGGACGAAGACACATTCAGTGCTACGACATGCCATATTGATGCCCATATTAAATAAGTAAAAGAAAGTGCATTGACGATAATCGTATCAGAATGTGCTCAACAATCTCATCAGGTTGCCAAAACCAAGGGACAAGGAATAAAGACAGGGGCTCATTTAAATTCAAAAATTATTGAAGGTCAGGAAACTGACTGGCTGGAATGTGTTTGATTTCTAAAAGTAATAGTTTAGGTCCTGGTTGACTTTCGATTGATGCCAAAAAATAAATCCTATCAGCAGGCACCAGTCAGTTTCTTAGTTTCTTAAAAGAAGAAACACAAACACAGGGACAAAAATCCTGTGTTCTGAAGGAACTCCTTATTTAATAATATAGTAGCTTATGCAATTCTGAGTTTGCCCTTTGGATTAGTGAACGTGTCATGTGTCATGTGCGTACGTGTTCATAGAGCCACTGTGCATATGGTGTAGAGATAGCATACATATTTCCTCACTGTCATCTATTGTTTGCAGGGTAAACAGGACAATGATGATCTTCAGAAGGCCTCCAGATCAATGTCCTTCATGCTGGAAATGTCAGTCCAGTCTGTTCATTAATCTTTTGCCACCAAACAAAACAAAGAGCTTTGTTAGATATTGGACCATCCACCATTGCTTTGATGAACAATCCCCCTTTGCTCACAACAAAAGGGAAATTGCTTATTGCGCAATTTTGCCAGCTAAATCCGATTCCTCTATGCCTACCTATTACTTTAAAGTAAGGAGGTATGTGTAACAAGCCAACGCTAGGGGTTTTCAGGGATTATCTGCAATTTATCAAACTGAATTTCAACATAAATCATTTTTAAACTGTACCACTTGGTCACCTCAGCACATCCTTTTTGTTCCACTTTCGCAGGACAGAACACAAAAGGTTGCATTTCAGCAGAAAATATGAGTATTTTCTATCACTTAAACAAATGGCCAATGCTTTAGCTCATCTGGTGAGGACAGACTTGTGGTTTGTGGTTATTAAAAGGCCAAAAAAAAGGTACTACATCTCAGGTTGTTTTGGAGCAGAAACTTTTACTACAAACAAATTCACTCTGACTAGGCTAGGGCTGGGTAGCAAAATCTGGTGCCAATATTTGCTAATATTATTAGGGGTGGAAATCTTCACTGGTCTCACGATTCAATTTAATTACTATCATCCTGTCAGCGATTCAAATCCATTCAATATCACGATGCGTCACCTCATCTAGATTATTATATTTCGCTACACATGGTTTTCATCTTCAAATTATATCTATCTATCTGAGCTCCCCTTTTTATTGTATCTGCATTTAAAAAAAAAAAAAAAGACACTTCCTGAATGTAGTGGAGTCTGAACACACAAGGACACAAGGTTGAAAATAAAAAAGCGCAGCGACCAGAGAACAACATCAGCAGGCAAAAATTGATTACGGTCTGTCACTGCATCGATGCAGAATCATCCGCCTCCGCATAGTGATACAATGATGAATTTCAACGCCCCTAATTTGGTGCCTAATTTTTACTGCCACATAAATGCCTGCGTATGCGCGGTATCTGGAAAAACCAGAACGATACCCCACCTTACATTAGGCTTTTTAGTTTAGGTTATGTTTCCGTATGGATTTGCACCCACAACTGTCAATTGTGTGTGTTTTATGCCATATATGTAGACATGAGGTGCACAAACCAATTTTCTATCTCTCTATATGACCTC
Source organism: Percina caprodes (assembly GCA_013375575.1). NCBI lineage: Eukaryota > Metazoa > Chordata > Actinopteri > Perciformes > Percidae > Percina > Percina caprodes. Next base: position 6,324,163 of record JABXJD010000007.1, on the reverse strand, counting down.
AGCACCATGGTTGCTCTGAGGAAAAGCCCATCTTCCTCCAGTGAAGACTCTGCTGAATGTCACATGTGCCAATGTTAAAGAAAGCAATTAGCCACTGTTGGCATGTCGTGGTCTGTGGATGAGTAATGGCTGGCAGGGTGGCAGTGTCTAGCCCTGATAAATTCTACTGTTCCCCTGCCTTATTAGTACAATGGCTAACTGGAGAGGGGGCTGGGAGCTAAGGTGAGAGACCATAGGGGGTGTCAAAGATAAACCTAGATTGACAGCAGAGCGGTGTGGCTAAATGCTAATGCACCGAATGACATTTCCGATGCCGGCCTGGGTTAGCTTAGATGCTGCTGGTGTACTGACAGACGGAGCTGCAGAGTGCAGGGGGTACCTAAAATACCAGCGCACCAACTCTCTTCTTTGTCACCCTTTTTTATTTTCTAAATGAAAGGGGGAGAAGGTTGAGATGTTTTCACAAGGCTTTTATCACAAGTTAGCAGGATAAGCTAATAGCAGGTGCTTCAGTCCTTGATAAAGAGAGTGACGGGTAAAGATGGCACCATAAGTACACTAAAGGGAGACAATAGCAGAAGACAGAGCTGATATTCAGCTTTGCTTTCCCATCAAGCACCTAGGGAGTTTAGCCTGAGTCTGATATTTTGTCCACAAAATCCCCAAGCGTCATTTTTGTTGATAAACCTTCTGCTTCCTCTTCTTCGCCGCCCCTGTGAGGATGATTTCTATCTCTACCCTCAGATTTCCAGGAGTTGCCAGACCATTACATACAGGAGAACAACTTTGGTGACTCTTTTTGGATGGTGGTCGAGAGTTGAACGCCTGTCGAGCCAGAGCGAGGTCTCATCTTTCTGGTTGGTCGGATGTGATGGTGTGTTGGAGATGTGTCTAATTGCCGGTATTTTTAACATAGAGTGGGGTGACAGCCAATGAAACCTCCTGAGTTGTGAACGCCACCTTTAATGGAATCTAATTAGTGGACGGCTGTGCTAACAGAAAGTCAGTGAACAGAACAAGCACTCATGCATGTGTGTGTGCTCCTTACCGGATTGCTCACTGAACAGTTCTGATACGTAATGTCTTGTGACAGAATGTGTGTGTGTATGTGTTTGTGTGTATGCGCGCGCATGCAGGTCTATGAGAGCAAGCGTCATAGAACTTTCTAAGAGGTTGCTGGACTATATATACAGTATTATATAGAGGACATATTAGAACAAGAATTGTATACTTAGTAGGGGCGGAAACTAACACTATTTGAAATGTAGATTTATCAGTCAATTAGTGTTCATGTTTAATCAGTTTAGTACACTGAATATTTAGTACATAAAATACCAGAAAATAGTGAAAATGCCCATATCACATTCCCAGAGGCCAACGTGATTCCATTCAATTATTTATATTCATAAGAGTTCATCTCAAGACAATTTACAGATAGAGTAGGTCTAGAACATGCGCTATAACTGAATACATTTGTATACAATGACACCGGGAAGCTGGACTCCCATAAAATGTTTACCACTTTCACTTGATGAACAGATAAATAACCAACTATCAAAATTATTTTGATCATTCTTTTTGTTAATTGACTAATCAACCAGCCTGGTTCCAGAAAACTACTTTTTTTTTTTTTTTTAGGTGATTCAAATAGGTCTAGCATTATGCTAAGTTCGACTTATTTTCCTGGTTTGAAAAACAACCCAGACACGCATAGATGAGAATGATGCAGCTCAGAAAATAGAAATATAGTCTGCTTGGAAACAAATCTGTTTAATATGGTTTTACCACAAAATGTTCACTAAAAATCCTACCAACTAAAAACCACTCCTGTGCGCACGGATAGGTCAGTTGGTAATGCGAGCGCCCATATAGAGGTTTACCTCTCGACGCAAGAGCCCGGGTTTGACTCCGACCTGCGGCCCTTTGCTGCACTTCATCCCCCCCTCCCCTCCCCCCCTCTCTCCCCTTTCATGTCTTCAACTGTCCAGTCGAATAAAGGCCTAAAATGCCCAAAATATAAATAAAAATTATAATTAAAACCACTCCTCCCGCAATGATAAATCTTGAATATAGGAATACGCTCCTTTTTCTCCTACGTCACAGAAAAGTCTGCTGTCAGTGTACAGTGGACTGGAGGCCTGAACTTTCCGCATTACACATTAGTTTAAGTCTCATCCTTGACCATTACGGGCTTCCAAAGTGTCACAAAAACATGTTTGTACAGTATATACACCTCTTAAACCTTCAGCGGGGGGGAATCTAATGCAGCTTTCTGCTCAGTGAAGGTCAAACAACAATACGCTAGGCACATTTTTGAGCCGAGGAGTTAACCTCCCCAGCGTGTGTGTCAACTAAAACGTTGAGATGGTGCACATACTGTACGCCAGTCACCTCTGGTTTGGGCAAAATAAACATTAAACCACAAATTTGAACACAAGGTCAGACTGAATAATAAGTAATATATAATAAGTAAATGTCAAAATGTTAATTCTGTCTGATCATCAGGCTACCAATTGACTCCATGACTAACCCTTGTAATCACTGTAATTCATTACTTTAGATATTGTTCCCCATTTAATGTTATGTCACGGCCAATCTAAAAACACACAAACACACCTTCTCAGGCGACATAATCAGATTTAGTTTTTGGCCCTGTGAATCCTCTGGAGCAGCGCTGATCTGATCCCGTCAATGAGCACAACAGCAAAAACCCAGACTTAACCCTGCCCTCCTACTGCCTACTCTCCTGCTCCTGCCTTTTTTTAATTCTCCATCTTTCCATTCTTCTTTAGCCTTACACTTTATTGAACTGCCTCATTTATTTCTGTGCTCTGTAGTCCTTTCTTCCTATGTCTGCCTCTCTCTCGCTCTCTTATTTGCTCCATTTCTTTTTTTTCCTAAACAAACATTTTCTTTGCTCATTACTGCTTTCTGGAAGCATGAAAGTGGGTCTAAAACGAACATTAAAGACTGTGGCGTTTATTTGTGTATTGGCTCTGTTATAAATGCCAACTAGTTGGCCGGTAATGTCTGTTTTCATGATGAGCCTTCCCATGGAGTTTACACCACACACTGAGTTCATTACAATAGATCAGTAAAGAAAGAGAAAGGAAAGGATGGACAAAACACACATGCATACACACTCACACTGGTATGTATAATGGGTCTTCCTTTTATGATGAGGCCCGGTAATTAAAAATGCCACTCTGTGTGACAGGGCAGTGTGGAAGGAGGAGGAAAGGGAGATGGACAAAGAAGGAGCGGGGGGAGGAGGAGTCTGGTCTGGTCTTCTCTTTAATGAGGATCCTAATCAACCCAGTGGAGGCTGCCCTGAGACCCCCCAGGTTCATTAGACCAGAAAAACCAGACTGCCAGTAAAGGAAAGGGAAGGAGGGAGGGGTGGGACCACGCTGAAGAAAGAAAGAAAAAGAGGGAAAAGTTTTTACTTTCTGAGGCAGTGAAGAAGCGTTAGAGAGGAGGCAGGGAATGGGAAAAGCAATAAAGTAAAAGGAAAGTGCCGGGAGAGACAGAAAGAGGAGAGAGGGTGGGAGGATGGCCAGCGGAGATAACAGTGTGGGTCATTGGGCAAGTCACGGCTGCCATCGATCCCCTGATTGGCTGTCTGACAGTTTCAACACGGCTGCCAAACCCTTTAATACAGGGTGTCTCCTACTGTGCGTTTGTGTGTGTGTGTGTGTGTGTGTGTCAAAATGAGTACCGTCTGTGCCATATGTAGTCCATTTCTTTGCCACCAGAAGTGATCTGTCCAACTTCCTCAGGAGGCTGATAAGAGCACCTTACAGCTGTACTGATGCGCCCACACACAAACACACAAACACACCCTTTTCCCAGCCAGTGAGACAAAAGGTTTGTGTGCGTGTGTGTGTTGAGAGTAACATTTAGTGACGTGTGCACACTGTGAGGTGAGAGTGTTGCAAAGTGTTATACTGGCCCTCAGCCCTTCCTTTCCTGTCCTCTCACATTGATTGGACAGCAGGACAAGGAACACACATTGCTTCCAGCAGCCCACTCAACTGCTTTCCTTCCTCTAAATGCCAAGACACAGTATGTGTGTGCACATGTGAGTCAGTATTCATTTAGTCTGGGAAAATTCATATGTAAACTGCTCAACAAAAACTACCATATGTATTGTTTAACATGAGGAGATGTTGTAGTTGTAAGCTTTAAAAAGCTGATATACAGATTCAAAGTCTGCATATTTCCGTCTTTACCAGGTCTGGGTATCGTCACGGATTTCCTGAATTGATTTGATTCCTATTCACAAGGTCCCGATTTGATTTTATTTCCTATGTAATTCAATAACAATTCCATTAGAGATATTTCAGTTCCAAAACCAATTTTGCATGGATATGAAAGAGATTCTACAATTGTACAAGGTAGGACTGTGCAATTAATCAAATTTTCAATCGTGATTACAGCTCCTAATGAGAACAGAACAATCGAGAGAAATTGGTTTGCACATTAAGTTTTGCAAGTAAACTCTTTTTGCCATGTGTTTTGAATGAAAAAAAAGAAAAGAATTCAAAACGGGAAATTCACAGTTGTAGGTGTTTCACAATTGATTTGTTTAACTTTTTCACAGTTTTCAGTTCAATGAGTACTCGTGATTTCAATATTGACCAAAAATAATCGTGTTATGATTTTTCCATTCGAGAAGCCCCAGTAAAGGTTCCCTCTAACCTGGTGCATTATTAAAAGTATCAATGTTAACATTAATAATTGGCCTAAAAGGCAGTTGCATGTACTTTTTATTTAACATGAACACATTACTGCAGTCAGTGAGTATTGAGTGACATTTCATTCAGATATGTTCAGGTGAGGGCCATGCCAGTTATCTTAGCCATCGCTATCTTTGGAGCGTTTAACCCTTGTGCCTCTCTAGGGACCTTTCACATTTGTTTTTGTTGATAATTTTGGCTGTCTTAACGCTTTCAACATAATTCTTGGTAAGGGTGTGAGTTTTTACTTGAAGTTTGAAAGTTCCACCTCAGATCCTGTACAAAGTCAAAAATAAACTTTTACCTGGTTTCCACTTTGGTGGGTTGCTGCTGTATTATGGAGACTGCAGCATATGTATGTTACTAAAAATGATGTGTGTGTATCTTGTTAAGCATTTCAGAGTGGTTTGTGTGTATATGGAGAAATGAGTATGTGTGTGTACACACGTGTATGCAGCTCGATTGATAGAAATGATATTATACTGCAGGTCACACATGCACAGCCTTCAAACTCAATTATAATATATTATACCTTCTACGTGCAGTATACAAGTTGAAGTATCACCTTTTAAGGTGTGTGTATGGGGGGGGGGGCGTCTTGGTAGGTGTGTGCAGGGTTATAGACTATAAAAAGGTAAGAAAATTGGAGCAAAAATAATTAGAAGGTGAAAAACCTGAAGGGTAATAGAAGAGGTCAAATAAAACAATAATGGACCTTTTACATGCAAGTCAATGGAAAGTTAACAGGTGATTCAAATGTAATCTAATACTGCACAAAAATAAATATGCATCAAAATCAATGTTGCTGCTAATCACTGATTTACCCAAGACTAAAAAAAGAAAAGGAAATTTCCCTCTAGCATACAAGTCAGTTTATTTGGCACTGCGCAGAAAATAAAAATGCACACAAATCAATGAGACAATGAAAAACTGAAAAAAAAATTCCCCCCTAGCTATAAGTATAATGAAAACAGTTGATATTTTCATAAAAAGACAGTATCTTTATGTATATAAACTGCCATTTAAAGGGTTAAAATTCCACAAATTAATGCATTTGTGTTAGGTTTGAACAGGACTGATGTGGGTTAAAAAAAGTAAGTCAGTGAAAGTGGAAAATAATACTAATGAATAATATTTTTATGCCACTGTTTTCAGGGGGACATTTTTGTCACATAAAATGTCGGTGACACAGCATACAATTTTTATAGAAACTGTCGGTTTGGTTCAATCTGTGGTATTTTTCCAAGGCTGTAATTTTGGTATCTTTAGAATCTCTTTTCCTGCTGGTATGAATTGTGATCACGGTTCCATTTGCCAGAATAGTTTATATATTATATTTGTAAAACAGTAAGTTTTTGGAACTGCCTGAAAATGCAATCACTTCGGAAAAATGTAAAAAAAATTAAATTCTGGAACCGGACATTCTAGTATTACCTGTAGAGACCAGTGTTATATTCTACATATTTTGTTGACAATTGTAAGAATAATAATTATGGATGAAGTCTAATCCTCCTATTGCTCAATTCCTACAAAAAGTCAAACATGTTTATATGATGGAACACATGACTGCCCAGCTACAACTGCTACTAAACTAAAACTGCCTATTTCACAAGTGGATAGACATCATTTATTGACGGCCTTTGTTAGGGACCTTATACTTCACTGCTTTGATGTATAATTCCTATGGATATATGTGGAGGTAGATGTGTGTGTTCTACTTCTGTACGGTGCAGATATGCACATGTAGATGAACATGTGCAAGAGAAGACCAATCTCAAGGTGATGTTGTTCTGTGATGTTAATCTGTGTGAATGGCAATAAATCTGTGAATGGCAATAACGTTGAGAAAGAAAAAAAAAAAAGTATGCAAGAATGAACAGAATGAGTAATTCCTAAAGTTGGCAGTGGAGACAAAGACTAAAGCAAAATCGAACACTAAGCACTTATATATAGATAGCGTGGACGGCCTGTCGGACGTCACCAAGCACAAACCATCCACCTGTCCTGCCCACGGCTACGATACTGTGAATACCCCACAAAGATTTCCGTGCCAGACAACAAACACTCATTATGCTGGGGACAAACAACTTAAATTCCCCTCATCTGAATAGGCAACACAGCTTAGAGGAGTAAACAGGATTCACAGAGGAGCTTAAGACTTTATGCTTTCCTTGGCTTTGAGGATATTGAGGCACCTCTCTGTGCTAAAAATCGCTCCCCGGGTCTCAAGCATCCCATTGCATTAGAATAATCACCTGTTTTGTTTAACTAAATTATGGAAAGCAGGACTGCACTATGAGTGAGCAAACAACTATTTTTAATCCCGAATGTGTAACTCGATTAAATGCAATTTAATGGCAGTCTTTCTGACGGTGTGGGCGCAACTAAATCGATACGTACTTTACACAAAAGTTTACTGCTTAATACAATTTGTGCATTTAATAAGCAAATTATTGTAATTATAAACCTCTTGCCAAAGCAATTAGTGATAAATTATAATCTTATGATAAATTATCTTGTGTTGACAGCCTGGGGGAACGCTGCAATCAAACATTAATTATTCATTGGGTAATTAAGTTCATAGGTGTTTCTCCCTCCCATTCTCCTGCTCTCTCCCTCCCTTCCTGGGAGGTGTAGGGTGATTGTCCAGACTTTAGTCCTCTAAATTCTTAATACATATATAGTGCACCAAATGCCACACATCAAAAAAAAAAAAAAAAAAGTTTATGTGACAATCTCAACTGACCACATGTTGTATAACTTGATCAAAACAAGAAAACAATTAAATAATTAATAGAGGCTTATAAGACAGCTTGCATCATCAGTGAAATATCATCAGGGCCGGAGCCACCGTTGCGTCACCAATGACATGTATTGATTATCGTTTATGGGAATTTGAGAATCTGTGGAAGAGTAGTTTGAAGCCAAATACAACATAGTGGACGTCTGAAGGCTTATTCTGATGTCCTTCAATAATGTTTGGTGTTGTCGGGCAAAAATTATATTCTTTCAGGATATTATAAACTACAACTCTGCATCTCCTCTTTGGCTCAGTTTTCAGGCTTTAGTAAATCTATCCCGTGACGGAGACTTTAGTTAGGCAGTGTTAGCCTGCTACGAGGACCAGACGCCAAAGCTGCGGCACCGCCTACTGCTGCCATCGGAACAAGGAGACGCCGGAGGCAGTATGAGAGGAATCGTAGTCTTGCTTTGCCAGAACTTCTTCCACTGCGCTGCTGGGGAAGGTCTGGCTAGTCCACACAGCATTACGGGATGGGAGAAAAATGTGCTCTGGTTTATCACAATTGTCATGGGTAACGGTGCCGCTGTAAAATAGTCTTGGGAAGTAATTTGTTTTGGGTGAGCATGCGTACATTCAAAAGTTGTTTTTGTTAATGGAGCTCCAGGAAAGACTTTGGACACTTGGCTCAACATTGCTGAGTCCTTAAAATCCTTGTTGGAAATTAGTGCTTCAGCCTTTAGTTCTGTTTGCATATGTGACTGATCCCTGGTCCCTTGTCTAGTGTCTGTCTGTGTGGGTGTCTGTTTATGTATGTCTTCATTAATGTCTGTCAATGGACATCACTCTCTGTAGCATTGTTCTTACGTTTCCCTCCTTCCCGTGTCTCTGTATTTCGCCCCCGTCTTGCCTCTCTGGGATACAGTCTTATGTCTCAGTTTTAATTGTTTTTAAATTTCTAAAATAAAAATAAAAAATTAAATGTTTGAGTCGTGCATCAGAAAACTTAGATTGGACAGATCTATCCTGCAGAGAGGTAACCATAGACCTTGTCCAGAGTCAATGGTATGAAACATGCCTGTGCGGAAAGGAAGGAAGGACAGCTGCAGGAAGAGGTCTCACTCGTCTTTAAATTCTGTTCATATATATATATATATATATATATATATATATATATATATATATATATATATATATATATATATATATATATATATATATATATATATAAGTTGCAATTTTTTGTTGTATAGTTCCTTAAAAATAAAAAGGAAACTTGTTTTGGGGAGAATAAAATTACTCTGGGCTGAGTTTTCCTAGTAACCTTACCAAAAAGGCTCAGGATGCTGCAAATGTTGGTATAATATGAAAATAGCTGGTGGATTTAAAATAAAAAATAATTTATTGAATTAATCAAATTTGAGTGGCTTAATTGTCTATCTTTACATTGTTAGTTAATTTCCTATCCTGGCCCGGGACACATATTCATACAGTTTGATGAAGGACATATTGGACTTTAACTCATCATTGCACTTACACCAACAAGCATAGCTGTCCTCATTTTAGGTCATTGTTTACGTCTCCGGTTTAATCCTGCATCCACCGTGTGCGTGCGTCCGTTGCGGGGGGGAACTAGGCAGCCCTGTCGACAGGAGTGAAACAGCAGCAGCTTTTAGTAACTTCAGAGTGAAAAACATTACAACGTACATTATTGTCAAAATGTATACAGGTTCGCAGGACAGTCTGTTTTACACGGTCTTTCGCTGTACGTTTTGTTGGTAAATGTGAGATATTCGAGTCTCACGTCTCGTCTTCATATCAGAAACAAGGAAATAAATTTTGCGACATACGTGTGACGTCAACCCAGTCTCACTCCCGTTTGGTCATTGGCTCTTAGAGTCACATACTGATACAAAGTCTGGCACGGGGGACTGCTGGGATTGGTTGTCATGGAAAACTCCGGTTATTGGTCAAATTTGTGGAAAAGTTGCTTGATTGGTCAAAATCGCTAGTCGCACCAAATTCACGGTGATTGGTACCCTGGAAATCCAGAGTTCTCACGAGAGCACTATTTGAATTTGCTCAGCGAGTTACTCATCGAGTAATGCTGCTTATTAACTATGCCCTTTAGGAGGATTGGACTACTTGTAGCCGAGCTGCACCAAATCACATCAGTGTATCTGATGTAGGCGGGCCAGATGCAAGCTAAACACGACAGTTTAACATACCAGTTTGCTCTGCTGGTAGCCAAGCGTGTGGAGCTCTGGATACATCACCCCGTGTGTTGTTGTGATTGGTTGTAGTGTTATCCAATTGCGTGAGATTTTCAAATGCACACTTGGTGCCGCCCCTCATAGATGGGCGACGTTCATTACTCGATGCCAGACCCTTAATCTTCCGGATTTTGGTCTGAATTTCCAGGCTAGGTGAATGGTCGAATTCACCATCATCATTTGTTGCTATAGCGACATCGCAAAATCCAGGAAGGACTGGCCAATACATTTTCTGTTGATTGACTAATCTTTAGCTCTAAACTTTTCTTTGGGATGTGCAAAATCCTTGCCCATGGTCATGACAAAATGCGATAGCTGAATCATTGTGTAAAAATCTAACACAAATTCTAAAACAATGGAGTTGAAAACATTTTCCAACAGGTATATTACAATACGTTACCCTGCTTTAATGTCGAAAGCGAAAAATACTGGCATGCAACACATTCATCTGCTGAAATGCTTGTTGCTACTATCAGCATTAAGGCAGTGCAGGTTTAACAAACTCGTGAAAATTTTCATCAACTGTATGCAAACCTGCAGCAGCACAAAAACATGACATATATATAATTAACATTTCAAACCTTAGCTCTTTGCCAGACAGACAGATAGCGAATTGTGTTCTGAAAATAACCGACCGGCCCAGATATGTCAGATGGGGTTGAAAGGACAAAGCGTGTTTGCGGGGAAAACAACGCCACATTCATCAAGTTCAATTACATGGAAGAGACATCAAACTTAGACAAGACGAGAGAAGCAGCTCTAGTATTGGCATCGTTTTTTTGTCTTATTAAAGTTTGTTTTTTTGTCCTCCCTTACTGGAAAAAACAGGCATTCCAATACCAACGATTTGGATGAAGACCTGAGGAAGATTAAAGAATGAAAAGGAATAATGGGCTCTAACTGCCCCTCTTTGTTTTTCGTTCATAGCCTTGCTCCAGACATCTATCAGATCCTGTGTCTCTCTGATTTTTTTGGTGATGGAGTGGCATGCTGCTGCCATCTAAAGGTGTAAGACGACTTCACTGAGGCTCTGCTCAACGCAGTGTGTATGAAACACTTCATTACAGGCTTATCTTATACATCTTGCCTCAGTCCAAGTAAAATTCTTAGCCTGAGTAAAATATGAAACCAACATCTAACGTCTTCAAAGTGTCACTTGTCACTGAGGGTGTATTGCTGATTTGCTGTGGGAGGGTGAAAGGGAAGGACATGTGAAGGATTTAATTAGACAAATAATGGTGCTGTGTCCAACGTACAGGCGATACCACTTTAATCCCTTGTAAGCTCCGGCCCGGTATAACTGCTGGACAAACACGTTTGGTAATGTTATTATATTGAGGTCCTGAGGCCTATATGTAAGGAAATACTTTGCACGGCATGGTGGAAGTTGCATTCACTAACATAGCCTTTGTTTGTTATGTTGTCTAAACTAAATTTTGCTTTGTAAAATAGACCTTTATTTAGCTTAGATCAGTTTTATACTATAATGTGCATTCTACTATACACTATATTTATCATATATACCATAGCAACAATATATAATCTGATTGGCTGAGGATATGATTTATTTTTAGATAACAGCACAGCTTTGACGTTGTGGAAGACTATGCAGCTGTTACTAGGAAACAAACTCTTGTTGGAGTATGATATTGATAATGATATTTGTCTAATATACTGTGTGACTGTGCAATGCTTGTGTTTTTGATTGCTGTCAAATGGTACGTATGGGGTAATTCCCTGCGATTCCTGCAAAATAATAAATAAAATTAAAAATATCACAGGGCGCCCTCACCTGGATGAGAGGGCATCCCAAAGGCTCTGTCCTTACCACAGTGGCCGGGGGTTCGATTCCGACAAATGGACCTTTGCTACATGTCATATTTCCCCCCCGCCATTGGAGTGTCTTCAGGTGTACCTAAAAAAAAACTATACCTCAAAAGTAAAGTCATTTCAAGAATCAGCGTTTAGATTTAGTACACAGCCTCGGGCTGAGTATCACCTGAAATCTTTCAAAATTAGTGCCGATACCCAAGTATAACATGGCATCAAAACTGATGTGGTAGAACAGCATAACGTATTCTGACGTAGGGCTGTCACAGTATTGATGTTTTCCCCCCCGTACAGCACAAGTTAGCCAAGTCATTCAAAACGTTTTGATTACCTTTTAAAAATCATTAATCTCAAAGTGAACTTTTCGATAGCATATACAGTATTTCTGTAGTAGTCTATTCTTAATATTCTATGTAGTCTAAATGTTTCTTTATTCCAGTGTTGTCATTAAAAGGCCGACGTTGCAGCAGGAATATTGCTCTGCTTCAGTTCATGTGAGCTGAGGACAAGCAAGCTGTAGCGATGTTAGTGGGAGCGCAGAGCGGATGTTTTTATAAAGTGAGTCGTCTAATCTCCCACTCCATCCCGTTCGGTACCTTTCACACCGTGTGTTCGAAGCATGCCCAATGTCCACGCAGATGAAGGCGCCTGCCCTCCGTCCCACCGTCTATCTGATAAAACAACCGCAGCAAGGGGATTGAACAGTTCAGTGAGGTGGAGTGGAAATTCTGGACCTTATTCTCAGCTGAAATGCATGTGCCAGGCAAATAGTTCGATTCTAAACACTGTTAATTGACATACCATGCTTGCCATAACAAAAATTGTAATAATGTTTAAAAAAAGACAGGGGATGCAGTGAGAGCGTCAAGCAGTAATCCAGACAGCCCTATTCTGATGTGTCCGATAATAAACTTGGAAAAGTCCAGTATTTTCTTATATTGGGACTCCTAATCACATATTAAACAAACATACAAGCCTAAAACAAGACAGCTAGACTATCCTCTGCTTATTAACAGTAGGCAAACTCAACACGCTACCTTTCTGAGCTCACACAGACAGACACACATGTTTAATCAAGGTGGATGTACTGCGAATGCCCTTTCCCCCTTCGGTGCCAGGCCTTATTGTGGTGATGACTGCACTGGCATATTGATGTCAAGTCTTTATTGTGTGGGTTGATGGTGGATGGGGAGTGCTGATTATCTTGCAACCTCTCCACACCTTCCTCCATCTTACCTAACACAGTTTGTGTGTGTGTGTGTGTGTGTGTGTGTGTGTGTGTGTGTGTGTGTGTGTGTGTGCGCGCGCCTAATGAAAACTACAGGCCAATAGCCTCCTCACGCCAAAGTCACAATCAGACACTCTCATGGCTGTGTCTATGTGCTGGTTATCCCTTATCCCTCGCTTATAAAATAAAAAAAGCTTTGAAAAGTGTTTGTGTTACTCCACCATGTCTGACTGTCACTGAGCTGCTGCCTCTGTCCTTGTTCAAAACCCAGATATTAAAGTAACACAGCAGCAAAAAAGGCAGCAAGTGAAAAGTGGAAAGATGATAGAAGATCTATACGCAACAGAAAGAAGAAGAAAAAAAACTATGGCGGGGTGTGGGAGAGTAAAAGGAATAGTTTCTGAAAGTCAGACATCCAAAGAGGCAGACAGATCACAAACACAAAGTCATGGTTAGATCTGCAGACAGCTCCCACAACTAGAAAGAGATAGTGATAGAAAATGAATTAGCAGAATGTAAAAGGATGACAGGCATTTTGCTCTTCTATCAGAGTCCAAATATTAAAAACACGCTACAATGTATTGCATTCCAACGCCATCAGTATTGATTCTTGAAGTTATAGTGTGGTGTTGTACTGAACTGCTACTCTTCCTGCAGTTTTGACTCCCTCTGTATATACACTAAAGAAGAAGCTCAAGTATTAGACACAAGCAGAGACCAGGCTACATGATATCAGCACAGTAACAACCTGATCTAATCCACATAAATAATGATCTGACAACATACTGCATGTGCGACAGTGGAGGACAACCAATTCTGATGCTGACAAGGCCTGGCCAACTCTTGCACATCATACAGGATGCAAAAGACTGTAAAGTATTATTGGTGGTTGCCCAACCTGCAGTCTGACGTGTCTATAGCTTATTAGCTTCAAAAATTTAAGACATCAGATGGAGCGTCTAATCTTACAGTGACCATACATATTCTGTAGTCTGGTCTGACAAAGGGTGACATTTTACAATGTAAAATTGTAGGCAATTGATTGGCCAGCAATAAACCAGTCCTCCAGAAATTCTCACTCAACACTCAACTCTCTCCCGCCATCCAAAGAATTTAGGAATAAAAATCACAGCAGCTAGAATGCAGCTGCATGTGTCGTTTTATATTTGTAGTTGTTCACTAATCCCTAATGTAATACCATGTAGAAGGCGTGTTGGTTGGTATGCTGAGCTGAAGCCAATTTGTACCTAAAATGATATCAACACCACATAAATGACCAAGTGTAAAATCAAGGCCAAGAACAGAGGGACAGAGAACAGAAGGAGAACACAGCAGCCTAAAGAAAATGGCTGCCTGTGGCAAAGGCAAAACTGTTTCACCATTTCATCCACCAATTCTCATGTGGTACATTCATGGACTGTATGTGCATGGTCAGAGTTGATAGAGTTGGCATCCAGGCTTTAAACTCATCACTCCTCCCTCCAATATAGAGTCTCCAACACTGACAAAGCATTCAAAAGGAGATCATGCAATGCACTGAGATTACATCAAGCCCACAAACCACAGAAAAGCAGTTACGACAATGATAAAACATCCCTCTCTCAGCCATTATTCATATGTGGTCATTCCTCTGATAGACCACAAGGTGGACTATACAGTAGTATATTAATACTATTATTTATGCAGTAGACAATTATTTACTTTTGCATATTAATATCACAAACACCATGGCTGCAAGAACAAGAGTTTACTAGATAAAATGTTATGACATAAAAACGTACCTACCTATCTAAAGACTACCTACAGTATGTTACAAAACAATACAGTTTCCATTAAAGTAGTATTAAAGTACATGGAAGGCCTGTGTGCAAGACAGCAATCATATATTACATCCATAATGCCACTACAAAATTACCATCTACAATAGCCAGTCACTTCTGAGGCAGGAAGACACCAACAACATACTGTAAAGCCAACTCACTTGAACACTCAGCCATGATTATTCGTATTCCAACCCTAAGTAAGAATTATTAAAAACGTGCCAAACAGCAAGCAAACAAAATAGCCCAGGAAAGAAAGATGACACTACTATAAATTGACTCACAATTGATTAAAAAAAAAAAATCTTCAAAATAACGTTATTAGCGTCACATAGCGGTGACAGCAGCAACGACAAAAAGTAGCTATTAGCATAGCACAAACACCAACGGAACAAAAACCAAGATATGGCTACATGCTAGCAAAAAAACAGCTCTTACCTTTGTGAAGTGAAAGAACCGCTCGTCCCTAATATTAGGTAGGAAACGCCGGTGTTTTGTGGCCTGTAGTTCATCGTTTGAGGCCGGGGAGACAGGTGCAAAGCTTGTTAACTCCTCCACAAGTCCTCCAAGCGTCGACATGTTGATGGCCTAACGTTAGCTAGCTTATCAAGTGACTTAAACAGAATTCCTAGCACCAAGCATTTTCGGTAGAGTAAGCTAAAACAAAAGCAGACAAACGGAAAATTCTAGCTTATTGGACCCTAAATAAATAGCTCGCCTCGTTGTGAGGGTGCGCTTAATTTGCTACATATAGTAGGCTCCCGTCTGTCTTGTCACCATAGACACTTTTCACGGCAGACATGTTGACATGTAGTAGGAAAAGGTGTATTCAAAACCATTAATGATGGCTGCATTCCGCTTAGGAAAGACCCTGTTATTGAGCATGCTGACTCACTGAAATAGCTTACTGGAACACTTGATGGAATTGAGCCATTGTTAAGGTTATCAATTTCAGTTGTGCTTTTCCTACTATAACAAGTCAAAATGTCTGCTGTGAAACCGGTCCATAGCACACTGGAGTGAGTCTGAGGTTGTACTCCTAGACAAATGCCCACTCTGGTGGACAATACTTAACTTTCTTGTCCATCAGCCAAATGGCTAGTGCATGTTCAAATTTCACCAGCCGCTCAATAGATTACCATTGTTTTTTGGCTGGTGAGTGAAGCAAATCTACCAGCCAATTGCATATTTTATCATAATTTGGAAGGTAATTTTGAACCCTGGTTGTATTCTATTTCATAATAATACATTGTAACAAACAGAAAGACAAAGAAAAAACAAATAAAGTGGTATTAAAAGTTAGAACTACTAATGATTAAAGAGTATTCTAGGCTGTTATATTTCAGTGTCTGGTCATTTACATGACTCATCCCTCATGGAATTATTCAGACACATTGACCATCAACAAACCAAAGACTTCTGACATTTTACCCACCATCATCTAACAGCACAACACATCAATATCATCCAACCATAAACATATAAACATTATCCAAACATAAACATAAGCCTCCCACAAATAACTCTCCACAATGGGAAAACAATGTTTTGTGTCTTTTCCCATGCTTTAAATATTTAGAAATTGCTAAAACATTATCAAAAAGGTATTTAAATTAAGCTTCAATGTCAATACCTATCAAATCTAAATAGGAACGTTAACAATGTTTGTTGTAAATTATGATATAAAGGACAATTTAACTCATTTAGCTTATAATATTCACAAATGATTTCTTATTTAATCGCACCTCTGTATCTTCCGATTTCAGTATGGAGTGGAATTATAGGCTACCACATCTTAACTGTGCACAGAGTGATCTCTGACATTTAGGAAAATTATACTTACTGCTAATGTCTTCATTAATGTCATTTTACTACTGGCCAAAGTTTTGTATCATTAGTTGCAAGTTACAAAAACAGACAATAGCCAGGATTTTTAGAAATACTGCAGTCCATCAGTATCAGTATGCCAATGTTTCCAATGTTTGACTAGACCCCAAACAACTCTGAAAAATGTTTCTATAATCATACAACTCACATTTTATTAATTTATTTATGTGGTCTTCAATTTTCCTCTGTTTTTAAAATGTATTCAGAATTTGTTTTTTGGCCTTTAAAACTGTCAAATTTCAATCTATTTTTACAAAAACAAGTCACAATTACCCTTTTAAAAAAGGTTTGTAATATTTCTGACATTGTAGACTGAAAATCTCCATCTCAGGTCATTAAACTTTCCTAGATCCTTTAAGATCCCTTGACATGGTACTCTTTGGATGCTTTTATTTAGACCTTAGTGGTCCCCTAATACCATATCTGAAGTCTCTTTCCCAAAATTCAGCCACTAGGGCCAGTCCCACAATGAGCTTACCTTAGTATCTGCCATTTCTGAGTCTGTAGCTTTTGAGGAGCAGAGGGTGGCCATGATGTCTCTCTCTCATGGGTGGGCCAAATTCTCTGGACAGGCAAAGCAGAGAAAGGGGAGGTGACCTTACCCCTCATGACCTCATAAACTGAATTTTTCATTTGCCATGGGACCTTTAAAATATATACAACATAACATTGTTGTCCTCAATGGTATGCATCCCTGCTTTTACACTACATTTACACGTGGGCGGTTCTTTTAATAAACGGACATTTCAACCTCTCCGGTTTCAAAAATAATATTGTGTGTGCCTGTCATTTTTCAGAAAGTGTTCGGTTACACGTACTCGTTTATATATGTCGTCAAGAGCATGCCAAACCTGTAGGTGGCAGTGTAACAAGAAGCTGATTCAAAATCCCAAAAATAGCAACAACAGTCACTTCCCGATGTGAGTCGAGTGCAGATAAGAGTTTTGCATGGTCAGATTTAAACGACATAACATGTCATATTGAAATATGTGAAATCCATAAAATGTGACAGCCTTTGTTGTGTTTGATACTAACTTGTAGCCAGCAGTGAACAAACTTTGTTATGTAGGTCCATTTTTACTGTATTGACATTACAGGAGTCTCTCAATAGCATCTTGTAGGCTACTTTTCACAAAGTGATGCATGCACGACTCACATCTTCACTCAACTCACATTGGGTAGTGACAACATCATCAACAAATCACTTCCTCTCTCTTCTCTTCCTCACTTCCTCGGCTGCCTAAACCTCCGTTCGTCTCAGTTTACGTGCAACCAAAGATTTCAAAAATCTCTACTCCGGCCGGAGTTTTTAGAAAGATTCATTTTTTGAGGCAAATTCTCTGTTTGCATGTAAACAAAGGACACAAACGATGAGAAATGTCTTTGTTTTTCAAAATAACCATGTGCGTGTGAACAGGGCCTTAAAGAGTATCTGTACACTGTAGTAGATGCAGTAAAATTGGACCTAACACACGTAAATATAATAAAAATACAACAAATGTACTGATTTATACCTTGTACCTGAGTAAGCTATTGTGAATGTGTATTTCACATTTACATGACATACATGTGTGTTTAAGCATGTGTGCAGTAGTAATAGCATTACACTTTATTTGTCTCACTCGCACTTCCCTACATACGCAGCTCTCCATCTCAGTTTTTGGGGCACCATACAGCTCCAGTAATTGCCACCGGAGCGATTGCTCCTCATTAGATGCTATGGAAGCTGTAATTGGCCATCCCAGACACAGAGATCAATGCCACTGTTATTACCGGGATTTGAGGCACCTAGGCCCCAGACAGCTGGCCCAGCCGAGGCCAAAGGGGAACTAGAAAGGGGGGCTTGAGACTCCACAGCTTGTTATGGCTGCACAGAGACTAGGCAACCGCTTGTCTTAGGTGTCTATTGACAGCTCGCAGTCCAACATGTATCTGCTCTCTCCATCCCGCTCATTGACACTTTCCTTTCCACAGAATCTGTCTTTTGGCCTCATCCCATCTCTCACCCTGCCTCATTAATGGGACTCCTTATTGGCCGATCCTCATGCTGCCACAGAAGAACTGTCAAAGGGTCACATAGTGTCCAATTCTACTGTAGGAATCCCACTATTGCAACTGTTGCCATGAGTGCATTGCATTTCGCTTCACTTAAGTAGTAAATCTAATAAATTGCTGCCTGTTTAACTTTTTAAACAGGGTTACATTGTATAGTTGCAATTATAATTTCTAGGGAATGAACATGATGACACATGAATTAGGATGAGAACAAAGTGTTCTGCGCTCTAACCAACTTTTACAGCTTCGTTATTATCACAGTTTTTCCAACTTTTTTTTCATTTTCTCATCGGTCCACCCACTCCCCTCCACTCCCCAATGCCCAGCAACCCATCTCATGAGCACACAAATACAAAAAATAAGCAAAAAACATTAATGGCAGGAATAGCAATACTAAAAAGCTGCTAAATCAATAAAGTTCCAGTGTTTTAGCCAGTTGAGGCACAAATGGGCCAACACATAACCGTCAGAAGAACTGATATGAAGTCAGGAGCATCGCCATAAAAAGATGTAGACCGTGGAAAAGATGGCTGCCCTTTCAGGCTCACATCAATCATTACAGGTCATGAATTATGTTTGTTTATGCCGATGAAATTGAAGACAACCTCCTGAAAATATATTTTTAACTGCACTCACTGAAACCCAACTCAGGCTTTCATGATAATCTTTCAGGAAGGTGAAACCTCTAGAGATGAATTTTACTTTCCCAGAGTCAAACAGCCCATTATTACTCCCTTTTTACCATTACCAGAAATACATAAATGCCTCAGACATCTTTCAGGCAGACACACTGCTGCCATATCTCCACCCTCTATTACCTGTCTGCTTTTGTGGATGAGTTTATCTCACCATTAGCTGAAAATATTCCCTCCTTCATAAAGGAGTCTTGGTAAATACAGTATATCGGACAGCTTTTCATTTCTAATGCATAAAAGCTTTATCAAGTGATGCTACTTTTATATCTATACCTTATGATACAGGTATTGAGTCGCTTTGACCCTTTAATTTACTATAAAAAGGGACAATTTTAAATCATGCCCTAAGGGGAGATGCATTTTCTTTCAGTTCATGTTCTGAGTCTATGTAATTTATCACAGACAACAATAATGGGCCAAAAGGTGAGGCTGGTCTTTTAACACCATTGTTTTTTTGTTTGTTTTTGCAGTCAAATTTCAACAACACTGTTGCTGTATCAGAATCAAAATCAGCGTTGCCAGGTATGAGGACACATACGAGGAATCTTGCTTTGGATCATCGTCATTGCTCACAATGCGCTTACACAACACGACAAACTATATATACACACTATAAACAGAAACAATATAGACAGGTTGAGACAACAGTGCAATGAAGAGTGCAAAGTAGGCAGGAGTAAATTATAATTATGATAGTTATTATTTTAATTATGGAGCGTAGTGCAAAGGGTGCTGGAATAAATAGTATTATATAAATATTATATTACAATATGAACAGTATGAACAGCTCTGAAATAAAGAATGAGAATGATGAATAGATAATAGGTGGAACCAGTAAACAGACTGATTAGAGACAGTGTTGCTGGGTTATTACACAAGAAATGGAACCTGGTACTGTGAGTCAGTAGTCAGCTGTTCATCAGAGTGATGGCTTGTGGGAAGAAACTATTCCTAAGTATGTTGGTTTTGGCGTACAGTGCTCTGTAGCGCCTACCAGAGGGGAGAAGCTGGAACAGGTTGTGTCTGTGTCTCAGAACTAGGGTTCTTTGCACCACTACCTCGAGTCAAACAACCCCCCAGAAGCTTTTTTCACCTGGGTCAAACATTGGGTGAGTTAGCATTATCAGCTCGTTAGCTTAGTGCAGGCGCTATTGGAACCAAGTGTGTATCTTGTAAGTTACCCCGCTTATAATGCCCAAAATGATACAGAACTTCTACAGTAGTACAAATAGGTTATGTACTCATAAGACAAGTGCTTAGGGACGTCTACAAATTACAACACCAAAAAGAAATACCCAAAAATATTTAGGAGTGACTGATCAGAGGAAGCAGAAGTGGACGAAGTAGGAGAGAAGGATTCGCAACCTGATGGAGGAAAAAATAAAGAAAGAACATTACTCCCTGAAAACCCTGACAGGCAGACATCACAGGCTCATCAAAGTAGCTGTTGTAAAGTCAGATAAAGACACATTTTCAATCCAGGCTGTGTAACCTCCCATAACTAGTTTTATGTGAAGTAAAGGGCAGGTTATGTGTTGTCTATCAGAAAGAACCTCTTTTAATTTGGCACCACATGACTCAACACAGACCAGAATAATGGGTCTGAGCAAGTCTGACATTTCATCCCCTGTATCATTCTGGAATATTAATCTAATGACTTTAATGAAAATGGATTTATACAAGGCGTTGTGACATGAATGGATTGTCACACAAATATTTCTTCAAAAATACAAGGTTCTAACTGGCATTATGTATGTATGCTTTTCTTATTCCTCCAGCTCTCGCTCTTCAATTTCCTGTTGTAATCAATCAATGCTTTATCAGTATAATACATCAACAAATAATGATGCCTTTCATATCACCCCTTATATGGTGTTAGGGTCAAATTTGATCTGTTTTCAAGTTCAGACATGTAAAAGGTACCATTTACTTTTTTTGATTGAAACAAGGCTTCATGATATCCTCAAACAACTCTTCTAACACAACAAAAGATGTCACAATTTTAGTAAATTCTAAAAAAATAAAAATAAAAATCACCCAGCAGAGAATATTGGCTATTGCATAAGTTGTGGGTAGCTCTGTGGATCCAATTTGGCTCAATTTTCGCCACCACACACACACACACACACACACACACACACACACACACACACACACACACACACACACACACACACACACACACACACACACATACACACACACACTTGGTCAATAATATTACAGTAAGTAAAAGAATTTGTGCAGCTTTCTAACACATTACAAGGATTGACTAACACTAAGACAGAGGAGCAATCCCGGAAGTGGAAAGTCAAGGATATAGACTAACTAAGATGTAATAACATACTTCTAAGTAATGCAAAGTATATGTTTTCCTTATCTGAACACATATGAACTACTCAGCTCAGGAAATGAGGCCTTGAGAGTTTGTTGAATTCCAAGAGATACTGACCTTCACCATTACACAGATTTTAATAGCTCACAGTTACTTTAATCATTGGCAGTGGCCTCTGATGATGTGAAAGCTCTGCAGCATTTGCTGTAATTAATAGCATCATCACATGGTGAGGCGGCTCATGATCAATGTGCATTAGAGCCATCTACACAGCATGTTCATGGCTGTCAGTGGTTTCCATTCCAGTGTGCTGTTTTTAAAAATATCCTTTAAAGGCTGTGTGGTTTCTGTTATCTATTAAAGAAGTTGAAGGTTCAATCTTAATACACTTCATCTGCACAAGGTATACAGGAATGAATGTAGGGTCATGTATTCATTGTGTCACACTGCCCTCTTAAGGATATACGTGTGTATGAAGTAGTGATAGCAGATACTAAGAAAAGAGCTGCATCTTTTAAAAAAAATCTATTTATTGAACAAAAAACACAAACACAAAGTAAAATTTATAAGTAATACAAATACAAATACCCATTATAAATAACCCATGAAAAATACTCAAAAATACATAATTGATAAAGCCACAGAAGGGTAGAAGTATCTACCATGTAATCAACATTAAAAGTGTATATTTCTCAGTCACTGAGTTCACAAGATATTTTTGATTCAAACACTGTATACAATAACACAGCCATCCATTAACTCAAAGGACTCTACCCCACGACCTTTTCTTTAATCTTACTGCTTCCAAAGTGACGCCAATAGTCCCGACCAAGCATGTAACGCTAAAGGAAACAACTCCAAAGGCACCTGACCAAGAGTCCGTATTTTACGAGATGGGAGTGAGAATTGCAATTGTCTAACAGAATATAACTACAATATGCTTATACCATACATGCAGGTGAACGCAAAATCCTCATTTAAGATACACAAGAACTCCCAGCGTGTTGAACCAGCCTATAATAAAGCCAATGCAAGGTGCAGAGTTAAAAAAAAATGATGATTTAGTCAATTGGAAATTGAAGTTGTGATATGAAAATAGTTTGGAGAACTGAGGGACAAACATCTGTGTTCAGATTCCTGATGGATGACTAACTAAATGATGGAACCGGTGTGATTGTATCGACCAGATCTACTCTCATAATTAGAAAACCTATTTCAGGGACGAATTGAAAATGAAGTTTAAATGAAGCCATTTTTATTAATGAGGCCCTAAGGCAGTTAGATTTGGCAGCGCTACATGAAGAATACAGGTGTATCAGAAAGAATTATCCACAAATCCATCCGTCTAGTATCTATTTCTTCTCATCTGAATTCAAATTCACGGGGATGTTCCAGATTGTGAAATAAATGTAAAACACATGTATTATGAGACCAATTAGCTGGAACACAACCTTATTCCTTTTTGTGTATGTTACACAATGGCTGTTAAAAGAAATAAAATAAAAAATTTTAACAAATTTCCTAATTTGAGATTTTTTTTACATGTTGACCTTTTATTAAATACCAGACATTGGCCAGTAGCTACCCACCATTGTTGGCATGAATTATTCTAAAAAAAAAACAACCTGCAATAACACTTCATTTTCTGTCCTAGTTGAATTTAAACTTGTTGTTGCTGAGTTGTGTTGTTTATCATTTCATTCTCTGCACAATGAATAGGTTTTTAAAGACCAAATATGTCATATTGTGTGTGCATCTGTCTGCGGGCAAACTGCTGCATACAATTGCCCCTACAGGGATAAATAAAGTTGTATTGAATTGAATTCATGAGTTGACAGACGTCTAGCTCAACATCGTACAGCATTTGCCTCATGTAGGCAGTGGGCTGGGTTTAATTCTGACCCATAGTCCTTTGCTTCCTCTCTCGCTCTCCCTAGTTTCCTGTCATTTTTCAGCTGCTCTAATAAAGGTAATAAAAGCCTAAAAAACATCTTTAAAAGAAGGCTCCTAAAATGTGTCCCAGAAATACAGCATTCTTTGGCTTAAATGTTACATGTAAGAAACAGCCTGTTTGTCTGTTGTTGCTTTAAGTATCCAAGCATCCCTAGTCTTACATTGCCTGCCCATCCTCCACTGCGCTGTGGTGGAGGGTCTGTCTAGTCCAAACAACATGTCTATCAACATATATATAGAAACGTGCTTTTGTTCATTGGTCTTTAAACCAGGGGTCTTCAGCCAAAGACCCCTTAACTGAAAGAGAGACGGAGCAGGGACCCCCTACTACATATTATGTATAAAATTAAGTTGCACATTAAACTGGGCCTTTACTGGGCCTACTATTACATTTTTTGCACAGAATACTTTGCTTTAAACCATTCACATAGCCATACTAAATAGCCTCTAGAAGGAACTTGTTTTGATGGCTGTCTGGATTTACTCTGCAGAGATCTGAGAAGCAGTTAAACATAGTCCTCATAAATCCAACGGAGTTTAAAATTACAACACAAAGAAAGTGTAAGTTAACGGACATCCAGCAAAAAGGACTACGGCAGAATTTCCGGTGGCAATGGAACAATCCCGCATGTGGAACGTCATGGATATAGACTAAAGCATCCCTAGCACTTGGTAGCTCATTACTTTATATTAGATTGGATTAGATTTAACTTTATTGTCATTACACATGTACAAAATGCAGTTTGGGTTTAACCAGAAGTGCAATAGCAGTAAGTGCAGGATATACACTGATTCCATAGTGCAGGATGGATATGTACTGAATAAATATAGAATGAATACTATTCTAAACAGAATTTTACAGCTAGATTATCCTATGAATATAATATATAGATAACAAGTATTGTGAACAGGATTTACAGGTGTATATGTACTGAATATAATATACAGGTGGATACTACTATAAATAGAATTTTTACAGAAATGTACAATGATCATAATATACGGATGGTTTACAGAGTTTACAGGTAAATATGTACTATGAATATATATACAGATGGCTATTACTATAAACAGAATTTTTACAGATAGATATATATAATAAGGTAGGCTAAAATGAGCAGTATAACAATGGATTTAAAGGTAGTACAAATAAAGTTTGGGCAGAAACTATCCAAATTAAAGTGCAGTGGAGAGTAATTGCATATTACAGTTAAAGTACGATATTGCAGATGTATATGTAAACAATTGGTACTGTATATAAACAGTCGGCAGTGCAGATTGAAATATCAGTCAAGGTAAGTAGTGCAAGATCAGATATAAACAGTTGTTACTATAGTAACAGTCAGCAGTGCAAGTAAACATTATAGTATTGCAGATAACAAATATATAACAATATACTGTATCATGAGCTGTTTATATTTGACAGGTATGATCATGAATGACCTGGACCAATGTAAAAGCCACTGCCGAATGAAGCCAGGCAATAAAGCTAGATTGTCACATTTGGAGAGAAAGTGCAGGCTCACCCTAATATATAATATAATCATTGGCCATAATGGCCTTTGCCAGATGATAGCCCCTGAACTATGATAAAGGCACTCACTTTCCAAAACCCAGCGTTCACTAAATCAGATTGATAAACCCATTGATGACGCTGACCCACTCCAATACTGAAGAGTCTAACAGTGGAGTCCTGTGCCGTGACCTCCTGCAAGACTCCATTCCTCCACACGATGCCAGTGTCGCGCTTCTAAATACTTCACCAGGTTCAGTCAGCTTCCTCCCCTCAGCTCACCCTCCAAAAGCCAACATACAGTAGGTGACTGACACAAGTGATACAAGTCAACTTACATAAGAGACCTGGACTTAATTATTGATTGAAGTACCTCTGAATTAGTAACACAAAGCAAATGAAAACAGTTTATCCAGCATTCGTCAGATAAAGCCATCACCTTCTCAATCCCTGAAAATGGATGTAAATTTATTTCCACCTTTATGAAGAAGCTGCATGTGTAAGCTTCTGTGTCCATTTGTGATGTACATGACTGTGTTCACATTTTGGATGAGAGTCTGGTAACCAATCCATCTTTAGGCTTCAGTCTATCCCATCCCCGATTCTGATGCATTATTGCTCCACTCTGTAAGGCCCAGGAAGCAACGGGTGATAAGGAAAAAAGGGCAGAGGGCCAGGCACTGCGATCCCTCAGATAGCACCTAATCACATTCATTACATCAATTAGAGCAGTCCAACACAGGGAATCAGACCTCCATCTCTTGCTGATCGATGCTAAACACAGAGCACATCCTCTGGTTTTCAACCTCCACTGCAGACCACCATACTGTACTCACACTAAGCTAAGCTAAACTGGTGCTCCACTGGCAGTTCATCACACATTGTTGTTGGCAGGTTTCAATTTAATAATTATTTTTTGGGGCTTTTCTGCCTTCAATTGATAGGACAGCTAGGTGAGAAAGGGGGGGAAGACATGAAGAAAATTGTCACAGGTCAGACTCAAACCCTGATCCTTCGCATCGAGGCATAAATCTTTATATACTGTATATGTGTGCCTGCTCTACCAGCTGAGCCACCTCAACCACGGCAGGGTTTAATTTAAATGAGTTTTTCAAAAGCTGGTACCAATATTTTATGGAGAGCGGATGTTAATTGCTAACTAATAAATCTATTTTGTGCTTTTTTCCAAATTGAAATTCCAAATAATTACAGGCATTAAGGTATGCGGATACTATGCTCGAACCCACATCCAGACCACAGGACACTACAGATATTTAAGTGTTTTAAACATAAAAATAATACATTACTGTCTTTTATAATTAGTTTTCAGAACTATATTTCAATCAGAATACCTTATTGATCACTTCAGAGAAATTGCTTAGTTGCATGTGCTCACAGTCACATTCAAGGTAAAACAAGAGTAAGAAAAGAGCAAGTCAATAAAGTAAATATAGTAACATATCTACAATAAAACATAAATAAAAATGTTAAATAGAAGTAAGTGAGATTAGCATTAGGTTAAAACGATTGTACACTATCTATTGTAGTGCAGTGTATAGTATGAATACAAGTAGCAGCAGTAAATACATGAACAGCACCTTTGTTCATGCTGATAACTATTGCAGGAATTATTGTACGTTGTCCAATTGTCCAAGAATATTGAGATGTGATGTAGAGATGCGTGCTGTGAGACCAGTTTTAACTCTAAGCGTGTGACACTCAGATGGTGAAGTTATAGATGCTGATGGCCACAGGCAGGAACAACCTCCTGTAGTGCTCTGTGGTGAAAGGCGTGTTGAAATAGAGTCAATGAAAAAGCAGCTAAATGCAATCTACTGTATAAATAAAAGATAAAGGTCTCCCATAGCAATGTAGAATTGATCAATAATACAATAAGGAAGGATGTCATAAAACAAGCTGGATCATATTCATAAAATCACATATAGTATATATACACAATCCCAGTATATTGGCAAACCGATCTATTCAACAGTCGACCTGTGGTACACTTTAAGTGGCGAGGATATTAAGTGGTTTAAAGCAAGAGTTGAATGCACATCCTGAAATCCCCCTGTGTGTAACTCAATCCATAATAATGATTACCAAAGAGGACTCTTTAAGAAGGCAAAATTTGGTATCATATTTTAAGTCCATGCAGCAGTTAAGCCCCGCACAATGGTTTTTGAATGGTAAATATGAAATCATAATCTGAGCCAGTTGGTCATTAGATGTAATTTCAACAGAATCTTCAGTAGAGGGCTGCTTTTGCTTTCTGCTGATAGATAACAGAAGCTATGTGAGGCATTCACACTCAATGGCTGACATGTGAAGAACTCAAATAAAGAGAAAATCTTGGGGACCATTTCTCCACATCTGTTAGTTTTACTGGTTCAATAATCTCCACAGTGGAATCCTCTTTAGGGGAACCAACCTGAAACCAAATCCTGAAAATATGTACAATTATTTTTTTGTACTTTAAACTAATGTTCCGTCTGCAGAGTCCAAAGTTTAAACAGCGAAGAACAGGGTCCATATGACTGGTAGCACGTACCTCCTAAACAACGCAGTGGTGATAATATTAGTGTTTCCAAAAAAATTCTAATAACACAAAAATGCCTTATTTTATGTCTGCTATCTCCTGTCTTTTTATCTGGCAGCTTAACAGCATAACCATAATGGAAGAGATTTATCTACTAGACTCTCACTTCTTCCACCATCTCCCATCGCTAAAAACTCTGAGGTGTGTTTGTTCTAGACAAATGTGGCTTATT
The DNA here is from genome assembly GCA_013375575.1 of Percina caprodes. Taxonomy (NCBI): domain Eukaryota; kingdom Metazoa; phylum Chordata; class Actinopteri; order Perciformes; family Percidae; genus Percina; species Percina caprodes. The sequence goes on along the minus strand of JABXJD010000007.1, from coordinate 6,296,324 downwards.
CCTTTATTTATCCATTGAATAATCTATCATATTTCCCACCAAATCTTTTTTTGACGTATTTATTCATTTGCAAATCAAGTCCAAAAACAGCAGTACATAGAGCACAGTTAATCATTAGTTACTGAAGCACATTCCCCTTTCAAAGCCCTGAGCTCCCTGAGTGAAATAATTTGAGTCAAATCACAGAGGACTTAGCCCAGTTAACTTTAAAAGAGACAATGAAAATTAGGACTATACCTCAGAGTGAACTGGGCCTAATTATATACATTGCATATGCTATATGAATATATATATATATACTATATACATAGCATATAGCCTTTTATTATAATGTAAAGCTCTTGTATTGTGCATTGTTTTACAACAATTTTCAAAACCAGAGAAATCTGTTATTCAAAGTATTATTCCAGTAGCTGTCATACATTGAGAGTTTTAATCCATATTTTTACGATTCACTTTTTAAATCTTGGTTGTTTTAAACTTTTAACCGGATGAAGGACTTAAGTCATTGGACGTCTGGATGTTAAGTTATCAAAGAAACAAGCTGAGCAAACGTTCTCAGCAGCTCGGCTCCAGATTCTCCGGGACGTCTTTTGACTGCGGACGATTAATGCAAACGATGTTGGACAAAGCCCCCTAGACATATTTTAATCATAAATGACCCAGCCTGACGTTGTCATACTCAGATTCTAGTCAGAATATGAGTCTGATACTGCTCCATTGGGCTGTAATTATTGGGCGTGTTTTAAAGAAAATGCCTCTGCACTCAATTGGATAGACCTACAACCAATCAGAGCAACGGAGTATGGCACGTATGTTGAACTTTTGGCAAATCCCGTAGAAAGGATGGCAAAAACATCTTTCCGATGGACAAATGCCTTGATCGCAGTTCTCTGTTCCTCTCTTAGAATGAATGCGCTGTCGTTATCTTCTATAACAGACGCGATGGAGGAATCTACACATCTCAACTCCCCCGGCAGCCATCTTTGTTGTAAACGAATTCAAACCAAGCTCTTTGGTGACGTGGTTGATGACATTACTGTTGATCATCTGTCCATCATCGTATTAAGCCCGCCCTGATAATTTGATTGGTCAGAACAGATCTGGTTCGAGCATAGTTGCTCCACAACGGATCAAGTCCAGACCAAACTTCCTGACCTCAAATGTTGTGGGCGGGGCTAAGTTCAGCTGGCATCCAGGCTATACATGACCTATTACCCTATGTAAACTAATTTCCAGCACCAAAACAATTTTTACAGCACATCAATTTTTTGGGAAAATCAACTTTTCAGCAAATTGGCTCTTCACACATTGCTCTAGAAAAAATGTGGGCGCCACTAGACGGAAAGCAGAGTCTAATGCAGACACCTTATTCAGACAGGGAGGGTCACACTGAGTTTGAGCTGATGACACATAAGATGTCATGAGGTTAAAACCATGTGACCACATCACTGCCATTGTACTGTTCTTCCTGCGGGTGTTGCATGTGATGAGGAGCAGCTCAGGTATGGCTGTCTTTTGTGGAATGCTGCCTAATGCATTCAAAGCATCGACCAGATGTCTGATGGACAGGTATGTCTCAAAATATGTTCTCCTATTCAAAAAAAACTAAATGACTCGTGGCCATCAGGTGCACTGCAGAGAACATTTGTATGCAAACGTGCGTCATGGGTGAACTCCTGACTGAGTTGGCTTCCTCCAGAAACCTTTTGCCTCCTTCCTCCGGCGACAGAAAACCTGGTGACACCAGGATAAGCGACAGGCGAGGAAGAGGAGAAATGGCGCCGAAAACTGGAGGGAGATAAAATGGATAGATAAGGTCCGGGGCATCTGAGAAAAAAAAATGGGAAAGTGGATAGATTGCGACAGAAGAGAGAGAGAGAGAGAGAGAGAGAGAGAGAGAGAGAGAGAGAGAGAGAGAGAAAAAATGGGTTGGGGGTGGGAGGTGGGTGAGAAGAGTGATGCTATTGATACACTGAAGCTGCAGAAAGAGGAGAGGATGGTGCACTCCATTTTGTCTTCCTCAAAGTGCTATCGCAAGACATACATTACAATGACAGCACTGTGACCACGCCAACCACATAAAAAACACACCGCCTTTTATTTCATCTCCCACAGATAGTTATTAATAAAAACCAGGACACGCGCACATGAAGAAACAGAGAGAATAAATAGATGAGAAAGAACGATGGAGAGTCAAAAAGGAGAGACGGAGGAGGAGGAGGAAGATGGTGTTGTGATGGTGTTTGTCCGCGTGACAACGTGAAGTCGAGAGCAATGGGACTCACACCTCGATTTGTCAGTGTGATGAAATAAGCTACCGGCCACAATCCCATACTCCACACTCTCTACTGACGTGACATCTGAAGCATCTCTTTTTCCCCTCTCTTCCCTCCACTCTCCTTCCAAGTATTCATGTAGGCCCTTATTTCTCTTCTCAGTTCCCTCACAGACTCTCTCTGCCTTTTCTCTCACTGAGACTCGTGTTATCAGTATCTGACACACAGTGAATCAGGGAGTATCTAGCGGCCTGCTATCAGACCTCTCTTCATCTCCCACTGCCCCTCTGTGCTCAGGCCTATCAATCAGAGAGCCAGTGCCAGGACAGATGCCACAGACGCAACAGCAACCACTGACACAACACACAGCTAGCACAACGTAGCAATGGATCTCACACAATAAACAGGAGTCTCTACATGTACAGATGAAAGTTTAGCATGAATAATGTCTAATATAGGATAGGATATATTGGAAGATGATTGATAGGTGTGACTGACATTAAATCAGATATTTTCCAGTGAAGGCATTTAGCTCATAAATGAGTAGCCTCATTGGTGAACCAATGTAAAAACATTAGTGACACCTGCTCTGTATTTCTGTAATGAGCTACTAGCCCACATGATAGAGAATTTAAGAGAATTGTTATTTATATATATTTGAGTGTCCAAATTTGACGTTTGCAACATAGTAGTTAAAAGTTGTATGTAATATAACTGCAACATCCTTAGTTCAATTTCTCCCTACCAAAAATTACAACAATGGAATAAAAAAGTAATTATTTGTATTTTCTTGGCATTTTGCTTTTACTGGATATGACAGTTAAGATTCAGACAGAAAACACTGGGAGAGAAAGGGGTACGGCCTATGGGTACCATGGTAAGAATCGAATGGGGCAGTTATTATTAGTGGCCCATTAAGGCACCCCAGAGTGTACGTATAAACTTTAAATTGAAAGTTTGGATCTTTTGAAGTGGAGTTGTATGAGGTACTTATCTATGGTCACTGTATTACCTACAGTAGATCGCGGTTGGAAGATGGAGAAGCAGACAGAAGTAGGCTACTGACATTAAAGCTATAAGCGATGTACGGGTGGGGACTGAGGCACACAATGTATTTTGGCCATAAATAATCACCTAAAAAACACAAAAACAACAAATGTGTATATATACATGTTTTCTTCAAGACCACCAAACCCCTTTTTAATTTTACCTCACAGAACACATGAGTTTCTGGTTTACCGCTGCCTTGACTGGTTAGTTAGTTAGTGTTATTGTGTGACTTTGGTGTTTTAAAGGGTAAGGAGCTAACAAATCGAACAAACTAAGTAACTAACCGATCGAGACATTAGACCAACAGCTCCATATTCTGCAATGTAAAATGACTGTTTTTGTCAAAGGAGTTTGGCGGCTTTGAAAGGAGTGATATGGAGTGTTTAGTCCATTTTATTTATAAATCCCCAACTACTTTGCCTTTCATAGATGTCAAAACCCCCCTTCATTTTTGTTTACATGTTGCCATTGACTTCACTGTGAAATCTGAACGGTCTGACTGTCACTGACTGCAACATATCAAACGCACCCCAAGTGCAAGAAGGCGGGCTATTGAAACGGTCGACGCCCCGCCCACTTCTTCGCTGGCATGGCTGCCAACAGAGACCAACTTGTCAATGTACTCTGCTAAGCTAACGGCTAGCAGCAAGCAAAGAGTCTTTAAACCGTCTCTACAGCAAGGTATGAGTTGCGTTTGCTAACATTTATGTTGAGTTGTGTCTTGTCTCTTAATTTGTTATTGGTGCTGGAGATGCTAACGTCCCATGTAACATTTAAGAAAGCTAGCTAACTAGCCAGCCAGTCACCAACAGTCTCACTATGTTGCTTCAGGACTTCTTTGATGAGGACATTTCTGGCTGTTCATCCGAGTTTCCTGTCCTGTTTTGGGTGCTAGAGATCAGTGCTTCACTTCAGCAAGGTAGGAGCTGCTTTTGCTAACATTTATGTTGAGTCGTGTCTTATCTTATAAGTTGCTGTTGGTGTGCTTGGCTGCTGAAGTCTCCTTTTGTTCAGACGTCTACATTGTTGTTAATATCTTTGATTTTGGCTGGCTGCTAATATCTGCTTTTATGGTGCTTTAATCTTACTATGTGCTGTTTTTGCATTACCATTTACTCCATACCAGTTGTAAATTATTTTCTTGATGTGACTGAGCTTTTTTCCCCCCTTTTGGCTGATGTGTGCATTATGAGGCCTTCAAGCCATTGATTTACATGAGGGTGTAAAATGAATCATCATGTTTGAGTATTATGACTGTAATTAGCTGTATTGGTTGTGCAGTTGCTTGTTGTTGTGGGCTGTTTTATGTTGGCTTTAATGATGTAAGCAAGGCTGTTTTCTTGCATCCTGCCCATTCATACCATTATTCTCGTACAATGTGTACGTTGTGGGAAACTCAACATGGCTTAACATTATCACATTAACATTTTCTCCACATGCTTAATGTTAAAGCAACACTATGGAACTTTTCCCTCTTAAGTCCCCCTACAGGTTGTCTCATTGGAACTACAGCTTGTGCTAAAATTTACATAGTGTTGCTTTAACAAAGCATTAGAGCTCTTCTCTTACTGTATGTACACATCGCCGCCAACGTGAGCTTCTAAAGTTACTGGAAGTCATTCATTTTCAATGGAAGCTGCCTTCTCTCAGCCGCAAGGAGCGGCAAATCTGTCGGGTGTTTGGGCGTTTTGAGCGACCAGAGCATCTATCAGAAAGTTGAAAGGAGCTCAACGTTATGGTAATAGGCTATGACGCGGTTCAGCGGCAAACACCAGCCACCAATGGGAATATTGACGTCCTTCGCGCTGGCTGATTCCGGAGAAACATAAGATGTAAACTTTTGTTACCTACCGAAACATTAGTTACGAAAAAATGGAGGAAAAGTTCATAATCGCCGTTGCTGGGTTCCTTATCATTTATGATATGATGTTTGGGTATAGGGACCAGTTAACGTTACCTGCTGGTCACATCATCTCTACACAGTCCGTGCACAGTGAAGTCCTGCACGGATCAACAGCGGTTAGAGTCTGGCGGCTGCCCGCTCTGACTGCACTTGCTGCGGTTCAGCGGCTAACAAGCGAGCTAACTGCTAACAGACACCGCTGAGACCAACAAACAATACAAATTCATTATATATGTAATTTATAAAAGGTTTCTAGTAGAGCCCGACCAATAAAAGATGTTTAAGGCCGGTACCAATATTTGGTTATTTAAAAATCCGAAATCGATCTAGAGCCCAGATTGGAAAAATCAATGAAGCTTCTGATACTGCTATCTGTTTGGGATCTGCTAACAAGTTTCTGCTTTTATGCGGTTGTTGTTAATTGTAGTAATAATAATTTAATAATGTATTTCACTTGAGACTTTTTTTTCTGGTTGATTGTCTTTGCATTACGATACAATTGCAATGTGAATCATCATATTTGGGGGTTATGGGCCAAATGAGTTTTTGTAGCAGACTGATGCAGTGTTGGGTCTGTTCAGTTGCTGTTTGTGTGCTTAATAATCTTGTTATGCTATCGGTGCTTCCGGGGGTTTCATTGCTGTCTCACAGATCTACTTGTGGTTGATGTTTTGGCATTTATCGGTTGATAATTGCCGTTATGCGGCTTTCTACTTATGTGCATTTTTATTGCAATGTTATTAATTGTACTTTCTTGTGGTGACTGTGCTCATTTTTGCTTGGATTGTTGCATGTGCAGTGTGATGTTTTTTAATGTTGATTTACATCGTGTAAGTGGTGTAAACTTATGTTTGCGTGTTACAAATGTCTGTCTCAATTGTTTTGCTGCCGGTGGTTGTCTTTGCTTTAAAGGTGGTAATTCCATCTTTGCAAACTTTTGTTTCAATCACTTAATGCTACTGCTGCTGCTGTTTGTTATGCATTAGGGTTCACAAGCTCCACCCCAGCATCCACCTGTGGGCTCTGAACCTTTTTTTTGGGAAGGAAGTATGTAGTCATAATATAATTATCGTTCTGTTGTGCAAAGTTTGGTATAGCCTTGTGTAGTAGCCACAAGGCTTTTGGGGGAGGAAACTACGCTCAATAATTGGTGCGTACAGTAAAGGCAATGTAGGCCTGTCACGGTAACACATTTTGCTGGACGATAAATTGTACCAGAAATGATTAAGATAAACAATATTATTGTTGTCCCAAAACATTTCTATCTAATACTGTATAATGATTATGGCATAATAATATAGAAACACCTTTTCTAAAGAATATTTAACACTGGACCTGGAAGACATTTTAAATATCCACACTAAATTAACAAAACAACCAAAAACAATAAATTAATTGGACTCTCAGTCTCTGTTAACAAAAAATGCAACTTCTTTAGTTGATGAGTCATTTTTAATACTTTTTTTCATGCTGAATGACTTCTTTACAAGAAACCTATGAGCTGTTTGAATCAACTCATGGATTGGATGACAAAATTGAATAACTGTTAGTTGAAGTAACAATTTCTTAGTGGAAAACAGCCCTAGAGAATTTCGTTTTTCTTGATTTTTATTTTATTTTTTTAAATTTTAATTTATTTTTGTGTCCAGAAACTGATCCACTTCAATCTCCTTACCAACCCTAAAAAAGTTGAATATTTTTTTAAACATAGCTTTGCCATTCACCATTTTGCCACACACGTACTGCAATATCTGCTTTAGCATTGGCCTTCAAAAAAGCTGACGCTCAGACCCTTGAATCTTGACTTAAGTTAAATCTAATGCACAAACATGACAAATGGAGGGATAAAAGTATGTTTGAGAGACTCATCTATTATTGAAGAGGCCACTAGATCCAGATCACATCAGGCCTGGGACAGTAGATAGTGTTTCATGGTGGCTCTGTCTTTAAATATTCTCCTAGATTGAAAGCTTCAAAGTAAACTTCAATTACTGCCGTGATTAGATCTGGCCTGCTCCATTAGAGGACATTCTAGCTCGGGGGGGACAGACAGACAGACAGAGAGAGCAGGGTGAGGACTCTTCGACCCCCAGCCAAGGAATTACTAACTATTGATCTTGCTGCCACAAGCCATCTGACAATGACATTATAGTTGTGTAGCTTCAGAAGGAGCAGTACAGTTCAGCACAGGGGCTGATGTAGTCCCTATAAAGTACTTAGACATGGGGATGAAATCCTATTTCATTTGGGATGAGATAGAGAGCAAAGGGTCTCTGCTGGCTGTGGGTTAAAGTTCCAATTTGATTCAGTTTTTTTTTTAAACACTGTGGCTCACTCGTAAGAATGGTAGTTTTCAGTGTTTCTTGACAATGTAGACTTCCCTGTAGCTAAAGAAAGATTGTGTTGATGTAGGGCTGGGCGATATAGAGAAAATCAAATATCACAATATTCTTGAACTCAATGTCGATAATGTGTATATGTATGTTGTTGGTGCTTTAACAAAATGTTATTTACACAATGAGATTTTTGATAAACATTCTCCAGAAATGATTTAATGATTTAGTGAGTAAAGGTAAATAATAGAACAGCTAGAACAATCTGGTACGTTCAGAAAATGACATCACTTTACTGTAATGCAGCTTGTAAAACCAGGTAAAGACAACACTTACCATATTACGATGTATGCAAAATCGAAGACAATATCTAGTCTCATATCGTGATATCGATACAACATCGATATATTGGCCAGCTGTATGTTGATGCGCTTTTTGCTCGACAAGTCATAGACGGATGATTTGCTGCTTATCATAAAACACATTTTCATTTGACCAGTTCTCATGGTGGGTTAATAAAGGTGCGTATGTTTATTCTTATAATGGGTCAGACATTTTGAGAACGTAAAGATCAGCAAGAACATCCCACATTTACACTTCTTTATGAAGCGTTGTTCATAAGAACATGTGCTTTTTTGATATATACTGAACCATACCACCTACTTAAATTCACATTTCTTTCTCTTGAGTTTATCAGCGTTAAATGCTGCAGAAAGGCCTGATGGGAATGCTGTGACATTTTTGCAAATGAATACATTACTCTTAATTGCCTAGGTTTAAATGCTTGTTCCTTTTATACTGGATACATTTGCGACCATACTGGGTTGTACTCTGCTTCCCACCCATTGCATGCTGGGATAGGCTCCAGATTAGTACGTTCCTGAACAGAATATCCTCTTTAGAAATTGAATGGAAGGATGAACCGGATAGATCCTGAGTGCAGGGACCAGTTGTGACTTCATTAAATCCAGTGATGTGTTGACTGTAGTTTATTTAAAAGTGTTTGAACCAAACCATCAAGAAAATAAATGAACCAAAATGAATAATTGAATCATACGACCATAAAGTACAATACATGTCACAAGAATAATACCAGAATAGAGTGGTTGACAAATGCACAGAACTAAAACAATACCAACAAAAAGGGTAATCAGACCAAATACAAATCACAATACAAATACTACAATGAAGAAACTTATCACGTTCAAAACAAGCATATAAATAATGTAACACATTGTGTTAAAATGGCATTTGTTGGTCATTCAGCATCAGACCTCTTGTAGTGTGGTAGGCAAGGTGACTGGTGAGTGTTTAATTGTATCATATGAAATCAGTGAATACATCTTAATTTGGAAATCTTTGGATAATTCACTGTGTGTGTTTACACACGTTCAAATACACTGGATTGGTGATGACACTGACTGCTGGGGGTGGCAATAGTGTATCGACACATGCCAAGTATCGATCTTTTATTATATACACGTTATGTGTTGGTCTTGGTTTGTCTGCTTGACAATCCCATTTTGCAGCAATAAAACTGAAGTGAGATTGAGAAACAGCGAAATATATTTTTTTCAGATAAAACGGATGACAAAGTTTCCTTTTGGGGACATACATGAAAGTGGGAAAAATTTGAAGTTTATATATTGCAATATGTTTAAAACCGCAATAATGTTGCATCGTAAGGCCCACCCCTACTGACTGCTACGTTACCCCGAGAAGCATGGCCCCAAAGTAGTCAAAAGGAACGGTAATTGGTATTGTCCCAAGTTAAATCAATTACATACAGTATAAATAGTGGTGGACTATACTGAACTTCTCTACCTTATTAATACTTTGATGTGCTTTGATGACTTTTTTGTGTGTGTCTGAATTGTTTTACCTTGTCTATTTTCTTTAAAAACGTTTGTTGATTATTATTCAGTTCTTATTTTCTAAAGGAAGATAAGGATCGCCTATCTCTGTTGTGATAAAGGTTGATGGGGTATGTAAACACCAGGGATACCAATGGACATAAGTCCAGGACATATCATTCAATCTAAGGCTGGGTGATATGCAGAAAATCAAATATATATTTATTATTTATATTTATACTAAATATTCTAGAGTTGACAATTGATGCTTTAAACAAAATGTTATTTATACAATGAGATTTTTGATAAATTATCATCAGACATGCCAATTTAATGACCAAGTGGGTAAAGGCAAATAATAGAACAGCTAGCTAACAACAGTCTGCTAAGTTCAGAAAAGTACATCACTTTACTCTAATGCAGCTTTTAAAACCAGAAAAAGACACCACTTGGCATATTACAATTTTACGATACCCAAAATCTAAGACAATATCTAGTCTCATGTTACGATATTATTGGTACATTGCTCAGGCCTAATTCTGTCCATAAAAAATCTATTATATATTTAATTCTGCTGAACATCTTGTCTTTCAGAAACAGTCTGGAGTTTAAAACCGGCAGATTGAGTAGAAATGGCAGGAAAATGCTTGACCTTGATAATTATCCTGATGGGTTTTCTCCGTCACAATGCTAATACTGTTAATAATGACGGTGATGATGATGGATATGATGATGATAATGATGGTGCTGGCCCTGTCGATGCTGCTGATGATTGTGGAAATGAGCATGTTGATAAGGCCCGAAACATTTTCTTTGAGCATGCATGGCTCCTGATAACAGTACTGTAAGTCTACACTGATAGTCCCGCTGACCATCTTATCTGCTGCATCTCACCGTCAAGACAGCCACTTCCCTTTCCTCTGTTTGCAGGCTCCCGAAAACCATTACACCAACCTGATCAACGCTGTGCACACATCCATAATCATGAAACAAACAGAAGAGGTTAAATTGTAGAAGCATAATGAGGAAAGGAGGGTGCACAGTGCAAAAGTGAGAGGTCTTTGGGGGGGAAAGTGAAGAAGAACATGGGCACTCAATAAGAGAGGGGAAGATGGAGACAGAGAGGGAGAGCAGGGGAAAGAAAGCGAGCGAAAAGGCAGAGGGAAGATAGATCACGGTCCTGAGCGATTGTGACAAGCATAGACCCTATCAGCCGCTGTTTGTTTGCACACTCCCCTCTCTGCATTAAAGGAGCCGTCCAGGCCGCCGGCAGGCCGCAAGCGCTCCATCTCATCACCTGACACGCCAACAGATGTTATGGGCTGATAAGAGCCCCGCGGCCCCCTTCCCTTTGCATCTACGATTACCTCCGCACAAAGGAGAAAAGGGGTGGTGGTGGGGGGGGGAGTGAGGCGGAAGAAGGAGGTGGAATGGAGAGAGGGAAGGAGACAGAGGAGGGAGGAGAGGAAATCAAATACTTCATGATGACTTGGTGTAAAAAAAAAAGTAAAGAAATGGAATTGTGTGTGTGTGTGTGTGTGTGTGTGTGTGTAGGGGATGGGAGATTGAAAAAGGGAATGAGAGAAGGAAAGATGGTGGGGACACACTCATTTGTCCCGTGTGAAGTGGTAAATGGCCTCGCAGTGCTTCCTGGCCCCATGCTGTTTGTCTCTGTCCTAATCGGCTTATTCCATAAGCACCGCTGCACCATCGTCATTAGGCAATGATAATGATATTATTTAACAGGGGATGAGAGAATTAAGGAGGCGCGCTATCTGATGGCTAGTTTTGTTCGCCGCCTCATTTCCTCATCCTCAGAAAATGTAGCGTTTCCCAGTTGATAAGAATTGTTTTTGCAATTGCAAGGATGCTTTAATAACAGCCACATCCATTGCCTTTATTGCCTAAAAACATCATTACTCCAACTTTTATTATGTATTACATGGCTGGTTTGTTCTCCAAATAACACTAACTAAATTGGGATGTCAAAAAAAGAATGTGGAACATTGGTCTTGTTATGGCAAATGAAACCCAATCACTGCAGTAAATACATACATATCTCCGTCTCCCTCCCTCCGCCGCTTCCTCCTGATCACTAATTTATGATATCATTTAACGTTTCTATATTTGTTCCGCTGAACACTTTTTGCGTGGCATCAAATTACGGCTCACAAAAGATCATAGAAACCCAATATCATGCATCCCATTCTCAGCCAATCTGAATGTGGAGAGATTGTGTTTTCTTTTCTTTCCCACTGCTTGGCTCCAAGTCCAGAGGGGGATAGATGACATTACTAAACACAAATCAGCCAATAGAATAAACAAACTCGGGGGATAAACAACAATGCAATCTCCATCTACGCGTAAACAATATGCGCCGTGCATGTGTGTGGCTTCTCTTGATGAGATTGAATATGTGTAGATGATAAGCCAACCAAGGTAATCAATGCAGTAATGATGGGGTGGTGGAGGGTGAAATGGGTGGGTGGGAGGGTGAAATGGGGGCAGCACGTCTTATCACATGCAGGCATCAATGGAATTTCTAAAGCTGTGTGTGTGTGTGTGTGTGTGTGTGTGTGTGTGTGTGTGTGTGTGTGAAAAAGCGTGACAAACGCGTCATTCGGTGTGTGAGAGAGATAAGCTCTAAATAATTGCGGTCTGACAGGCCTGAATAATGGTCAAATTAGACAGAAGGTGCACATTATTACGAGCGGCAAACATTCAAGGCTGGTTTGAGATGTAACCAGGCTTGATTAAGGCTCTGATGATGATGATGGTGATGATGGTGTGTTGTTAGATCCCCCCCCCCCACACACACCCCGTCCCAGTCCTATTACTCTTCTACTCCCACCCCCCCCGCCCTCTTTCTTCTTCTTCTCTGTGCATTAGCATTGAGGGCCGCTCCACTGAGTTACCTGTGGACGACCTCCTGTTGAGCTGCAGCCCACACACGGAGTAAAAGTGCGATGAGCAAAGAGAAAAGACGAGGGGGGTGAACCAGCCACGGCCATTGATAATCAGTGGATAAAATAGCGATGCGAGGTCAGGGAGAGGACGGGGAAACAGTTGGGTGAAGCTGGGTCTGTGTGAAAGGCGCGATGGCGGAGAACAGAGAGAGAAGATAGAGGAGTGGCGGCTTTGATGCTGATCAGCTTTAGATTTTTTTGGTGTTTTGTCTGTGCCGCGGTTACGCCACGCTCTGGTAGAAAGATGAGAGAGGCCTTTTTTTTTTTCTTTTTTTTTGGAAGCCTTTGCTTGGTTGGTGCTGACCTGAGGCCCAACCAAAACAAGGAGCCTGTATCCAATGTACGGATCAGCGCAGAAGTACAGCATGACCTAATGGCAGAAAGATGGGCTGAAAATGACAGAATCAAGCATGAAGTGGAGGAAAATGCACACCTGAAATTAATTTCTCCACCTGATATGAACCTTTATGGCATAATTCAGTTTATACCAGACTAGATTACATTGCATGTTATTTTTGCACCAACTTCTTTCTAAAAGGAAAAACCGCAATTCATGGTTTTTCCAAAAAGTAACATGTTCCTTCTTTGACTATTTTACTTAATTTACTGCTATTAGTGTTTGAATAGAGGCCAGTCTCCTTTGACATGAATTATGAATGACAACAAATGTTAAGTAGAGGATATATGATATTCAGAAACACACGAGCATGTAATGGAGCAGCATGTCAGCTCACTGGTTAGTGGTTAGTCCTCACAGCAAAAAGTTTGTCCACGGTTAAAAAACACATGGGGACTTGGAGTGCGTGGTTAGCTTACCTGGTTGAGCGTGTGCCGTATAGAGGCTCAGTCCTTGTCAAACTAGCCGCCGGTCGGTTCCAACCTGCGGCCCTCTGCTGCATGTCATCACCCCCTTGCTCCCACTTTTCATGCATGATCTATCCTATCAATAAAGGCAGTACATGCCAAAAACGACAACCTTTTAAACAGAACCATGAACTTTTACGGTGAAACTCTATGGATGTGTCAGTATAGTCTGATTAAGGCTGTCAGGGAATACTGAGTCCGACAACAGTGCGACGTGTGTGATCTGGTGGTGCTGTAATGTACAAAACAAGGTGATGGAACACTGGTACAGTCTACAAATACAGCTTAGAAGTCAAGACACTTTAAGGGCATTATTAACTAGGGAATTATGAACCTAAAGTTCAGGATTACGTATAATTTAGAGATAATTTCAAGGACCCCTACACCAAAAATATCCTGAAAGATGGTGTCATTTCTTTAGAGAAAAGGCATGCTGTCATATTCTGCAGGTGGAGTTTCCTAACAGGGATGTTGAATTGGGGGCATAGTGAGCGTAAATTAGGGCTGGACAATATATCGATGTTGAATCGATATCGCGATATGAGACTAGATATTGTCTTAGATTTTGGATATATCGTAATATGGTAAGTGTTGTGTTTTCCTGGTTTTACAGGCTGCATTACAGTAAAGTGATGTAATTTTCTGAACTTGAACCAGACTGTTCGAGCTGTTCTATTATTTTCAGTTTACCCTCTTAGTCATTTCTGGACTATATTTATCAAAAATCTCATTGTGTAAATAACATGTTGTTAAAGCACCAATAGTCAACCATACCATATCGTCGCAATATCGACATTGAGGTATTTGGTCAAGAATATTGTGATATTTGATTTTTTTCTATATCGCCCAGACCTAGTTTAGAACAGACAGTATTCTGACTTTTTTTTCTCAGCGAGATTTTGGATACTGGATCATTTCCGTTTAGGAGCAGAACTCCCCAATCTATTTCACCCCCGTCATAATCTCCACGCCTGATCACTGCCCAAGCAGACGGGTTATCCGGGAGTGTTGGTGATTTTGGGAGATTAGTGTTTTTAAATGCTTATTCGTGTAGGCCTCCCCTGAGGTAGCCTCTCTCCAGAGCCTCCGTTGAATCGGAGACTCTGACACACAGATCCAACATGTTGGCTTTTGGGGGGTAGAAGGGAGATGATGGAGGAGGGGGATAGCTGGAGTGGATCATGTACATAATCACTTGTTTATCACCAGAGCATCTTTCCAAATTACTAAAGCACTGCTCTAATCACAAAAACCAGAGCAGCTGCTGCTTTCCTCATCTGTGTGCATCTTAAACCTATATGGGTCAACTTAGGGCTACATGTTTTGTTTTTTATCTAATACTGATAGCAACAACTTTTAGATATCTTTGGAAAAAATCAGCTAGTATGCTCTTTTTTTGCACACATCTTTGAATTTGACCATGTTTAATAAAGCACTTGTGCACTTTCTGTGCTTTTCTATGGGGAGTTGGAAGAGAAGGAGTTCTTTCAGAGATCGCTACATGAGATGTTTACCTTAGCTTAGCACATACAACTACTTACATACATACAACTAGCTTAGCTCTAGTATAGGTGCTTTCTAGCAACTCGAGATCCGTCTTATTTATACACTCAATAATGTTTAACAAGCAGCTACAGTAGCTCCGGAATTGGATCATTTAACTGACCTACAACAGTGAAATGCTGTTTTGATTTGATCTATACAAAGTGAAAACATCATCTTTGACATTTTTTTTTAAAATTCCTACTTTGTATTAATTATTTTTATTAAAAAGAGTAGTTTATTTTTTTGATTAAATGTCTGGAAGATCTTAGTAATGACATTCTTCAAATCATATTTTTAGTTGCTTTCTGTAAATATATATAAATGTAACTGATTGTTTTAAATAGGCTTATGGTATTGCATGGTATCAGTCACAGGCCTCTGAATTGAATCAAATCAACATTGTATGGTGGCAGACTTTGATATTGGTAAATATTGTATGGTTGTCCAAAGGATCAATAAAATATATCGTAATTAATGTGTGATTTACACCCCTTGCCAGAAGTAGTGTAAGTCTGATCTGAGTGTATGTAACCCCGGGTCAGAGTATGTGTTTCTGTGTTTAGTGATCTGGATGCGATCAAATCCTCCATACACACAAAGCTCCCTGCTATGTATCTGCTGTCTTCATCTACCTTGGCCTGGTAGGAGATGTTCTAGTGCCAGTAGGACAGAGGGGCAACTCCAAACACTAAATAAGCCTTATCTGCTCCCAGTGCTCGGCTGAGATTAGGAGGGGAGTGAAGGAAGCCAGCGGAAAGGAAAAGAGAAGCAAGGGAGCCAATGGAAAGGAAAGGGAGCAGTTAGGAGAAGAGAGAAGGCCAGTGGAAAAGAAAGCAAAGGAAAGAAGGCAGTTAGGAGAAGAGAGAAGGCCAATGGAAAGGAAATCAAAGGAAAGCAAGCAGTTGGGAGAAGAGAGAAGGCCAGTGGAAAGGAAAGCAAACGAAAGAAAGCCATCAAAACAAAAGAGGTAGGCAGGAAAGAAAGGAAATGAATAAAGTTGGAGGAAAGGAAGCCACTGGAAAAGAAACCATGGGGAAAGGAGGCCAACGGAAAGGGCAGTAGCTCAGTGGAAAGGACAAAAAAGAGAAGGGAAGGGAATCCATTGAAAAGGAGATGAGAAAGGAGGAGATAAGAGGGATGTTTTACAGGAGGTAAAAGGTGGATATCGGGGGGAGAAATGAGAGTGTTAGACGATTGGTGTACTGGCTTTTTCCACCATTTCCAAACTACCCACTTAAGAGCGACAGAGTCAACCCAGCCTCCTCTTGGAAATGAGTGTCTATCTTTGGAGTGAAGCGCTTGTTTTTGATTCCATTACCCAGGCGAGGTGTGGGGTGAGAGGGTGGCAAATGGGGGAATCTGGGAGTGCTTGGCGAGCGGGCACATGAGGAGAAAAGCCAGTTTGGGAAACAGCGGTGGAACCACAATCTCTGGAGTCCATTCTGTCCCTGCCGCCCTGTGATCCCCACAGCAATTAAAGGCAAGGAGAGCAAGGCCACAGGGAAGTCCAACAAATCACGCCCACGAGGAGATGCACTCGGGCTTACTAACAAATGTATTACATTCTGTGTATGTGTAAAGGTACCGAGGAAAAGACAGCAAGGCTGTATAGAGTGAGATTTACTTACTGAATCCCTGTAACAGTGGATCAGAGGGGATTCAGAGGGTTCACAGTCAAATGAAGAATTGTTTGATTTCACTTTTATCAGCCTACTTGAGAACTTTTTTTACTCAGTTTCCCTCTTCTCACCGGTTTCCGTTCAGTATAGACTAAGCATTATAACACAAGAAATCTGGATTTCCTTTGACTCCATTTCTAAGTTTTATAAATGCAACTAAAATATTGAAAATGGGATGTGTTTTACACTGGAACATGAACAAATACATGAAATGTTGTGACCTCATCACAATATATTGTGGAGACGGCATGTTTCTTAAAGGGTCAAGCTTTTACTCATAAAAGTCTAATTACTCATTGTAAGGAGCACTGTTACAATGAAAGCTACAATGGCACTAGAACCTCCGCCAATGCCAGTGGTGCATTCATGTGCTCTTCAGATAGTACCATTTCCCAGTACAAAGAAGATGTATTTTATTTCTCAGAGCATTTAAACAACACATTGATTTCCAGTAATTGTGTGACAACGAAGAGCAAAAAATAAATGGATCAGGGGAGCAATGAAATATGATCAAGATCTAATTTTGCCAATTTTTCCAACACTACATAAATGCTGTTGATGTCATCAGGGTTATATTGGTTTGGGTGTGGAGAGTACACTCTTTGTAGAGAAAATAATCTTTCAAGGGAGGATTTTGCTGATAACATACTTATCGACATTCTCACGCTGTATTCATGTACACCTCTGCAGACACACTGGGGTATTTGGGTACAAATCTTTAAATCTGGTTCTTCTCCTTCATGAAAACATGCACATTCATATTTTGTGAGAAAACAACTGAAGCAAAAGAAATACACAGAAGTCAACTTTGAGAAAAGATCACAGGAGAGTATATCGGTATTTCACACAGAGATTCACCCACTGAATTCTCACTTTGTCACAGACCAACTAACACAATTACATCATTACCATAATACATTTGAATCTGTTTTTGTCATTTCCCCTGTTGCATGTAACTCATAGAAGTTGTAATATTTTTTGATCTCTGCTGTGTTTTCTTACTCCTACACTGTCCAAGAAGAGAAAAATAAAACCCTCATGTGACCAATCGCCGAAAACGATAGTGAGATTGTCTCCATCCTTCATCGTAGGATGATCCTAAATCCACATCACATCTCTCCGCACACCCCCACTTTTCACTTTAAGTTGAATATCGCCACTCTTTTTTTGCCGGAGCTTTAAAGCCGTGCCAGTGACCACCCACTCCAACTCTTATCCCCTCTTCTTCCCCGCTCCTCCAATGTCCATCAGTCATTGTTCCCATCCTCCTCCTCTCCTCTCTTTCCTCTCCACTTCTCACCCACCCAAACCCCTCAGCTTTGATCTTGATTTCTTACCAGGAAATATCTACCAAGGGGTCGTCCAGCTACAATAACATTCAATAAAAGAACACAAGGGTGGCCAAGACTGGACCACTGATAGCGCCACGATTTATGGGTCCTGCTTGCTTGCTACAACACCCGGGCACTCGCAGACAACAACAACAAACGCACACAAGCGTACGTTTATACAATACCAAGCACAATGCTTTGGATTCAAGCATGCTACCTATATTTGTATTTATGAATATCTTCTATTGTCTCTCTCTTGATTTTATTGCAATCAGCACAGTACGTGGGACCTAATAAACATCTGATATGCTCCTGGCCTTGTCAATTTACCATTTTAGATTTGTAAGCTCTTTTTTTCTTAGTTTCTTTGTTGTTATTCTTTCATACAAAAAATGAGTGCATTAAATGTAACATTTGTTTTTTAATAGAACCACCTATTGCACCAGCCTTTAGGTTATTCTTTTTCTCTTCTCTTGCAATGAAAACATTTCATATAAATTTTGGCCCTTTTGTGTTCCTCAGCGATGAATACAAAATGACGTCCGTGATAACACTTTACACACCTTACAGAGGCGTGATATGGTCATTACTTTCTCAAATTGTCAAAAATTACAGTGTTGATGTGCATCCAAATTTTCACATCTAATCTGCTCTCGCTTGACAAAATGATAGAGTGGTAGGGGGAAATTAGGTATTTAAAATGTTGGGTTAAAAATTGTCACATTTAAAGATGTTGAAACCTGGTACAGTATGTCCGCAATCAGCAACTGCAGTTGAACATTTCTCTTTGGGTCTGACATCTTGGTAAGGCTTTGTTCCTTGATGCTGTAAAAATAAAAGCACTTGCTTTTGGCCAAAGCAAATTACATCAAATCAAACACAGACTGGGCTGTAGTTGTTGTTGTTGTTGTTGACACTTGTCTCAATCCCCTTTGTTCCAATGTCCATATCACCCGCCCACCGTACACTGACGCCTGTCCAAGCAGGACTACAAATGGTGGCCGTCCTGCACTCTTTAACATAGTGTGGGACCGTGCAATGCTCCCCTCTACTCTGGAAATCCACTGTGACCAACACTGTCCAAGCGGACAAGAAAAGACGACGTCCCCTTATGCCTCCACCCCGAGGGCTGGAACCAAGTGTGACGCCGCTACCCACAAACCATGGGGTGGGGGGGAGAAATCAGCCCCACTGCGCCCACACTCCCTCAGCCAAAGCAGAGCGCCGTTGTCACAGGATGCACCTCTGGGATTCGTTCCCTGTCCCGCCGTGGTTATCTGCTCAGGGCCAGGGAGCGGGGACTAGCGTGGGACTAAGGGGTTGGACTGGGGCAGCACCGATCCGTTTCAGGATGGGGAGGGATCATCATTGTCTCCGTCTCACTCTGTCACTTACTATTACCAAACCACTGGCTGACGTCCTGTATGTTTCTGTGTGCGATTCCACAAAAACAGTATGGGATGTGTGGTCTTGGCATCGAACTTGCAAACGCGCACTTTACAAGTGAGCACACACACGCTTTTTCTCACAAACACACACACTGTTGATACACAGACACAGTGCCACCACTACAGGCGCTTCTCAGCAAACCTACACATTGGATTGTGAGTGGTACAGCTCTTCCTAGCAGACAGTGTGTGGGAGGGACAGAGCCACAGGCACTAAGTGTCTCTATAGCCCATGTGAAATCACATGTAGGCTGCGATGAGCCTCCAACCATACCAGGCACAATCACATGGAGAAAAAGAGGGAGAGGGAGCTTTAGAAGACCACCAAGGATAGCAGCATGGCACAGGATGCTTTGGCTGTCTTCGTGTGAAGGCCTTTTTCTTCACTGTTCCAAAGTATTCACCACTTAAAACAGATTAAGAGCTTGGGGAATAAACAGGCCCGATGCTACGAAGTGGGGAAACACAGGAAGAGGGTTTCGGGAATTAGAGTGCAGGACGAAAGGGAATGAAGCCTTTCAGCAGATAACGCCTTGAGAAGCAATCAGGATTGTTCCAATATTAAGGCGCTTGTGATGAAACAGAGGAATGGATGAACAAAAGGGGGTAGAATAAAGACTTATGGATTGCATAATGGGCAAGCAGCTATTTTTTGTAGTTTTGAGATCTTCAAAAGTTCAATTTTGGACTCAAATGAATGGAGACGATTGTTAGATGGCGTCCACTGTAGTTCTTGTTTTGGTTGTTTTATAGTAGCATCTGCTAACTTTATATGTGAACTGAAGACCTTGATCCAAAGTAAGCCCTCTTTTCTCGTTTCTTTTCACTTTGGCATGTTCTGGAGATGGAGGAGGTGGATGGTCTGATTGTGATGTCCCCATCCTCCACATTTTCCTATCCAGTGTTGTGTGTGTTGGGACAGAGTGCATCAGAAATGCATCAGATTAGACTAATGGTTTGCCATTTTTGTCCTGTTATTAGTCTGGATACAAGCCCGTCAGAGCTGTCCGTGATACAAAGTCTACCGTTTTCTTCATCAGGACACAACATATCACATTATGGTACGTATACCATGGTCACTTACCACAACTACATATTGTAGCTGTATTTAAAACAATACTATTATTCATTCAAGTTATATTGGTTGCTAGACCACCTTGCCAATACAGGTGCCAGCCTCCCTTGTGTGCAGCAGCGGGAGAACTGTTTAACTGCAGTGAACAGGTTTTTGTAAGGCTAAAGGCCTATATAGATTGAAGCAGAACATTTTGTAAGTATTTTTAAAAATATGAGTGAAAAACGTAAGTTCTGGAAATTATTCCAAAATTGATATTAGTGTAGCCTAATTGTTTTTCTGCATCTGTGCAGAAATACTGGCATTAAACGGAATGAATGGAATAAAATAAAGCTATGCAGCATCCAAATGTTCATTTTGAATTGGATTGTCAATGTATGAATTAAGCTTTGAACTATTCATTGCAGCCATACCATAACATAATATAGTGCATGTTAATATATGAATGAATTATACAGGAGACTCCAGTGTTTTCACATAGAGGAACATTGAGGATTAAGAATTTACAGTATGAAATACAATTAAAAATCCTGTGCACATGGCACCTCTATACAATTTTGCTCACATCCTGCCTGCCAATCAGAAGTGAGTATTTTCTGTGTCCATGGTTATTACATCCTTAGGTGAAATATCTTAAAGGTCTTTGGTCCAAATTCTAATTCAAAAAGTAACATCCTGGATAGTCTATATCCACAACGTTCCACATCCGCTATTGCACCATTGCCGATGGAAGTTCTGCTGGATTTCACTCTTTTATGCCGGATATCCATTACCTTGGCCTTTCTTTGTGTTGATATTTTCAACCCTGTTTAATTGATGAGGACTATGGTTAACCTTTTCTCAGATCTCTGCAGGGTAATCTGACCAATCTGAGTAAAACAACTTTTAAACCTAAACATGTTCCACCAAAACAACTTCCCACCCAAGACTATTTTGCAGCAGCGCCCTTGCTCTGAATGGCGAATAGCGCCGCCCAAGACAATTGTAATTGTTTAAAGAAATACCAATGCTGTGTGGACTAGCCAGACCCTCCTTCACCGTGCTGTGGAGGTATGTCTGGCAATGCGAGACTACATTATGGGAGTAACGGGCACAAACGTCTGGATTCAGAAACTTTTGACTCCGGTTGTGAATGCATGTTGTGGTCAGTATGCTCTCAGACAGCTGCATCATGGGATTTTACAGAAATGGTCAAAACCGAGTCAAATCAGATTGCCGCCAAGAACCTTTTGATGAAGCTGGGAGTTCTGAATTAGCCGTGCACCCAGATCAACAAAAGAGAATAGACAGTTGAAAGTGAGGGGGAGGCTGAATTAGCGAGTGCACAGAATGAATGCTGCTGTTAATCCCTCATTGATTCAGTCATGCTTTTTAAAAAAAAAAAAAAAAAAGAAAGAAATCTGTGGGCTTTGGAGACCTGCAGAAAACAGTTCCATCTTTAAAAAAAAAAAAAAATGTAACTAAGTTGCCATAATGATGGTGATGATAATGGCGAATGCCACCAGCGAGCGCGGTGGGCGTTATAGTGCCCCCCTACTGGTTTGATTTGCACAAAAGATGTGAGAGGGAGGAAGATGATTACCATAACAAACGCACACTTGCAGACGCACTCTTCCCCAGGGAAGTGTCAGTCTAAGTGGGAGAGTATGTTGACATTTATAACCATCTGGGGGGGACATGGTCGCTATTTCTCAGCTGTTTAACTTCAATTAGGGAAGGAAGGGTGGAGAAGGAGGGGGCAGCGGAAAGGGGGATAGAGGAATGGGGGCGACTTGTTACTGAATGGTTAAGTGGCGGCAGAATAGGCGCTAAGGGGGAAACACATTTATAGCTGTCTCCTAAAGAGTTTGTATTGTGCCCCTGCTTTTGTAGCTGCACATTGACGGAGGACTGCTGATAGCTATAGGAGATTATGTATTGACAGAGGATGTTAATGTGGACCTGGACCCGGACCCAATTGTTATTTTTTTTTTTTTCTGCAAAGAGTGATTACACTGGCGCGGCCTTGCACTGCCGGGAAGTTACATCCATTCACCTGAAAGCCAAACAAATATCTCAGAGCTTTCTTTTTTTAAGGTCACTGTCAGAAAGCGCCGCTCAATACTCCAAAAATTGAGATGGTAGATCCCAGGGGACTGGACCAAGAATGAAAGATGGACAAAAGAGAGAGGGGGGGGGCAAAAAAGCCCACCCATAATAAAATGATGAGGAGGGAAAAAAGGTCCTATTGGACAGGAAATAAAGTGTGCTGTCAGTCAGTAGCCGCGGCGCTGTCAGAGTCACGTCTCCCAGGTTATTGCTTATTGTTTACTCCCCTATGAAAAGGTGAGAGGTCACGGCGACCACATCCATTTTTCTCTCCCACCCACTCGGCCCATTCTTCTCCAAGCACAAGGTGGAACAAAGAGCGGCGGTGAGGGCGGCGGAGAGCGAGGGGATGGGGTGTGTGGTCGGAGGGCGAGTTGGTGGCGGCAGCGGTAGAGATGGTGGTGGTGGTGGACGAGGAGGGGAAATAGAAAAAAAAAGTATATAGAAAGGGAGAGCACTGATCAGACAGCGCCGATAAGAAGAGGAGAGGAGGCGGGGGTGTGGTGTTGCTGTGAGCTTTTGGGGGGGGTGGCCGTCGGAGGATGGAGAGGGGGAGGTGGGGTGGGTGATGTGTGTATTCAACTCCGGGCTGACTCCTCTTATGCTAATACAGCCAATTTCCTCTTTTATTTCATTTCTGGAGCCGAAATCTGCGATCTGCGATAAGGTTGCCGTGGCGACCGCCTGTTCCCCGGGCGGATGCGGGCAGCCGTGTGATGGAGATGTGTAAGTCGGCGGGAGCAGCAGGGAATGAATAATTTAAAACTCCACCAAGCTGGAGAGATAAGAGAGAGCAGGGCTGAGGCCTTTCTCTCTCTCTCTCTCTCTCTCTCTCTCTCTCTCTCTCTCTCTCTCTCTCTCTCTCTCTCACTTACACATCTCTCTCTCACCCTTCCCCACAATCCATCTTTCCACCTCACCCCTTCTAACTCTCAATCCCTTCTTCCCTGTGCTCTTTTTTTCTAACCTCTTGCTTTATTTTTCTCTCCGGACATCTAAGGCTTTATTACCCCCCCACCACCCAAAAAAAAATAAAAATAAAAAAGCCTGCTGACCTCCAAGGTCAAGGGCATGATGTATAATTGAACTGGCGGTTTGGGGCCTCCAGCTGATGCAGCAGAGACAAGAGTGGGTAATGATGGTGGTGGAGGACGGCCTGCGTTCACGCGCTCCGGTTCAATCTGCCGTTTTCTCCTCCTGCTCAATTTTTAAACGTGATGGATTCCGCTCTCCGGCTGCCAAGTGTGCGAGCAGTCAGCAAACTTCGTATACTTCAAGTTAAGCCCACTTGGCTCGTGTCATTCTTGCATTAGTCACTTGAACAACAGCCACTCTCCAGCGCACAATGGCCCAACACTTGAATGTAACACATGCTTGGAATAGTTAAGTGTTCCAACTCAATGGTGCTCTTGTGTAAACACACTGAGGCTTCACGGTGACTCAATGTCCTGGTGTGCGTGTGCGTGTGTATGTGTGTGTGTGTGTGTGTCTGTCTTCAGGGTGTGGTTAGCACAGGTGAAGCTGTTGGTTATTATAAGAAATTATGCAGGACATAAAACTTCAGAAAATCCAGTGTGTTTGAGTCTGTGCTGTTATGTATCCTAATTATTACTTAGCATAAGTAAACTGTGAAAGGGAAAGGAAGTGAATAGTGACTCAAGTACCGTTGAGTTTTTATGTACTTGTACTACAAGGATTACCACCTCTACTCCAGCACATATTGTACTTTCCACTCAATTTGACATCCAAAACATATCATCTAAGAAAATATGATTAATTGCTTTAACTTTAATCACTCGCCTGTATATAATTCACCAGTAATACTAATCCAGTAAAATAATATATGATAATATAGAATATATTTTTGTACATGCTGATAATGTCTGTCCATTCTGAATGCAAGTTGTGCTTGTATTAGTTTGATATTGTAGTTTAGCTGCTTTTACGTAAAAGATACAGCTGCCATATTCTATATTTCTCTTTATTGTTAAAAACAATCATATGATAAGACAAAAACCAACAATGAATTGAATTGCTACTAAAACATTTAGTCAGTGTATCCAAAGCCTGATGTATCTTATTCCTCTGTGCCGTAGAGCTCCATTATTGTCTAAATCACATGACAGAATATATAACAGCATAACATAACAACACACTGTAGAATATTTTCAATCTCCCATACTATACGTACTGTTGCTGGGAAAACTCAATCTAACGCTGAAAATAGTCCACAACAAATATGTTATTTACTCTAAAAAAGACAGTGCCCAGCATAGTGTTGAGAGACTGGCCTTTCAAATTGCCATTTTAACTAACGAGTTGAGGGGAATCCATCATAGAAGAGGCAGAAGAGAAGAGAAGTTATGTCACCCACAATAGTCACAATACGGCCAAAAGTAAAACCTGTTGTTCCTTCAGCGAGTCGTATCTTTTTGTTGTCGTTTTGTTTGACTGACCTTTACTCCACTTTTGTTTATTTCAACCAAAGTTGGAGCAAAACATTTCCGGCACGGATGGTGTTTTAGAAGAAGCACAAAATCATAAATAATGCAACTTAAAGGCAAGTGGGGTCATCAAAAAGTGAAAAAGTAACTCCCATATGAATGATAAGTACCAGTTTGAGAGGATCCTAGAAGGGACTTTTCTTTTTAAGTCAGAGTTTCTGGAGGCGATCATGCAGGTCACTGGCCCCACCACTCATCTGGTCGGTGGCGTGTGTGTGTGTGTGTGTGTGTGTGTGTGTGTGTGTGTGTGTGTAGCGGTGTGTGTTACGTTACGTCCTCGACTCCTGTCTGTCTGGCCCGCCAGCCTGTTTTCATTCCACAGCGCGAGGCTTTATCGTCATGGAGATAAACCAGGGTTTTAAACATCCTCGTGGGTCACGTCCAGGTGAGGGGTTCACGGCGAGGTGTGGCTGGCCGACGCCCACCCTCACTCACTTTCCTTCCTTCCCTCCCCGGGTGTAGGGACCTGTCCTTTTAAAAAAAGACACAAGTAGTGGGGAAAATCAGAACAAAAAAGCTGATTCATCAACAAGCCACACAGGGCGCCCGCACAGGTAATCTCAGCCCAAGCGTGAAGCCTTCATCCCCATGGCGCCAGGAGGCAGCTCACCCCGCCAGGACACAAGCACGTACACACACACACACACACACACACACACACACACACACACACACACACACACACACGAGAGACAAACCTTAATAATGATAATGTAGGTTTCGTTTACGATGAACCTTGATATTTCCACATCAAAGCATGTGTTAACCTTAATATTTGAGCAAGCATTTAAAAAAAAATAACATTTAGTTGCACATAGTCTGTCTGAGCACCATCTATCATCGAAGCAGAAGATCTAAGCCCCCATCCTCCAAAGTCTTCTTCACATTAAAGGGATTAAAAAAACTTGTTTTGTCTGCTGAGTGCAACATCTCACATTCCTTCCTCTGACCCGTCCTGCTCACAAGGACGCACACAGAACGACACGTACAGCTCAGCAACAAACACGCAAACAAACGAGATCTGTAAAGATCCAAACATGCAGGTTCTTCATTTGTCTATACGTGAAACAGCTGCAGCTCCTCCACCAGACACATGGTGGCACTACGTACTTATTGGAGGACCTGCAGCTTGGGTTCCCTCCATCCTGCCTTGAACATGGAGTCCCACCAAGCAGAGCAGGGGGACTCTCTCTCACACACACACACACACACACACACACACACACACACACACACACACACACACACACACACACACACACACACACACACACACCTAGCAGATACTCCAGATTACATTGATAATACGAAAAATATTGGCCCATAGAAATAATACAACACAGCGATAACAGAATGGTATCTGGTTTGATCATGATACCACAACTAAACGCAAGCAGAATATCAACTCTCGCAAACAAGAAATAAAAAACTGGGACTCGCATCACTGAAATGACAAAATAAAACAAGACTGACACCCTGTATGTGACACAAGTGGAGCCCAGTATAGCTCACAGAAGCGTCCGTATTGATGCAGTTAAAGCAAATGACAGTGGATTTTCAAGTGTAAAAGTGTTGTTGCTGGTGTAGCTTCTCTATGGGAAGCCATGTAAATAGAGCAGTTTTAAGAGGCTTTTCAGGGCTGCCTGTGAGCAAATATGATTTCATTAAACAGGATATGAGCTCTTTTCTGATGGCTGTTAATCTAGATTAAGGTTTGTCTGGATAGTCACAAATAGATGTTGGAAGAATCAAGCAAATTAAATACACCCTAGTCATCAAACCTATTCAAACACGGTCAAGATATAGAGGATTTCTTTCTTCTTCTTTTTTTTGCTCTTCATTCAAACATTATCTCTTTAATTAAATCATTCCCAAATTATTTCTCTGTATAAAATTGTAATCTTTATAAAAAAGAATAATAATAACTTCAATATATTTGTTTTAAATAGGGAGATTTGCCTGCATGGGATGCACATCAATCTGTTTGTTTTTTTTTGTTTTTTTTGGAAAGCCACTGGTAGATTTACATTTGTTTAATTAGGGGAGCTTGCGATCGTCTCTATCTGAACTGCGAGTGTGGAAAAAAGAATTGTGGGGCCTCAATTAAATCAGATGTTAATTAAATCTGATCTTGTTTTGTGTATTAATCAAGCGGCAATTTTAATCTAGTGAATACACAGACTGTAATAAGAAATGGGGATATAGACGGAGAGCAAGAATTATTTCAATTTCATGCTTGTGATGAATGTTTTTTGTAATATTTTATTTAGCTGACTTGCATTAGTTCCTAATCTCTCTCTCTTTCTCTCCCCCCTCTTTTCTCTTTCTCTTTTTATGCAATCTGAGCATCAGATTCATCCATTGCTAAATGTCTGCACACATATAAAGAGAATGTGAAACAGCTTGCATGAATAGGCTTACATTCAATGAGGTGTCTTAATAACTTCTGGTGAGTTATTACGTGGAGAACTCTTCTGTGGAGAGGCTTTAAAAAAAAAAAAAATGTTGATGTGTGGGAAGGCTAATATTTCATTGATTTTCCCCAAAAGAGTGCAAATAACTGAGGCATTTTCACATGTAAGTGCTTAGATTTTCTCTTTTTTTCAAGTTTTTTTAATTTGTCCTTTAACCTAATCTGTTTCTGTTTGTGCATCTAACTCTGAGTTTGTGCCCAAAGTGTGTGTGTGTGTGTGTGTGTGTGTGTGTGTGTGTGTGTGTGTGTGTGTGTGTGTGTGTGTGTGTGTGTGTGTGTGTGTGTCTCAGTGTTAATTATGTTTACATCAGCATTAAACTGCCACCTTATCAGATGTACAATTCCTTTTCAGAGGCAGGTTCTTGGTAGAGTGACACTAGAGATAAGTGGGAAAATTTACTCTGTGGTCAGCAACTCTTTCACACACACACACACACACACACACACACACACACACACACACACACACACACACACGTTTTCTTTCTTCTGGTTATTTTAAGCAAATGTTTCTCCTGAATGCAGAGATAGGGAGGGAAACACAACCCTCTATCCAAACCACATTAGGCTAATTAACAAACTCATTTAAAGCCAGAGAAATATTGATTGCCATACATTTGGAGACGTAGAGGATGTAGGTAGCGGGGGATGGGAGGAAGTCAGGGGGAAATAAATAAGAGTCTGGCAGGTGTATGTAAATTGTTTGTTGGCAATGGAGAATTTTAAATTACAGTTCAATCAGAGAGTAGGAGAGGGGGGGGGAGCGAGAGAGCGGTGAGCACCCTGTGATTTCCCCGTCTCCACGCTTAGTTGATATTTCACTGGGTGAGGATTGAGCGCTACGGGTGCATTTCACACCCTGAATGAGAAAGGCAATCTCGCTCAGCCGACTAGAACAATAATTAGAATGGAGATTAAATAAAAATAATTAGAAAAAGTTCATCTAGTTT
The DNA here is from genome assembly GCA_013375575.1 of Percina caprodes. Classification (NCBI taxonomy): domain Eukaryota; kingdom Metazoa; phylum Chordata; class Actinopteri; order Perciformes; family Percidae; genus Percina; species Percina caprodes. The sequence goes on along the minus strand of JABXJD010000007.1, from coordinate 6,267,983 downwards.
TGATGTATTAATTATTCCGCCCCTGCTTTATTCCAAGTCTAATTATCTGCTTCAGTGAAAATGCCAAGATTTTTCTGTGACTCATAAAAAAAAAAAAATTACATTCATGTAATTATGTCAGCAATTTGGGGGGAAGTCAGCTAAGCAGAGCGTCAGCTCTCTCTTTCGCTCTCTATTTCCCCCTCCACCCCCCAGTTTAAAGTAAGTAACTTCTAACTACTTATAACTTATAAGTTAATACAGTCCCTTTCAAGCCAGGGGTATAAATAATAGAATGCAATGGGAGATTATTTACTCTTTAAATGAGGAGCTGCTCTCTCTGCTCTCCCAGCTCCCGACACTTCCCGCCTTCACACTCGCATGCTCCGCACATCACAATGAAAACAAGACAGAGTTTTTATCCATTCTTGGTCAGTAGATAATAATTTGCATATAAATGGAAATATTTATTGTGACGAAAAAAAAGAAAATAAGGAAAGAGAGATGTAGGAAGTAATATGCTCATTTTTCAAAAAACTCATGGGGCTCGAACTGTGATATCTGTATTTTAGGAGTCAAGCAGTTTAAAAAAATAAGACGAAACTGAATCTTAAAAAAATAAGGGGAAAAAAAGACCAGGGAGAGAGAAGGAATAAATAAAATAAATAAATAAAATAAAAAAATAAATAGCAGGAGAAGAAAGGGAAAGGGGAGCCAGGGGAACCTTTTTTAAGATGTTTACTACACAAATGGAGTCTCCAGAGAAGACAGCGTCCTGATGAAATATGAGAGATAGCTGTCGACATTCTGTACTTTTCTCCTGGCTGTGTAGATTGAGGCAGGTAGGCAGGCTGGAGGACTAAGCTGTAATGACTTCCGTTCCTCTACCTCACTCACCGGGGGAAACCAATAAAGTTACAAAAATAAACTTTACAGATGTGGAAAATGTATTCCCAAGATAGGGAATAGGTGACTACACTTGAAAAAAAAAATATTGAAGGTGCACCCCCCTCCCAGAAAAAAAGCAATGACAAAAAAGTTAGAGTAAGAACCTTTAAAAAAAAAAAAAAATTCACATGCAAATCTAAACACGCTTAACATTACATATATTTAAACCGTAAGTGATACATAAAAGTGTGAGTATCTTAAAAAAAAAAAAAATTGATAAGTCACACAAGGTGGCTTGGAAATGCAAACCTTGGCTTACACAGTAATCAGTCAGACCAGGTTCTTTTGAAATGCAGAAAATACAGAATTTCATGTTCGGAAGGCTGCATGGTGCGGACATGTTAAATGGGCTCTTATTGAAGTTTTTGTGTCTGCTCTTTTGAAAGTTAAATTACCATTCATAAGCACCTTTTTTAAATTTGGTGAACTACATAGCATATCAATGAGAGAATGCAGACTTTCCGTTGCCTTTTTTTTTTCTCCATCTATCATACTGTTTGGATTCATTAAATTCTATGGTGCAATAGCTGTGTGCACGGCTTGTGGGGCTCCTATGTGGAACAAATATGCATTGAAATAAAATGTATGTAAGCGAATGTACACCGCGCAGATTTGATTGTGGAGGTGTGGGATGCATGTTAGCCTAAACTGATTGAAATCGATCGGAAACAGGAAGCGGTGTGGAGAATTACATAGTCAGTCGTTCTGGTACAGCAGAGATGTTAGCGTGCTTGCTCCCCATGTAATGGCTTCACATGAGCATACATACATATGAAGCCCCACAGCAGCAGGCTTTGAACAGATAAGGGCCGAAGCGTTTTGACTTTCTATTTCCTTTTCAGAAACCCAGCCGAGAATCCAGCTGTCAACGTTCCTGTTCAACATCATCGCAATATTGTTTCCATTTTACTTGATTTCAGCCGTTTGTCCAATGTTTTTTCAGATCAAAATTCACATGTGAATGGAAATGGTCCATTGAAACGCATACTAATTCAGCTTTCAGTATCACCAATATCACAAGCACAAACTGATATCCATCTAATCCAAGACTTGCACATTCCAGCAATGGCCACGTTTTGATTAAACATTAGAATCTGACACGTGTGAAGCATTTGTACCACAGAACCACACACTTCAGACGGATATTTTCTCACCCTGTGTAGCCTTGTACTTGTACTACTTGGTTTCTTCCTTTCGGCCCTCTATCTGTGTCCTCATCTGCTGAGAAGACACCATGCAGGAGTAGTGCTTATCAGGCCCTGATCTATGCAAGCAGGAAACATACAGATTAGAATATGAACAGACCACAGAGAGGAAAATATGGCACACACACACACACACACACACACACACACACACACACACACACACACACACACACACACACAGTCCAAGCTGCTAAGTTTTTGCAAGATATTTGACTATTTCTTTGCAAATATAATTTGTGTGATTGAATTTCACAGCCTGACCACATGCAAGAGAATCTCCTCTTAATATATGAACAAGCCAGAGTGTTATTCCTCCCTTCAGTCAGGGTTGAGTCAATAGGAAGAAAGACAGACGCACACTAAAACGTCCCATTGACAGCAGTCAATTTCTAAAAAGCTCACAAGCAACTTCTCATACTCTCAGTTGGTCCTCTTGCTTTGAGAAGCAGTGAAGTGTGTACAGGTCTCCTCGGCATTGTGAAATAGCTGTAATGTAGTTTAGGTTTATATAAAAAAAAAAAGCCTTATCTCACAATTGTTACAGTTCCAAGTATTGACTTTTGGGCTGGGTACAACATGCCTGACTGAACGAGCTGTGAAACAACTGCTTTTCAGTTCTTTTGGGGAAACATTTGCTTGATGATGACACGCTGTATTCGTAAGCCACGTAGTGTTTATTTTGCTGCCCTTTTCTGGACCATTTAGTTAGTTTATTGTAGTTTATTATTCATTATATTGTCCAGTATGTACAGTTACTGAATTATTTATACTTTCAGGAACTGTTTGTATTGGGTGTATTGTCCATTTCTCATGTTTTTTTTAAATAGGAGCCATATTATACCCTTTATTCCATCAAATTTAGTGTGTAAATGCAGGTTGACAGAAGGCCACATGTGTCATAGCATCTCAACCGGACAAAGGTAGAAAATATAATAAGTGTGTCCATGCGGGCTTCATGTTTCCATCACTGCAGATGGAAACGTGCTGGAGCCGATAAGTATCTACTACTACAACTGCAGAGTCATTTGTCCCGGGAATGAAGGCCGATTGTAATTTAAAATTAGATTTTTTTTTCTCTGTTTGATATCGGTGCAAATTGAATATCTTTGCGTTTTTAGAGGGTGTTTTTGTTGGGGCAGAAAAGCAATCGGAAAATCCTACCTAGACATGGACATGCCACAAAGTAATGACAACTAGACTGATTGAACTTGTGGAAACCTACTTGATCAATTGAATTTGAGGGACAAGAGAGATAGTTTGGGCAACACAGACAGTACTTATGGTTTTCGAGGAGAATATGCAGTTAAAATTCAGGAAAAGTCTAGATAACCAATAACATTTGGACAAATCTATTTTAAAAAATGTGGCTTTGATGAAAACATACTTGACCACCAACTGGCATTTGTAATAGCTTTGGATAAAAGACATATTAAAAGGTAGCCATTTACCAATTGCCATTTAAACACACAGGAGAACCGATACAACACAATAACTGAGACAACCATGGAGGTTGTGTAAGTCTTCACTTCGGCAGCCAACAGTCACTTATGAGGCAGTTTCGGCTTCGTTGTGGGCACATCAAAATCTGTACGTAGGTGTTTGTGCAAATGTGTGAGTATGTGTATGTTAGCTATTAACCACATTAAGATGCAGATTAAAGGAGGGAGCAGTACAAGCCCTGGTCAGTAAGTTGTGTTGACTTACTTGCGGCTTCCAGCAGTCCTGCTGCTCTGCAGGGCCAGAAAAAACATGTGCTTTAAGACGAGATTATTAATATAGAATTAATATTGAAAGGGTGATGTGTGTATGTCTTTGATTAGAAACTGTCTTTGAAAATGTATAAATGCACTCCACATGTCCACCTATTATTGGACAGGTATGTCTAAAGATCAGTTAAATATCAGTGTAAGAAAAAGTAATAAACATTTGGGAGTAAAAATGAGTTTCAAAAGTCCAGCGGTGAAGGTTTTATGTGAAGGATGTCATCAACAGCAAGTAGCATTGAAAGTCAGCGAGCACAGGCTCAGTCGATACTTAAAGGTGCCTCAATGTGAATGCATTTGAAAAAATTAAACCGCTTCTTTTTCCTCAGTCTCACTTCCTTGCCAAGAAACATGGCTATTCATTTCTCAAAATTATCCATTACCAACAAACTGTGATCCCATGAATTTCCAGCTGAGCAGCCAAAAAAAACACAAGGCAATCAATCCAATTTCTTTCAAAATGACTGCTACAAATTACCACCACCCATTATTATTGGGGCTTCCATTCCGGCTGTTACAAAGCAGAATCTAAAGATTGTATCTGAAAAGTCAACTTCCTGTTGTCGGACCGGGCGAAATGTTTGCTGTTATTGTTTCTGCGCAACAATCTTGTTTGTATATCCGCATTAGGAGGCCCATAAAACCTAAATGTGTCCCCACCAGAATGTCTTATGACTGATTTCTGACTTGAAAAAGAGTCATAATGGCGAGGAGTGTTTGCTTTAGATTGCTATTTAAGTTGTCTTTGGCCAACAGAAGGCGCCAAGTGGGGGGGGGGATAAAGAAAGGGGCCTATCAATTACTGACCTCAATGGTCAACCTCCTGACTCATTTGGACTTCCACTTTCTACACACACACACACACACACACACACACACACACACACACACACACATCCCCACACACACAGAGAGCCACAGGTTAAATCTGGGGTTTTGGAAGGATCCCAGGGTGAACATTAATTTCTTAATGCATTTTGGGTCCCATGGGGGCTGTCCTCAAGAGTAGGCCACACGGGACCACTCTGCCCACTCTCATAATAGGATTGAGTGACTGTGGAGTATATGATGCAAGTGTGTGTTCGCTGATGACTCCACATCTTTGCAGTTCAAATTTTTAACTATTTAAATGAACTTTTAACTCCTTCTCTTGATTTCTTTCAATTGTTCCCTATTTCAGCATTTTGATAGCATCAAACTTGCGTGTGTGTGTTTGGTCGATGTCTGTGCAGTGCAAAGGAAAATAAAGCAGTCATTAATTAGCAAGGTTGAGTTCCTTTTCTTGGTTGTTTGTTATTGCTATGTCTGAAGCGGAAAGGAGGCAGACGGCTATTTGATCGACAGGCTCTCTGGGACTCAGTAATGATAATCAATATTGACACATGTTTTCTGCCCTCGCCATAACTCATAAACATCCCTACACAGGCAGCCGCAAGAGCGAGCTGGGCATGTGTACGCCTGCGGCACACAAACAAAGACAACCAGCATGTTCAAATTTAGACCGGGAGATGAAATGGAAAATGACTGCTCAGACAAGCTTTTGACCTTTGCGGGTTTGAGACGACAGATTCCGGATACTAATCGTTTTGGATTAAAAGTACAGATAGAAGTTGTTGTTTTGTTTCCCTTCTTTTCAACCAAAATAAAGACAAATAAATCAAAACTTCCAGTGAATTCCCACTGAATTCCTGTTATCAGGATGGCTGATTGTGTAGAAGAATTTGTCTTTATGAGTCTGTGAAATCACCAAACATATGATAACAATTCTATTTTTGGTTCAAACCTTTTAAGAGTGAAGACATGGTACCATCAAGTAAAGCCAACATAAAGTAAGACATAAGGTCAGTGATAAAACTGTTAAGAGTAATTGATGTAATATGATATAATGACATGCAGCAAAGGGCCGCAGGTCGGAGTCAAACCCGGGCCTGCTGTGTCGAGGAGTAAACCTCTATATCTGGGCGCCCGCTCTACCAACTGAGCTATCTGGGCGCCAGACAAGTTCATTTTTCAACTGCAAAATGTCCCGCTTCCTAATGAAGTCTTTATAAAAAAATGAGAGATAACAAAAATGAGTGTTTACATATACAAACAAATATCAGCCGATACAGAAGATTTTTGTAACCCTCGAAGTCTCAAATGTTTATAATTTTTTTTGGCATTAAAACGTTCCAATTTTAAAAAATATACGTTCAATAGCAAAATTCTGTTGGACCTACTGTGCAAATATCTGCAAACTTTATTTCTAGTGTTAACAATATATGTGAATATATATCATTACAACTATGTCCACTGTATACATATTTTTATATGATTTCTATTTTTTGGTGTCGAAAAACCAGCAGCCAAACTGTTGGCAATATTTACATCATTTGGACAGCAGTTCAAATTCAGTTTAATTCACAAAGGAGTATACAAAAGCTAGGTAATAGGCTTTACCATGTGGTCTTTATTTCATAAAGACTATTTATTGAGTTACCAATTACCAGAGAACATGCTGTATTGTGATATCTATCTATATAGATGGATACAGATATTGTTATCGAGTTATGAAATGACCAACGCAGGTATAGAAGATTTTGGCCATGTTGCCCAGCCCCAGTGTCAACAGCATAGCTTGACAATGCAGGGTGGATACCAAAATCAGTATATCAGCAGCACAAAATTGGAAGCTTTTGTCCCAAACTATTGGTCTCAGCTTTTCCAAAGCCACACAGGGCCCCATGTCAAGGGGTTGGTGACACAATATGGCAGCCTTTTTTGGAAGCAGGAGGTCAGGGTCTTGGTGGCACGGGGTGGGGGGTGGGGGGGCACGTTGAAAAAGAACATTTGGGTCACTGGGCAATTACCAACTCTCTCCATCACAATAAATGGACCTGCACATGCTTCCCCCTCAATTAATGCATTAGAGGGGTCGGAGGTTATGTAAGCACCATCCTCTCTGCCAGAAATGGGCAGGGTGTATAATCCAGGATGTGGTGCTCAAACCCGATTGGTTGTGTGTGAATGCTTAGCTTGTATGTCAAAAGAGAGCTCCCCCCCCCCGTCAGTCCAAGGGAAGTGCTGTGCCGCTGGTTGAGTTTGGTTGGTTGTAGTAATGTAACATCATTCTTCACATTTTACTCAAAATAAAGATGAAGGCACAAGTTTTGACAGAATGAAGTAGCCAGTGGACCCAACCTCCCACTGAGACAAACTTTGAAAGCTTCCTCAGTATTTGTTTAGGGTAATGTATTATAAAAACTTATTTTTCATGTTAAATCACTCAAACTTTGACCATTTCTCTACAAGGCAAAACACGAAAGGATGTATTACATGTCTGACCTGTACATCCAGTAATAATCCCACAAGCTTAACTGAAAAAATTGTAAGTAACTGAAGTTGTGTTTGCATAGAGGCCCATAACAGGAGGACGGCAACACAAACTCACGCACATCCTGAAGCCCTCATTGTTTATTTATTCAAATAGTGCCATGACTGGTGTATTATACTGGCTTTCAAATGTCAGGTAAAGGTGTAGCACCCTTCCTCTCTCCCTGTCTCTCCCTCTCTGTTTCTATTAGGGGGTTTGAAAGTGAGAGCACCGTTCGGACCAAATTCGCGCCTCGGGCCAAATTCCACATTCATGCCGAACACACACACATGAGCTCACACAGCTCGCTAGTTAAAGCTTTCTAGGAAATGTGAGTTGACCTCTCCTTTCCTCACTACAGCCTCCTGTAAAGAAACAAAGAGAAGTCAAGCCTATGATACTGTACAATGTTTGTGGACATATGCGGTTTCTCCCAGCTTTGTTATGAGGCGATTTCCAATAATTCATAGATTATATTTGTTGCTTGTTGTGTAGCATTACAGTAAGCTTTGACTTACAGTCTAATTTGCTGAAACTGGCCTTTTTAGCCGTGCTTGATTCACCAAGCAAATATAAAAATACGACAATATTTTTTCCACGTTAGAGGATTATTTGAGAAGTACAGAAAACCCGAGATGTTGACGTCACCGTTTTGATGACTTTCGACTTGATTTGACAGAAAAATAAATTACTCGAGACGGGACTTGTAAGTTATTTATCATATTTAGCAAACAAGCACTGAGTAATAATAATAATAATTCAACAGAAAACACAACTCAAATCTTAGACATCTTTATCGCAACTCATTTTTAGTTGTTTTAGGAACTATTTTGGGTGGAAGCGTTTTCTCTCACAAAGGTTAGGGTTTCTGAAATTACTCCCCGTTTCATTTATTACTTATTTCCTCACAGTGGTCTACTTTGTGAGCAAGTTAGAATTTCAGACAGCTATGAATTTGCATCCTTTTTTTTGCAACATCACTGAAAGTTGTGGAATCACACAATGTTGTTTTTAAAAATCTATTGACAATGAAGCATTGAATTGTGGGATTTGTTTTAGCAAAAAGTAGTATACCAGTCATAAACTGTGCTATTCTTTTCATTGTGGTGTGAGAACATGGCTTTGTCAAAAGAGTTTACAGTAATGCTATTTTGGAAATGGACATGTTCTGTCTCACTGCCCTGGCCTCTTAGAGAAGCTGACAATCTCTTATCATGACTGCTACTAAGACACTTCATTAGTTATACACTTTCCTAGTCAAGAGATTTTTTTAAATGCACCTAAGGACTAACTCTTCCCCACATCTCACCATACACTAGAAAAACCTGAATAATACAATCCTTCTCACTGCCACCTGTGGCCACCAGTGTGTAACGCTTCCTCACACAGATTTAACTTTGTAGATGCGGCAGTTCTGAATTTCACATATGACTTTATTCACGTGTGCTCTGTAAAGTTGCCCCAGCTGCCATCGCTATTCAACTCAAACCAAGTAGCAAGATGAAGAGAATTTAAGTTTAGACATTCAAACAGGCCACTGACTTGTCCAGTGTTCAGTGCACCTTTTTTAAAAACATATTATCTTGTGTAGTTCTATCAGCCAGTATATCAGAAAATATATGATCACAAAGTAAAGTGTAGACAGTCCATGAAAGTCTAAAACTGCCGCTGAAGTTGTAAAAAGGGAGCAAGGTTGCACTCCATCACAACCAGTCAATCATTCACCAATAATATCAGTTAAAACCCTCCCTAAAGCGCTCTTTACATTTCCGTGTATGAGTGTGTGCATGCCTGAGTGTTTACAAGGGTAGTTGAGGCTATGCTATATTAAGTTTTAAGGGAGTGTGTGTATGTGTGGATGGGGGTTGCACACACAGGGACAGAGTGTCTTTCTCAGTGGCGAGACTTTGAAGTCGGGGCAGTTCTCTCTTTGAGGTGGTCTATCCCCCGTTCTCAACAGCGTTAATCATGCGTGAAGAGAACATGCTCGCTCTGTGGTCGACCGGGCATCGCTACTGATGGCTTCCCTCGGTCTCCATGTGGGATGGAAGGGTTGGGCCGGAGGGGGGGTGGCAGCTCTGATTAACATGGCCAAAGGGCTAACACACTAAAAAGAGAGTGCAACAAATAAATATACGGGGTCAACTCGTTCAGCCGTAGCTACAAAGGTAGAAGGGTTCAAGGCAATTGAAATTTACAACACAGAAGCCAATAGAGAGGAACTTTGCTGCAGATCACTTCTAGGGCTATTACAATAATGCAAAACAGTCACTATATGGCCAAGAGTGTGTGGACACATTCTTTTGTGCGCCTTTGGTGAGGGACTGGTTTTCATGGTTTGGGCTCAACCCCGTAGTTTCAATTAAAGGAAGAGTTATTTCCACGGCTATACAGTACATTGCACTTGGTATGTCTTCCCCATTTACACTTAACTTTTTGATATTCAAAATGGCTCAGTGTAAAAGCACCCAGGTAGCATCCAGAACGATCTAATCTAGACTTTGTCTGGATACAAAGCCCTTAAAAAGACCAGTGTAAATCTTCTTAGATAAACCCCAGGTGAAGTTTAACACACTTAAATTAGACTTAGCCATCTAAATTCATATCTGTTGGCTGAATCACAAATCTGATTGCATCCATGAGTGTGCAAACCAAGATCCATTAAGCTATGGTTTTTCAAGGTGTAGAAAAACTTGACTGGCCTGCAACGTAGGGCTGGGCTGATTTTATCAATTAACTCGAATGTGTAGTTAACGTTCATTTTGTTTAAATGAAATTTATTTTCTCCTTAATCAGAAATACTGTTATTGATCTCCGAAGGGAAATTCTGTGTTACAGTTGCACAATAAGTATATAAATATCAGAGTAGAAATATAAATAAAAGAAATATAAGGAGTATGGATATGTATGATATTTACATAGTTAAAGGAATTAACATCCACCGACGCTGCCCTCTAGGGTCCCGTAGTTCCGAACGGCCCCAGCCCTCATCTCACGCATCAGCTTTGTTGTTGTTGAATATATAGCGCCCCCCCCCCAAAAAAAAAAAAAAAACATTGTTAGGGATAATGCTCAAACCATTTTATATTTCCACAAAATTTGCATGAATAATACATGGTGTGTGTGTGTGTGTGTGTGTGTGTGTGTGTGAGAGAATCCAAACTATTTTTCTTTTTTTTTTTTTTAACTATTTCTTTGTCATCTACTGATTGATTTTAAGTAGAGGGAGGAAAAAAGTCCAACAATCGCATGAATACAATGCGTGTGTTTCTACATACTTTTTTTGTCACGTAGGCCTATATTTATCAAACCAGGGTCATATTAATAATTGTATTAATAAGGGAGAAAGGAAGTTGGACGGGTCAGGAAAGAAGAGTAAGAGATTAAAGAGCCCAAGGAAAGTTTAGCAGAGGAAAAAAAGAGCAAGAGAGAGGAAATGGGGGTGGAGGGGAGGACTTGTAGCAGAGGGAGGCACAGACAGTTGAGTCATATTTCAGGCCTGATTGGTACTGACAAAGTGTTATTGGAGGACTCGGTCCCCACAGCATTGTTTGCTTTAGAAAGTCAGGGCCAGATTTATTATGACTGAAAAACATTAGAAAGATCGGAAGTGGGGACAGAGCAGGGAGCACTGCATGTCTGTCTGCACACAGAGAAAGGGAACTTTAAAGGGCTCGTATGGAGATGTATTAGGCCAGATCTGACATTTTATGCCGTTCGTAAAAAAGATTTAAAAGTCTGGTGTTGAAAACGCTAATGCAGTCAAAGGAATGACAGAATATTACCAATATAAACCTGTCAGAGCCCACAGTCTGTAGTTCTCCATTAGTTCACTCATGGAGACAAATGGCTGCCATTTGCCACATTTAGTGTTATGGCCGTTGGGGTTGAGGGGCTGAGGAGACAGATAAGCGTATACATCTTATTAGTATATACTCTTTTTATCTCTGCACAAAGCCCAAAAAGCCTCTGTACCATCCGATACCAGAGAGCAATAGCGTGTAGCAAACCTAAGCATGACAATGTGGGGCTACCTTGCCTGGGGCTGGCCTGGCCATTGGGAGAAAGGTGGTATATAAGTGCAGTGCATTTACATATATTTATTTAATGTAAATATATTGACGTAGGTTCACAACAAAGACTGTAGAGTAACCTCAAAGTTATTTGAATATAGACACATGCTGCAGATGTTTCCTCATGTCACTTTTTTATAAGCTCTGACCACACAACGAAATTCCATTAACCTCCAATGTAAAAGGGCGGTGGCACAAGTTCCTGATATCTCTCAATTTTGACACCAAAGCAGATAACCCTAATACCATCGCCATACACAAAGAAAATATTTTCGTGGTATAGTCGAACTCACCCTTTAAACACTTTACAATAGTAAATAGTAGTATTTATTGCAGCTTAAATGGCAAACCCCTGGCTGCCCCAGTTGTGTTGATGATGTCCTGTATATACAGACCTGTCGTGAATTTGAGGCTGTTGCTGGAAAAGTACGTGCTCGCTCAACTTTCCCTGTATAAATAAAGCTTAGAATAAAAAGTTAACGCAGGCAGAATAACAATGGCTGCCAGAGCAGGGCGCTCTCATCCTGGCCAGCGCTCACACATGTTTTGATAGTTAATGGACAGTGTGGGGAGGCTAAGCTCACTGTATTTGAGTAACCTCCGCCTGACCCGCCTACCCACCACTCCCCTACTCACACACTGGGACAGTGAGCGACAGCGAGAGAGAGAGAGAGAGGCAAAGAAGGGGGCGGCGGGGCCACGGCGGCGCATTCGGGGCCCTAAATAAATGAAGGCTCTAGCTGGTTGTTGCCTGTGTTGTGTTTGGCTTGGCAGGATCTGTCCACACAGGGCCGTGGCACAGACAGCCCAAAACAGCTGACTGCCGCAGAGTGTTTGAGGCTTCTATTAGTTTAGTGGAGTTAATAATTTGAAAAACGTAAGTTGAAGACAACAAGTGCAATATTTAAAGTAAAGATGATAATGATTACCTGTTTAACCGTTAACCAAGCCAGCCAAGCTAGCTAGTATCTAGCTCGCTAGTAGTACGACATGATTACATCTTCTTGGTTGTCTAAATACATCCATTACATCCTCCGGGCCCCGTATATATATATATATATATATATATATATATATATATATATATATATATATATATATATATATATATATATATAAAACTATTTTAATAAAACTATAGTAAACGTAATGAATTAACATGTTTTGCATGATGAAGAAAAATAGGCTATACAATCTATTTCTTAACTGCTAGTGCAACTGTAAGTGCAAAGTTTGCACTGGCAAGTTGCGTTTTAGGGACAAACTGTATAAAATAGGGTTTTAAGGTCCTTTTATTCTGCTCGGTCTGTGTCTCTGCTAGATGGGTTCCATGCTACTATATGGATAAAGACTGGCGGGTTAAATCGTCCGTCCTACACACAGAGTATGCCAGGCAGACATGCAGCTGACAACCTTGCTGGGGGATGGGTTGAGAGGGAGATGGGCTAGAGCTCCGCTAACTGCTGCAGACTAGTGTTGGTGCGCGACCGGTACAAGTCCACAGCTGTCCACGGAACATGTATTTTCCATATGAATCAGCACATACATCAAGGACTGGATAGCATAGCAAAGCATCATACACACACACACGCACACACACATGCACACACACACACACACACACAAACAGATAAAATGGAAGACTGAAAGATGCTGATAGAGTGGGGAGGTTGATTAATAAGACCAAGTATGCAGAGATGTGGAGACCGTAGGAAAGAGCAAGTGAGGGAGGGAAAGAGTTAGTGAAAGGGAATAGGCCTGGCAGATGTGAGCTACCTTGGCTGTGGCACAGTGCAAAGCTCTTTTGCAGGAGAGAAATCCAGCAGGTCCTGAGCAGCTGGTGAGAGTGCCAAGAACTGAGCTGCCTGACGGATGACAGAGAGAAAATGAGGAAGGAGGTGAGGAGAAATACAGAGACAAAAGACAGCAGGGATTCTCAAATTCTTTTAGGTTACAGACCCATGAAATAGACCCGCACAGACGCCAATTTGATTTCCAAGTTCATATTTTAATTAAATGACCTGGTAGTATGATTATCATTATTTGGATAATTTGTTAATCTTCAGTGATCTGTCATCAAATAGTTATGTGACCTTCTTTGCAGGAGATGGTTCAACCAAAGTGCCACCAGTTCATAACATAAGTAACTTTTAGTCCTCCCAAAGGAACCTGGTCATATCCGTACACCCTCCCCCCCTCCCCCTCGTCCCTCTAAGTAACAGCAAGGGTGGGGTCTGGTTTTGGGCGAGATAAGTTCACGGTCTGATCCCGAGTGAGGGTTCCCTGGCCGGGTCACAGAGTCGCGCCGGGGTCGGCGTGGATGTGCTGATCTGGGAGCGATTAACGTAATACGATTAGCTGTGATACGACACGCTAGCAGAGCCAGGTGTTAGCTGAGGAGTCATAACCGTCAGCTATAGGGGATCGTGGCCTGATGCGTTTTTAAGGACACAAGTTGATGGAGTTTAGGGGTTATAGAGTCTGTGTTTTCAAGCTGGAATCAGGATTTTGTCCCATACCAGACACACAGTACAGTAGGCCAAGTGCACCAGAACCCTTAAACACATGGGGCAACGATGATACTAAAGGTTTATTTTATTTATTATGAGAGAAGCCAGTTCGGCAGGCCCTTTTGACAGGTTTAGAAAACTGTAACACTGTATCACCCAGAAATTGTACAACATAAGATAACAACTTTTTCTACTCAAAACCTCCCGTCACAAGTTGAATATGAGTCATTACTAGGTCAAACAAAGATTTAGAAAGACAACAAAAACTTTTGCAGATATTTTCATTTGAGTTTTTTTTCTTTTCTTTTTTGCAGAAAATGATAGTTAATGTACGTAATTCTAGGTTTTGCAGAATTGTTCAACATTAACGTTCTTGTCTAGATGTAGGCTTGAAAAGTGATACTATCCGGTATTTATTTAATAGGAAATATTAGAGAACAAGAATGAAATAAAAATAATTTGTGTAATTTGGTCTTTATTTCTTCCCTTCGTAGTCGTAATGTGAACCCTGGGAATTATCTTGATATTGGGCGCCTTTGTAGCTGCGCCCATATACAGAGGCTCAGTCCTCTAAGCTGCGGCCGCAGCTTCGGTTCCAACCTATCTTAATATTATCTTTCTATACCTTGGAATGTCCTGCCTCTCAGGTTGGGTAATACTTTGATTTGTGACAATATAATTGATATTTGTTTTTATTGCTATAGAAAGTTTCTTTCTACAGAACCATGGGGCATTGGTTTTTCACACAATCATCTGTCTAGTCTTGTGTATACATACACATGTAAAAAAAGAAATACCAAGATTAATTCAATTAAATTGTACCAACTTTGTAAAATTATACGAGCACTTATCTCAGGCAATTACAGTTAGAGTATGTCTAGACCAAAATCTATACTTTTACCGAAACAGAGACCCAACCATTCCTTCAAGAGCAATTGCGAGGAAATTAATATTAAAAGACATAAGGGTACTTCTGATAAATATCTCTAAATCACATATCTAATGCCATACATTGTTATTTTTATTAGGGGAACTGTAGCTTACATTTGAGTGAACTGTCCCTTTAACAATTAATACAGGTAATCACAACCCTCATTTTTTTTTTTAGGCGGCTTCTAGGTTTCAAATGGGAACAAGCAGTGAAAAATATTAGTTGCTTACTGGAGAGAGAGCGAGAGAGAGAGAATTGTTTGACCTTTGACATGGGTGTTCAGGACTGGCCCAGATGGGCAAACAGACACTGTTGGTTCTGGCCTTGGACACCGGCTGTGATATATGTTTTCCTGGAAAGAGAGAGAAGGAAGTCGGGGGCTTTTTATATATAGCAGATAGCATTTATTTTTAATATATGGGAGTTTGGGGTGTCTGTACTAACTGAACTCAAAGAGTTTTTTGACCAAAATGCTTTGCGGTGGAAACTGCACTTATAAGGCCATAAGTTAAGTCAATAACAGCTGGGGACTGCTGTTTTAAATCCTGTTTCCTTTAACCCCCTGATCTTATATATAAATACTGTGTGCAGTATGGGTGTGTGGAAGGGAACAGTAAAGCACAGCGAAGCAAAGGCCATGTCAGTCAGATAGCGCAGGTGTGGTATCTGTGTCTGTTCATCCTCTCCAGTCATCAGCACATAAAGAATTGAGCTTTGTGCCATACACACTCATGTTACCTCAACTTTACCCTGTGGAAAAACCAGCCAGAGTGAGGGACATGGGTTTGTTACCTGTAAAGGACTGTGGGAATGACCCAGGAGAGTTGTGGGTCAGCACCTGGTCACAGTTCCTTCTGGAGTTACCACAGGGTTTTTAAAATTATTTTGCTTGTGTTCCCATCCAAATCTTTTTTTGTTTTTGTTTAAAGCATATTTCTAAAAATTAATTTTCATAATAAAATATTAGTCAGTATTTCAACAAAAGTTAATACTAGCAAGGATAGGCAAGGCAAGTTTGTGACAAGATTATATATTAAGCACCAGTAACTATGATACATCATGGGATTTCATTGCTGTCTATATGATGTAACAGAAGAGGTTAAGGTAACTCAATGTTGTTATACAAAAAACAAAACATTTATTGGATCTTCTTTAATACAATAGAAGATACAGCCAATTATTATTTTATTACATAGGCTACATAATGTTTGAATGTTACATCAATATCAGTATCCAGTCTAATATTAAACTTTTAGTAAAAGTCACTACATTGCCACTACTCTGGAGCAACTAGGGGTTAAGTGTCTTGCTCAGGGACACATTGGTTAATGTATCGCAGTGGGAATCAAACCCTGATCTCCCACACCAAAGGCATGTATCATATCCACTGTTCTATCACCACCCCTATTGCCTTGTAATACAGCCCATTAGAGGAACTGGATGGACATTGATGGTAGCTAGACTACTTAGTGGGCCATGGTATTCAGATTTAAATGCCTAAGGTTAGCCTAAGCAGATAGAAATGTAGGTGAAAGGCTGGGA
This sequence comes from Percina caprodes, assembly GCA_013375575.1. Taxonomy (NCBI): domain Eukaryota; kingdom Metazoa; phylum Chordata; class Actinopteri; order Perciformes; family Percidae; genus Percina; species Percina caprodes. Next base: position 6,251,677 of record JABXJD010000007.1, on the reverse strand, counting down.
CAAGCTGTAGGTTGTTTATCATTGACATTTGGCAGAGTCATTGCATTGGTATTCAAAGCCAGTTTAACAGTATGTCATACTTAGCATCTATAGAATGCTCAGCCAGCGTTTGGCATATTTCACCATGTGTATTGGTAACTGACATATCACCATGGCCACTACAAAATAAAATAAAAAAATTGTGCAAATCTCTCTTTTTTTTTTATCCATTCCAATTAATGTTGCAACAGTTCCACAAAGTCCCCCCTGTTGGAACACCTGGCTGTTTAAGGGGGGGATCCTCAAGGACCTCGAGGTCCAGGGGCCGAACCTGGAGCTTCCTTAGCCTGAGCCCCTGGGCCACCCTGCCTTTTGTCCCTGGGACGGCAGCACTGCTCGTATTCCTCGCTCCCAATCCAAGCTCCGTAAGAGAATACCCCAACTACATGGGGTCCAAGGAGTGGTCATGACATTGTGTGTGTGTGTGTGTGTGTGTTGATCAGCATTCTTAATTGAATGACTGGGTGGCTGTCCATGTGCTGCCGCTGACTGGAGCTGAATAGTGCACCTGCATCATTGTTGGAAGTGCAACGCTCGACCCCTCACCCCTGACTTTTGGCCTGTAACTGTAAACCTGGAAATACTGGAATACAGCAGGAAACTCATTGGGAGTGCTAAAACTCCCAATGTAGGGACACTTTGTGTGCATACATGAATTTGCATTGTATCCATATTAGCATGTGCATGAGAGCATGTTTTCTAGGCGTGTGGTTGGGTCATCTGTGGATTCTGTTTACCTTGAAACTTCAAGGTAGAGCTTGTTGATTGAAAATACAAAACTTCCTACAAGAGTGAACAATAGTCTCAAAGTCCCAAGTCCAGGGTTCAAACAAAGGGCCCAGGAAGTGTACAGGAGCCTGTTTGGCAGCTTTCGAACATGTGAAGCCAGCTGTGAAGGACATTAGGCTCTGACGCCAAGGCTGCTGAGAATTACAGCGTACAGTATGTTTGAGATGAGAACTCCCTGCCAGGCCCCAGCTGTCCCTTTTAAGAGCTGGGTTATTACTGGCTTTATTGTTATTACTGCCTGTTTTTTAAAGGGGCAGGCGAGCCAGGGGAATAATCTGCCCGTCAGCACTCACATTAATGGCCTAATTGGTCTTTTCTCTCCCAGTCAAAACGCAGGCCTCAGCCTCACGGAAATGCTAAGCCCTCCGAGCCCCTCATGCCTAAATTCCCCAGAAATGCATGATGTCTCTGCAAAGTGGAGCTGTCACTACCCTTCTCTCTCATTCACATTGTTGTCATTCCTGCTTTTTTCTTTTTTTCCTTTTTTTTCCTGTTTCCCTCCATCATGCTTGTATCATTTGTGGCACCAACTTGAATGGAACTTCAGTGACTTCAACCCCCAGGCTCAACGTGGGTAATGTATTGTGAACCATAAGTCTAATATGTACACAGGACATGCAGAGCAGCATTTCATAAAAGAAAGAATGGCTCATTGTGGATTTTTTTAACTTACTTTTTAGATAACTATTTCCTTGTTTTGACATCAAGAATTGCCAGTGTCCTAAGATTTTGCTGTTATCTACTTGGTAAGTTGACTCTCTCTTCTTCACAATGCACAAGATTGTAATGTAAAAAAACAACCATTTTAGTAAGTATGCTATCTTCAGGATTTTCTGCTTTCTGTTTCGTTATTTATTTGTAAATGGAACATATGGGGGTTTTTTGAACCACTGGTCGGACAAAACAAGTAGGAGGTTCTGGTGGAAATTTTTTCTCAATTTCCTGACGTATTCATTATTAGTGGAATCACATTGTGAAGATGTGATCATATGCGATCCTAATGAATAATCATGAAAAAGTAAAGTGTTTGTGTTGCATAATGTGAGGAGTTTTGTGTGATGTAATGCATTAAAACAAAATACATTGTACTGTATTGGCTGTAACAACACAATTGTTATAATCAATTAATTTGTTAACATTTCAAATAATACTTTATTAAAAAAAAAAAGAAACTTTAGAGTTTGGGAATGTTTCACATTTTTGCTTGATAAATGGAATGATTCATCAATCAGCCTAAATCACAGGACTAAAAAAAAAAAAAAGCATCTAGTCACTGCTAATTTGGATGGTTTTGATGGATTATTCCAGCACCACAGTTAAAGACCAACTTAATCCAAATGGCCTCTTAAATACTAGAAGGTGTGCACTCCATCCAGACAAAACTGGACTCGTCATCGTCGGATCTCTTGTCTCTTTGGTATTCTTTGGTAAAATCACATCACACACCAGCCGGCCAGTTAGTGAGTGTACATGTGCGGTTTACTGATGCTACTTCACATGATTTCTGGGTATTGAAGTTCACATCTTTCATTTAGTTCTTACTGTCATTTCAAGCCAGCTTTAAACCCTCCAATACAGATTTACTGGCAGCTAGGCAGTATTAAGTGGAGCAGATTGAGGTGTTAATGCCTTGCTTAAGGGCACTTTAGTAGGAGGGTATTCATTGGGGTGTGCCTGGGTGGCTGGGAGACCCTTGTCAATTTTGGCTGAAATTGCTAAACTTGCTTCAAGCTTTCCTGCCTGTCCTTGTAGCAGAGCTTTTCCCCCTTGGTAGATGATGTAACACAATTTGAGAGTTGCAGAGCAAATCTCCATTTTCTTTTTCTTTTTTTCTTCAACATCTCTGTCCACTGTCGCCCTCCATTTCAGACACCAATTAAACACCACTTTCAGATTGTTTACGCTATCTATTAGCTTTAAAAATGATATTGTCATTTTTGTTCCAAGCGCAACCAAAGCGTGAGGAAACATTTCACCACATCCCTGTTTTGGCAACACTGTCAGACTTTTTTTTATCATGATCTAATTGCGTAGATGGCAGGCGACTTTTTCTAAATGTTCTGAGTGTCAATCCGGGGAGCTTTCCAGCGCCTTGTGTTCCCCCGTGAGTCGTGTGCAGGAGAGGTCAGCCACAGTGTGAATGTAGCTATCTGCAGACTGGGGGTTAGCCAGCCAAATGAAGAGATTAGTACAATGTGAACCGCCACAGGTGGATGCAGTTATTCTATCATTTCCTAAACTTAATTAAATCAGCAACAGAGTGAGGACGAAGAGGCCTGAGCAATTGACGCCTATCAACATGGCCATCGACATAACCGGCTACTCGGTAGTTTAATTTTCAATTTAGCCCCTTCGCCTGCTCCCCTTTAGCTAACTGTGAAAGTAACACACACGCACGCACGCGCATGGAGGTTAGGGGTTGGAGGTTGGGGAGGTGAAGAAGTAGAGCTCAGTTGGCAGTTTAGTAGGTGTGTGTGTGTGTGTGTGTGTGTGTGTGTGTGTGTGTGTGTGTGTGTGTGTGTGTGTGTGTGTGTGTGTGTGTGTGTGTGTGTGTGTGTGTGTGTGTGTGTGTGTGTGTGTGTGTCTGGGAGGGGTTTGGGGAGAGCTCATGTGTTAGTGTAACTGAAACTGTCATCCAGCCCTAGGGTCACCTCCCCAAAGCACGCCGGCTGTCTCTTTTAATAGACTAAACACATATGTCTCTCTATACCAACACATGATGTGGAGAGAGAGGGGAGGGGGGCTTAGGAGGAGAGGAGAGTGTGGATTGACTTCATAATTGGCCTGTCACAATTTTCTAATGGTTAATGGAAATTGACAATAACATGAGACGTTTGCATTTGGCCACGTCATCCTGCGCTTTGATTAGCAGAAGCTGCAGCCACTTTGCATGGCACTTGTCAGTGAATGCATCAGAAACAACAATTGGGTAATGACTGAAACCAAGAAAACCAACTTGCATGTTTTTTGGTTAACACTTTCTGTGACAAGCTATATACAGTGTGTATGTGTGTGTGTATATATATATATATATATAGTGTGCATAATTAGACAAAGAAGAAACACTTTTCTGGCTGATGCAACATGTTTGTATCTGTTCAAAGGATAAGCATTTTCCTTATGTTATTAACTAGTTATCTATTAGAAGATTTTGACAGCAGTTTATCTCAGTTTAAATGCAGAACAAAAAATAGACCTTTTCTAGACAACACCATAACTCATAATCTTTTCTAGGAAAATATATTTTGGCAATTGTTTCTTTTATAAATTAGTCATTTAAATGTGTCATTTGCTTTAAGTGAAGTAGCCTAATGATTTCCGGTAAAGAGATTATAAATATATAAGTAACATAATATGATGATAAAAGATATAGCATTTGTGAGATGCCTGTCCTATGGTATATGCAGTCTTATAGGGCTGAGAAATGCATTATCAAGGTCCCATATTGTAAAAAGTGAGAATACAATGCTTTATTTTATTATAAAGCAGGTATGGGTGCTACATAAATACGGTGAAAGTATCAAAAGGCTCAACCCACAGAGAAATGGACACAGACAGTATTGAAAAACTGTGTGTAGAGTGCAGATGTGTAAGACCCGGAAACACTGACCAATCAGAGCAGATTGGGTGGATCCAGGTATATTCAGACGGACTGTATGAGAATGGGACCTTTAAACATCCATAATGCCCCTTAATTTTATGTGAAAAGATGAGCCACATTTTCTTTCCCCCAGAGATGTTGTTGAGATCTGATTCAGAAACTTCTTTTTGTCTGAGTCTGTATCGGTCATACTTTACTATTTTACTGTTCACGAATTATTATAAAATGGTGAAGAAGCTAGAGTTGGTAAAGAGTTCAATAGAAGATAGCTGATGGAGGTGGTTTGAGGAAATGAGTAAAAACCAGCGTTGCGCAAGTCATTTTGGTAGTATGACTTTTTCCTGTAATGAGTATTGTGATGCAATGTATATAATGCTAATAATTTAGTATCTTGAATAGTCCACAAGCAAAATGCTGTTGGGTAGTTAGTCATATATAGACCTTTTATGAGTGTCTCACATCTGCAGAAAACATGGAAAACAATGAACAATCAGTGAAAATCAATGAAAATATTATTGGTGGTGTAATGAATAATGTAGCCAAATGTAGGTCAATGTAACCGTAAAGTGATTTGTTTTTAACAGTACCCCTGCAGGTCTTAGTCATTCCAATGCACTGAGTTTTAGTAAAAGGTCAGGTAAGCAACAAACCAAAGAGTTTTATCGTTTGGATGTGCACTTTTGAGGAAACAGAATATTCTTTTTTAATGATTCTTACTCAACATGCCTTTACTGTCAAAGATAAACCTTTTTTATTTTATTTTATTTTTTATTTTTTTACAGTGAAACTTGAACTTGTGTGGTCCAAAAATTAGCGTGAAGAATTTTCCTGAACCATGAATCTCATTTCCATTGACAAAGTGTTTGCTCAGCACCTAAGCGTAAATGTTTTCGTCAAAATATGACAAAATCGCTGCATCTGTTTGTGACTCATTTGGTGATCTCAACCTGAACGTAATTGCTGTTCCTCGAGAAGACAGTAAATACCAACTACAGCAACCATTCAAGCCAAAAGAGGACAAGTACTTGATACTAAAATGATTCCTTTTGCGTGTAATATCACTTTAGGTAATTAGTGGCTAGTTAAGTAGCTAATTACCAGCCATAATTATTATTGAAGCTGCGAGCAGTTCCTTTTTTTGCATGTGTTTTTGGGTACTGACATTTTATTTTGGAATTTTCATGCATAAATAATCATATATTATTGTTCTCCTCGCACAAGTCTTAGCTGCTGAACAGTACCTTCTTTAATGTAAGTAAAAGGGTTCTGTTGCAGTAATGCCTATAGTTTTGCATTAGTCCTACAGGACACATTCTTTACTCCCTTTAGAGAAAAGCGAAAATTATTTTAGTGGACTGTAACTGAATTGTCATTATACAAAAGAACAATTATTATTCCTTCCCATTTGTGTAATTGGTTTTGGGAGCATCCTTACTAGGTAAATGGCATAGTTTTTGTCGATTTTTGTGAAAAGGGTTTGTAGTGTTGGAGCAGGAAGAACAGAAGATGAGGTCGGGGGAGGGGGGGTAGCAGTGCACCAGAAGGGGTCCAGAAGTGAGTCAGAAGAGCCTCCATACCCCCCCAACCCCTCAAACAGGCTCTTCAGAGAGCTCCTGGCTGGCTGTGCTGTTGAACTTGGCCTTGCCGTCACTCTGGTGTAACACAACACCATGCACAGAGGGGCCTGACAGACCTGGGGACGAGGGGGACTGGGAGAAGGGTGGGGGCGCAGGGGCCCCCTGGGACGTAGAGTGCATTTCAAACCCATCAGTGTCAGTTAGTTCACTAAGTGGTGACATAATCACCGTCGCCATGGCTGCTCCTTTGGGAGAACCAGGCAAGGAGGGAGAAACGGTGGGAGCCCCCCCCCCCCCACACATGTATCCGCTGGGGTGGAGCAGAGGCGCTTTAACCAATCTGTTCTTCTTCTGTCCTGGTACCAATTTCGTGGCATTACAGTATGAGGATATAGTACATTGGCCATTATGATCCAAGGGGAACTCAGTCCCAGCCGTTTATTAGCCTGTGGTAGAAGTTTTACATAAAGAAGTACAAGGAGCCCCAACAGGTTTAATATTTAACAATGTGTTGTATCCTATGAGATTGTCAGTGTTTTTAAGTGTAATACCTTCATCTGAAAAGTAACTAGTAACTACAAATGCAATTGGTTTAAATGTGCAATATTTAAAGTAAACTGTGTTGTAACATTTTAGATTTTTAAACAAGCCTTTCCTACCTCGATGTCTGCCACTGGTTTGCATTCATTTAGCATGAGATCAACATGCACAGACGTGAAACTTGCTTCAGTTGTGTAATCGATCACAGTGACTGTCACATCTGCCTGAAAGATATGAAAACCACATTAAAAAATGCATGCTTTGACAAATGATCAGCAGCTATGGAAAGTATATGTAAGTAGTAAATGGGCTACACTGATCTGAATGTATGATCCTTGGCCAAACAATACTTAGTGATTACTGTACTTACTGACACAAAGTTAGTGTAGGCTGAGAGATGAAGACATCTTAACTGAGAATAAAAGTCTAAAGAAATGGTTAAATAACAGTTTAGTAAAAAACAAAAGCCTTTGCTTCACAGCTCTTTAAAAAAATGTTAGAATTCCTATTTTCACGTATGAACATTTTACTTTAAATTTGTCTTGACCAAAAAGCGAAGTGTACAGAGATTTACGTTGATTAGATTTTGGAAATATGTGTGCTATGAAGGTCTGTCAATACTGGCAACAAATGTCAATTCAAATATTAATTTTATAATAAATACACAAGTTGAAATGTATTTAAATTTCTGTTAGATGTTTAGATGAAATTGGGGAAGAGTATTGATGTCCCTATTTTCAGTTAATTGCAGAAGTAACACTATTAGCTGTATATATATATATATATATATATATATATATATATATATATATATATATATATATATATATATATATATATATATATATATATATATATGTGTATGTATATATGTGTATATATATGTGTATGTATATATGTGTATATATATATGTGTATGTATATATGTGTATATATATATATATGTATGTATATATGTGTGTATATATATATGTATGTATATATGTGTGTATATATATATGTATGTATATATGTATATATATATATATGTATGTATATATGTGTATATATATATATATGTGTATATATATATATATGTATGTATATATGTATATATATGTGTATATATATATGTATGTATATATATGTGTATATATATATGTATGTATATATATGTGTATATATATATGTATGTATATATGTGTATATATATATGTATGTATATATATATATATATATATATATATATATATATATATATATATATATATATATATATATATATATACATATATATACATATATATATATCCCCAATCAGAAATTAAAAGTTAAAGCAACACTAGAGAACTTTTCCCGCTTCAGGTCCCCCTACAGGTTGTCTCATTGGAACTGCAACTTGAAACTTTATACATTGTTCGTCTGCAATTTCATTACTAAATTCACTTCTGAGAAGTTTAACTGACACGTAACCGCTATCAGCGCTCACACGCTCCACTTAGCACCAACTGCAATGTTTAATTTTAAATTGATGTAGCCTACAGGCAGTCTGGCACACGTGGATGCTCACTATTTTCCGTGGGAGCTCGAGGTATCAGCAAACCTTTGAGCTAGTCAGCTTCATCATATTCCATTTTCATTTCAGTGACAATACTTTGGCAACAGGTGGCACAGTAAGTCAGGGTTGCATTCTCAAAGAAAACAACTCCAATCACGTGGTGCTGTCAACCGGTTGTTGGGTCAGAACCATCTGCCATTGATGGGGGCCTTGACTAAGAGCTACATAAAAAAGTATGCATATATATGTATACTTTGAAATGTTGCTGTTTTCATTAATATAAAGGTTGGGTGACCCTCCCCCAGACTAATAAACATTGGGTGACCCTCCCCTCAACAAAGAATAAAAAGACATGACCCTCCCCTATTTTTACTCGGGTGGTCCATTCCATAAATACTGAACGGTCCCTTAACTGATGCAGTAAAGGACTGGTGTAGCCAAAGCTCCCCATTTATATAAACAGCTACTGCATGTGACTACAATGGTTAACAGCGTTTTTGTAATCTTTAATTTGTTTTGTGCATTTCAACCTAATTTGCCTCCGTTTGTGTCTTTTTATATTATGCAATGTTGAGATGACACCAGAAATATGCCCTATTGAAGTCGCTCTTGAGCAGTGGCATGCAGCAGTGAGTTTGCCACTGTTTAGTTTCCTGTTTTAACCACATGAATAGTGAGGAAACTACCAGTGCTGTCACAGGAAGACAACCGGTCCGATCCTAATGACTTGTACGACTTTTCACAGAGAACTTGAAAAGGATGCTGTTTTTCACATCTCACTTACATGTTTCCATTGGTTAAGGATGCAGGTTTCCACATTGTTGTTGTTGGAGTAGCATGGATTTCTCTTTCCACCAATTTTTAAAATAGCAAAATATATGAATCACATTGCACACTCATAAAATAGAGATGCACAAGAGATGCAACTGTGGCACATTTTGGAACACTAGGTTGAGGTCTAGAAACCAGTCCTGTGTTAATCAAAGGAGAGGACATACTACTACTATACTAACAATAAGTTAAGCACTGGTGGAATGTAACTAAGTACATTTACTTAAGCACTGTACTTTGAGGTCCTTGAACTTGAGTCTTTTAATGCCTCTTCTACTTCTGCTCCACTACCTTTCAGAGATAAATATTGTACCTTTTACTCCACTACATTAATCTGACAGGTTTAGTTACTTTACAAATTAAACACAAAACACATAGAGTTTATAATATACTTTTTCTTTTATAACTTAAGTTACCAAGTTCAGCTGAAATGATTAGCCGACTAAACACTTGACAGTTGATTGACAGAACTGTTTTTATCATTTTTTACTTTTTTTTTTGCATTGCGTACTTTTACCTTTAATACTTTTAGTAAATTTTCCTGATGATAATGACATACTTTACAAGTATTTTTACAGTGTGGTATTACTTAATACTTTGTAAAGGATCTGAGTACTTCTTCCACCAAATGAAGCAAAGTACTTATTTGTCTTGAACACTCGAAAGAAGTTGTACAGGAGAAGTACATGAAAGATCTCCAGATGTACCATAGCAGACACATTATCTTCACAGGAGGAAATCTGTACAGTTTTACATTCATTTGGAAGATGCTTTTGCAAAACTGTGACTTACAATACATGCATTATAACTAGATATGTCATCTACTGCCAAACAATATCTTGGCAACTACAAAACATGCTGAGAAAAGAAATTAGTTGTTTCTTAGTACCAACTGCAATTTCTTTGGTTTCAACATGGTGGTAGGTAGTGGCGCAGTGGATATGACACATGCTTTTGGTGTGGGAGTTCTAGGTTCGATTCCCACTGCGATACATCAACCCGAGAGGCATGCGACCTCTGATATATAGCGATTGTAAGTTGCTTTGGATCGTCAGCTAAGTCACATGTAATGTAATAAGATGGTAACACAGCACACAGTATTGGTGGGTGGTAAGTTGGTGAGGGATCATGTCATTGATTTGGCAAGTACAAACCGAAATGTGTCCTGTAAGTACAGAAGAACTATCAAGATTCTTCGTGTTGTTGTTGCTTGTTCTTTAATTAGATATGTATGTTGGTATAGCTGCTTCTTTTTGCAAATTTCTTAAATGTCTTAAGGACTGTAAGCATCATCTTTTCTTGTTTAAGATGGCTTTACATGCAATCTCAATAGAAAAGACACCCTGTCTTTTGCTATAACATTGATAATTATGCAATTTTAAAGTACAAGCAAGCTATGAGAAAAAGGTAACACAATTACCAAATTTGAAATATGGACAAAATTGGAATTGGCTGTCACTCCCAAATTGATTTACACAGCGTTTTGAAAATGAAGAACAAAAACCGTGTGAACAAATTTTTTTCCCCAAATTTCTATACTCTTTCATTACTAATTTTTTTGCAAACTCAAACAAGTAAAAGCTAAATAATCAAGGAGGAAATACTGGGAACTCCATTTCCTATTGACTAATTTTCAGAATGCAGTTCGGTGATTACTGCACAAAAACGTAAAGCAACCAACACAGGAAAACAACATGACATGTTGTTGAGTTTGCCTGACTGTGGAAGCTGATAAGGGCTCATGTCCTTAACTTTGGCATGTACCAACCGCAATGTGCCTAGTACCAAGTACAAAAGAACTATCAAGATTATTCGTGTTTTTCACTTGTTCTTTAATCTGATAACACACTGAAACACTAAATCTTGGTATTGCTGCTTCTTATTGCAAATTAAACCAATGTATTTGAGAAGTGTGGCGTAATTTTGTTAAACGATGACAAAAAAAAGTCCAAGTCAAAGACATCTTTAATAATAATTACAAATTGGAGTATTGTAAAGTTTTTAATATTGGTAGTAAAACAAACAATTAATCTCCATCTGTCTGCACATTTCCCTATCCAAGAGTGAGAGTTAGAAGCATCAAATAAAAACTAAATACAGTAGCATGGTGATTTTCAATATTTACTAATTGATTAGAAGTACATTCTTGTCACTTGGCGTGTCCATCATACATTTAAGGTTGCCTATGTTCTGCTTAAGAACTTGCAATAAAGCGTACAACACAGGTGACTTTCCTTCTACCTTTTCTCAGAATATGTATAAATAATAACATGCATATCTGTGAATCACTGTACCGGGAAGCAGATGTTCAAATGATGCATTTACCATGAATTAGTGACTAACTTACCTATAGGCACCATTCATATAAAGACTGCGGAATGTTCTGTTCTGCACCTTATCTTAGCTGCCACTGCCATACATAAAAAACACAGATGAGAAAGTACCTCTTTTTTTTTTTGTGTGTCTTGGTCCAATCTCAGAGAAGATTACTGCCAAGCTATAAGACCTCACTTTGTCACCGTGCAGAGTATAGCTGCCAGTGTCGGTAGCACTACCGGTATGCCTACGCAGTGATCTTTACTTGATTTTCCACCGATCAGACATTTCCAAATGACTGGGATAAAATGTGAACAAGTCTCGGGATGACGTGATCCCCAATAATGCCCTCCCTTCCATCAGCGCCGGCTATCTAGCGATGGACAAGACAAAGGAGCTTATCAAACAGGGCCGATAACACGGCAGCCAATTAAGATATGCTCTCTCTATCACACAATATGCGTTCACTCTCACTATCAAAGGGTCAGGGAAAGAGAGGGAAATGAATGGGATCGGTAAACGAAGACGCCCTGTAACCTGAGTGAAAAGGCAGTATTTTGAAATGTTTCATGGGAAGATATCCCTTGACTTATGAGAATGACAATTTTGTATCGTGGACAATTTGTACACATGTAAAAAGGGCATGGATGCACTAGTTAAAGAAAGAAAAAAGCCCAGTATTAAGGTAGTGGGCACTAGATGGCACTAATGAATGGTAATTACAATAATCTGCCCCTGGAAAAAAAAGAAAGAAATTTCATTATTTTCTAAATCATTGCTCAAATACTTTATGGTAGAGCAAATGGTGCACCTGCCCTTGAATTATGAATACAAATATATACTTAAATCATTGTGGACATGTACACATAAATGTGGAAATTTAGTATATTGAAACTTCATTCAAATTCAATCAAGTTAATAATTCAGAATTCTACCCATAAAAACACAATTACTTGAACTTTCATGCATAGATTTGGATGATCTCTTCAAGGCCTTTATTAGATACATATTCAACATTCCTCTTGTCTTATTTTACAATACAATGGTGTGTGTTTTTTTTAAAATATAAGAGCCACCTCAAAGCTAAACACATGGTATTAATGACCTTTACACAATTCATTTACTGGTTATTCCTCCCCCCCCACTTATTTATAGTTTAAGTACTTTAATCAGATGTGCTCAATTTAGAAATGGGCTTCAGATTTTGAGGGTTTTAAATTAGTCTTCAATTCCAGGTAGAATAATTTGTGAATGTCTCACCGAGTGTAGACATCGTGCTTTCTTGTTTCAGATGGCTTTGTAAATGCAATCTCATTTGAAAAGACACTGCGTTTGCTTATAACATTGATAATTACGCAATTTGAAAGTACAAGCAACCTATGAGAAAAAGGCAACACGATTACCAAATTTGAAATATGGACAAAGTTGGAAGGGATGTCACTCCCAAATTGATTTATGTGGTGTTTTGAAAATGAATCCAACTTTTTACATTCTTTCTGCTGTTACATTATTCAATTTTTTTGCAAACTAATAAAAGCTAAATATTCAATGAGGATCATTTAAAAAAAAACATAGGACCTCTTATCATTTATCTCGAATTTAAGGTCTTATATGTACACCTGAAATGAGAGAGAGAGAGAGAGAGAGAGAGAGAGAGAGAGAGAGAGAGATTGTACCTTCAATTTGCCTAATTAGACTTGGACTAAGAACATTTATAAATGAGAGAAATAAACAACACAGTGAATTCAACAGGTGCTGAGAGCTCCGACTCTTCATGCAGTCCAGGATGTGATCCGACTTGCTTTACCAGATATGTTCCGATACATGTCAACTTAGTGTAGATGTCAAACCTCTTGAGCGATAATGGCCCGCGACGGTGGGGTTGGTTATCATAGTTCTCGACCCCCCTCCCCCTTTTGCCACGGCGGCCTTCTAATCGGCCATCTGGGCTCTGTGCGCCGCCGTCCTCCTGTTTGTCGTCGGACCTTATCGTAGGCAGCGGCTTAATCTGCACTGGTGATAAGATATGTGCTGCTGTACACACACACACACACACACACACACACACACACACACACACACACACACACACGCTCCTGCTGTTGACCGGCAATGCTTGAAATGTGTGCAATTGCGTCACTTGCTGTTGCAGCTTATTTATTCAAAATTTTTGTCATATTTATGTAGAATACTGGGAACTACCTTATTTCCCATTGATTCATTTTCGGACTACGGTTTGTTGTTTCATGCACAAAAATGTAATGCAGCCAACACGGCAAAAACAACATGACTTGTTGTTGAGTTTGCCTGACTGTGTGGGGGAAAACTGCTAAATGTCCACCGTCACCACAGCACAGAGAGTGAAGACATCTTTTTTCTTGACAAACAACTCTCATACTTTGACTTTTTCTCATTGATTATAACAATAAAATCCCCCGCTGATCTGATACTATCTGTCCATTCTCATACACTTTGTCTCATTAACAGCCTGAAGAACAGAACAGGAAAAAAAGAGCAAAAAAAACTGATTTCAAAGATTGGTTAAAGCAAGAGAAAGTAAAGAAAAAAAAGAAACCAAGGTGAATCTCTTTAGTGTACACATCCTTGAGTTTCTCTGAAGGCTGCCATATATGGTTGCCCTCTCTTATGCTCTTGGTGTGGTTTAGGTAAGCCGTGAGAGCTGGCGCGACGTGAAGAGGAGAAGACACGGACACAGAGAGACACACACACACACACACACAGAGAGAGAGCGAGAGAGATCATCTTGGCGTGACACCAAAGTCCCCTCTGCAGTGTTTGAGCCCGTCGTCTCTGCAGATTGCAGCTTTGAGCTGAAACCTTCTGCGGTGCAGATAGTTTCATTGCAAACAGCAGCTTCACCGAACATGTCAGACAGGTGGAAATTAATAATTAACTGCTGAGGGTTGACCTTTTTTTTCATAAAATGCGGCGTTCATGAACATATTCCAAACAAGGTCTAGATTGTAAAGCAGCATATTAATCATGTAAACCAACATCATATTTTGTTATGTTGCATTTCTGATTTTAGAACTGAAATTAGGGCTGGGACGATATGTTTTTGTCCCGATTTGACTCTTTTACGATACATCTTTCGATTTGTATTGTGATTGCCGTTCATGTGCGATTCTAGAACTACTGCGATTTTCTTTTCCTTCTTCAACAACAACAAAAGTTGAATAAAACACTTGTAGAGACAATATATCATGAGACATTTCCGAAAACGAATTGTTGTCACTCAGTCTGACATTTATTTCATCTGTAAAGAAGAACAGAACATGGGAACATGTCGCTGTCAGCGGTATAAACAGAAAATATTTAGGTGAATCATTGGTAAAACATCAAAATCGATTCTGGGGAATTTGTTGCAAAAACAATCCCTATACATACAATTTCCAATTTATTTATTTCCCCCACCCCTAGCTTTAATAGTGTTTTGTTAAAACTGGCCTTCTTGCTTAGGGTCACTCAGACAGCTGTACTGTGTGTGAAAATGATGATTACAAAATGAATCATTTGTTTCCTTTTTAAATCTATTTTCTTTCTTAATCTAAACCCAAAATATAGAAAGTGTTGAGTTGGTCAACCTTTCATTTGCTACCGACAATAGAAACAACAATAAAGAATTGTAAGGTAATAAATTGGCTATGCATGAACAATTGTAGCCTATATCCATAATATATTTTTTTTGCCAGAAACTCTTCCTAATAGACCTCTTATGAACAAACGTGTAAGATGGCAACAACAGAAATCCAAAATTATTTTCACAGTTTAGGATTTAGGAGGGTAGTGCTGTATGAAACCCAGTCACAGATATAAAGCATATGAATGTTTCACAGCCCAAAGCAAAGTAACATGTCATTTTATGTTGCTGCTGAAACATGTCCTCAATGCATAATCATGTTTTCCCTCATAAAATCAGGACGGATCATGTCATATCTATGTTTTCTGAGCTGTTTCAGAAGGTGCATGGCCACAAACACTACATTAATAACTGGGAGAAATAGGGCCCAGTTTGTCCACTCAGCCCAGGCAGACAGCTACAGACTCAGCTTTTATTTTGATAAAAGCCCCTATTTGTTAATCTTCACCCTGTCACACCAATATCTATTCAAACGCTACATGTTTACTCCGTGAGATGCTGTTCCATAGTAGGTGCAGGATTTGAGCCCATTCAGAAAAATAAGAGTATTGTGAAAAATGGTGTTAGGCTTGCAGAAGATTTGGCGGCGGCAACTGAGGGACAGCCCGGTAACTCGAGAGATTCTCTCTACCACTGCTGGACTGTCGCCCATCTCTTTATCAGCAACGCAGCCAACGCAAAACACACAAAATATGTTTACACCACACTGATAAGATCCAGTATGCTGCAGCAGTGCACGTCTGCACTCAATGGTACTAGGTAGTGTAAAGCCCGTGTTTTCCCACTGGTTGATAATTCACTTGTGGGGGTCTATTCAGTAATATACTAAACAAACAAAGGTTTCTGAACTATTTATTGAAAACCATGACTGCATAACATTAAAAGACAATTTAGAAAGAAATAACTTTGTACATATTGAACAAACCAGACTAGAGGATACAGATATGTAGGCTATGATGGGCTAGGCTACTAACAACTGTGATCCATACAGACACTTACTTGTTATTATAATTCAAACCATCTCCTCCTAACTCCTGTTAACTCCCATTAGACTAATGCTATCTAAAGTGAACACTTGTTCATTTTGTTTATGGATCATTGTTGTTTTCTTTTTTTAAGTGTTTTAATCCTTATTTTGTGGACCCTAATAACGTTAACCCTCCTGTTTTCTTTAAATATTTATTTATTTATTATCAGAAATGTGCATTACTTGGATGGTTTCATACAACCATTACTCCTCACAAGTAAAATAAATGATCGGGGCAGGTCTCAATGTACCTGGGTCGGGCCCCCAAGTAGAACCTATGCATGGTTAACACTAAATGCACATACAATAAGACGCACACCATAATATTGACTGTTCGCATTTAATAGGGTGTTTATTTTTTATTTATTTTTTTTGTGTGGCAGCTGTTAAGTCCATTACAGTTAGATTGTCAAAATAATTGAGAGATTTTCTGCCAAAGTCTTGTTCTCTTTGTTTTGTGTTGACAGTCAGCTTCTTTCTGGTTTCATTTAGTTTTTAACACAAATATTTTTTTTTATTTTTAACGCTGCGTGCAGCATTTCAAACCACCAACCGCTGTTTTTTTTCCATACGTGTTTGCTTATCAGATGCGGTGTGACTATCGATTTCCCGGATACGGGGCGATAAGGTCTTTACAAGGCCGGCCCCTCTATGAGCACTGGTGAATATTAAATCCACCGTGGATTATAATGAGTGATTAAGCTCAGTCAGAGCCATATCACCAGAGCCGTGCTTTTTAATAATTCATTAGCAAAACTGTGTTGATAAACACACTTAATGCGTGTTCCGGAGGAAAAAGTTATAAGCAGAAATTCAGAATTAATGCAAAATAAAGTGGTGAGCCTTACACACAGCTTTGCCCTTTTGTGAAAGTTGTATACAGTGCTGTGTGGGTGTGTGTGTGTGGGGGTGTGAGTGAACAGACATTAAGGAGCCTGAGAGGGCCACATAATGATGCCTGATGACAAGGCAAGTGATCAGGGCTACAACCATGAGCAGGCGAGCTGGCCGACTGTAACCTAAAACACCAACACACACACACACACACACTGAAACAACACTAGTTGCTTCTCACTTTCTACAGTAGCTGAAAATATACATGTCTTCTGTGTCTTAGCATCAGAGTAAGGGGGAGGCAATGACTGTACACACTTTGCATGTTTTCTATGAATTCTCCACTTGTTTAAAAATCACTGGAACTAGTCACATTTTGAATCACAGTTTCATACGTAGAATGTGATTAGCAGTAGTGTGCCTGGTATTTTTTTTGAATCATTTTCTGTGTAACTTCTTAAACTTGGTGTCAAGCAAATCCATGACAAAGTCAAAGACCTTTTAAACTGCAGTAAAAACACAAAACACTGAGCTTTTTCCTGTGGGTTTCTAATTCATTGTACTTCAATTCTACAAACCATGACTCCATTGTTCCTGATAAAAGAACATTTTTACATATGTACGAGGAGTAACATGCTTCTTTTGTGCTGCAGCAAAAATAGATTTCCCTCTACATACTCAATACAACTCAAATAAAGCAGAGTTGCATGAGACTTTCTCATACCCTTGTTTTAAATCAAAGGAACTCGTATAATCCGAGCTTGTCATATTTACAGCTACTATGAAAACTGTCTGCAGACATACGATGGAGGGCAGCACAATGCCGCCACAAGGTCTTCTAAGACGAGTGTGATTACTGTTGCTCTTTTGCCCTTTCACGCTGGCCTTTTTTTATGGCACACTTTCAACAGTACAGCACTGGCTGTAAAATCCAGGGCAAAAATAATGGAGAGATCAAGACCTTATCACATCAGTTCGGATGGGAAATTTCCCTTTATATATATATATATATATATATATATATATATATATATATATATATATATTTTCCTGGACCTTTTTATTATTCAGGACAGACAGTGTACAGTGCACGGTTGTGAAGACGGGAATAATCTCATGCAGCAGATTAACTGGATTAATTAGGGTTTTATTCATCAGGGTGAATTGGTACCTAAAGAGCTTCCCCCTGCAATGACAAGGATTTTTCTCACCCTTAATTATCTTGGGCTGTGGAATGCAGTCCTGCATCGTGAAAAAGAGGAGGCCTATCCCCCTGCAGTCGCACTGTGGAAATGTGAATCCTTGCGCCCTTGTAGAATGACTTAACTCTCATATATTTACTTCAACTGTAAAATGTCCTTATTTTTGTCGACTTTTGCAGAATTAAAGCTGCCCCCTGTCTAAAGTCACATCAGACCGCAAAACTGTTATCCCACGATCAAACCCCTCCTCAGGCCCATCTCTTATCTTCTCATCATTTTCCACTCACAGTCTCACTCTCGATCTTTCTCTCTCTCTGTCAATAACCAATAGTTGTTAGAAAACCACCTACCTCACTTTACACATAACCACATATGCACACAGTTGGCAAGACAACACACACAAAATTCACTTAGTAGTAGTATTTAAAGTGATACTATAAAGTGTAGGTTTCACATGCTTTCGAATTTAACAGAAAGGTGGCAAGTACAAAAACTAAATATGAATGAGTTCATTTATGTACTTGCTATTAATTGCTTTTTCATAATGTTTTAAAAGTATTTAGCACCATTTTATTAAACAAAAAAGTAAGATGCAAAAGTACAAAAACAATTCTCACTCTTTTAATTCACCAAACAAACCCAGGATTAAAGTATAGCTACCTTCGTGAAAGACATTTGTTTTGTATGTAACCATGTATTAATCTTAGGAAACCAAACAGAAATACACAACGCAAGATGCACCAATTGCATAAGCTGCAACACGTGGTGTAACAGGCTGCAGAGAAGAAGAAGAAAAAAAAAAAGGTTTGGTCCTGGGTAAATTCTAAAAGCACAGCCAAAGCAGATAAAACTGGTTAAGATAACATTATATTAAAATTTTACATTTCCTTACCACTAATGGGAAACTACCAATGAACGCAGCACTGGCGATGCGCACTTTGTCTGTGTGCAAATAGGGGGGGGTGGGACCAGTGTTTCATCCTTTTCTCAAAAAAGTGGTGAAAGTGGGTTTTAAGGCCCATTCAGGGTGAGACAAGAGCTTCTCTGAGACACAAACATGGACTTTCTCAAGTTCCAGTCTTTCGCTGTCAAGCACAAAGAGGCCGGGGAGTAGCCGAGCATCCCCGAACAGGCAGATAACAAAGTTGGGGTAAGAATTGGTCAGGGTGGGGGGGTTATAAAGAGGGGATAGATGGGTGGTGGGGTGGTGGTGGGATAAAAGAGGGTGGGCGTTCAGTGACCAGGTCAGACGTAATGCTTGACTGGCGAAATGTCTGATACGCATCTACGGTCTTTAGTCTCCCCTCAGCTGACTGACAGGTGTGTGTGTGTGTGTCTCTCTGTGTGTGTGTGTGTGTGTGTGTGTGTGTGTGTGTGTGTGTGTGTGTGTGTGTGTGTGTGTGTGTGTGTTTCAGTAAAAATTAAAATCTTTTTTTAATGTTACAAACTCACACATAAAAGTTTGTTTAAATGCTTTGGGCAGGTATGTAATAAAACTGAAACACAACATAATACACAGCCAAGAAAAATCTATAAATAAATTCAAAAATAGCTTCCTGATATCTAAACATGATAAAATTTTCTTGCAAGTGTGGCAGATTGCTTACAGAGCCTGTAGCGGAGCCCAAGCAGCGCACTTTTTTAATAATTAATTTATCGGCTATCTGTAAAATAAAACACAGATACAGATAATCTGCAAACTGCCAAATATCGCCCCAGTTAATCAGCCAGGCCATTTCACAAAGCAGAAAAAAACATTGGCTTAGATGGATGACTACACATTTGTGTCGTAACACATCTTTGACCACGCAATATTTGAGCTTATTTGCACAACAGCATAAAACAATCATAAAGCAGACATTAAATCAACAACCGCACCTCAAAGATGTGAAACTTTAAGAATCCCCAATCAATATTAATATACTAGTTAGAGTTGAATATACTGTACAAACAAAGAATGGGTTGCGCATCAGATACTGTAGAGAAGTGTGACTGATACAGAAGTTGAAATGAAAAAGTAAAGGCATGAAAACAGTCATAGAACAGGAATGTAACTCTAAAACACGTAATGGATTATGTGACAAGTTTATTTTATTTTTTTTGCCTTTCAATAGGTAATGTTGGTGTCAAAACAAGTCAGTTCTTTGGCCCACAGCAGAGACGTTGGGTGTCCCACATCGGCCTGCGCGCACTGGCTTCAAAAGGAGAAAACTAACAAGACACTTAACTCTTTCACGTCACTGCGTGCACAGTAAACAAAAGTCAGATATTTGTTGCATTCTGATAATGTTGGTCTATGACTGAGCCTGAGCCCTGTGACCTAGAATGACTACGGTGGGGGACTTACTGTATATGTATACAACTTCAAAGGCCTCTGTCGATGAGTGACATTTTAATCTCCTGTATCAATGTACGCATACGCCGCTCTGTCTGCTTAATCAGCACCGTTTGTTTGTATTCCTCAGAAGTGGCACGAATATATATATACCCACCGAAAAACTTCAAACACGTGTGCACTGTACGGACCTTTTCTTTTGAATTGACACAGTAGCTCTTATCCTCACAATTTTGTAACTACAGCAAATGTTTGAAGGAGAAAAAGTACTGAGAGGGGCATCCTGCAGCCTTTGATCACTCAGAAAACGGTACCTTGATCATTGATTGTAGCAATATTCAATATAGTATTTAATATCAGATCGTAGACAAATGGTGCAGAATCTAGTTGTCGATAGTGATATCATATTACCACTAAACCTTCAATTTAATTATGGTTCTGTGTCATAATTTTAACTATAACTTTCACAAGTAATTTATGTATTTTGTATCATTTGCTTTTTAAAAGAAAAATTACACAGTATGTAAATGCTTAATATAATAAAAATGCATGCAATAGATATCATGTAAAGTCCCGAAACGTGATGTACACATTTTACAGTATTACATTTAGCAAATTTTTTACAAAGATTCTTCTGATTATTTTTGTCCGAGAGTCACTATTAGAGTGTCTCTTTATGTGGTTACACTTTTATTTTGTAAAGATTAATAGGCATCACCAAATGCACTTATAATACAAGTTGTATTCTAAAATGGTATTGTGTCTCAATCCCCCATGAAATATAACCTGGTGATTTAAATTCGGTTAACTGTGGCCTCCTTTTTTGCTATCTTCAACACAAGCCCATTGAAACCCATGAAGGATACTTTCCTTCAATAAGTAAGCGTAACATGAATGACGGTTACTTCCTCTTCATCACTTTCTCTCTCTGCTAAAAGTAGGTCAACAGGGATTTCCTGCCCTCAGACATTTCCTTTCCAGCCAACACCTGGCCTTTGTAATACCACTTCAGCAAGAGGAAAGAGTGTGTGTACTGTATATATAACATATGGGATCAAAAGTCGCAACAGCTTGTAAGGTTTTACCACTGTGCAGGGAAACTCAGACCGCTATCGACCATTCGTTAGAGCAAACGGGACTCCGGCTCTCGCAGAAACCGAGAAAGAGAGGCCGTGTTGAAGATTTAGCTGCAGCTTCAGGCTGGGATTTTTAAATGCACAAAAACAACAGACGCACATTTATTCCTCTCATTTTCCCCCAATTTAAAAGTTCGCTCGAGAGATGCTTGATGAAAACAATAGCCTGCCATTAATTTTTTTTCTTTTTCAGACTGAATTATTAACAACCCGAGGCTTACCTTTTGCATTTCTAATTACGTGACGCAGAGTGATGGCTCTCCCACTCTGCAGGCATCCAGTCAAGAGTGTCAATCTGAAGGAGAAAACCAATGCAGAGAGACTTGGAGAGGAGCTAATTCACAAAGTAGGTTACAGAAAAGTGTCAAATGAGTCCCAACTGTTTGAACACCCCTAGCCCTTTAAAATCTTAATTTCTTCTTCAGACTCATTTGGATACATTTTGCAAATAAAACTACTGTGAAGGAGTATTCTAAGAACATCACATTTCAATTGTTTATTAAAGGGCGAAAGAAAATGTGGTTTGAACAAGATGGGGACAGAAGAGGTCAAGAAAAGGGAGTTGCACAGCTTCACGACAGGTTCACGGGTAACTTTGGCATTTCTCTCCTTTCTCTCCCACAACACTTGTTGCAAAGGTGTCAGATCGCCCACAGTTGGATCAAAGGGACACATGAGTGTGGTTGAGGGGGAGGGGACTATGTTTTGCGGGCGTGCTAAACAAAATATTTCATCACACACAGCCGCTGTGGGATCACAGCAAGCTTCTTAGAACAAAAGAGATCAAAAATAAAGAGGGGGAATACTCACTTTTTGCCTCAACGCTTTCCTCTTCTTCTGCTACTCTCTCCGACAACTTCCCTCCCACTGACACACACCACCTGCATGCCGTTCGGCCCAAGAGTGTACATTTGAGCTGCATCAGTCATACTGAGAAGACAATGCTGTAAGATTCGGAGAACATGATTTCTCACCCTGATCTTTCTGAATGAATAATTTTCCGTTCCGGGGACAGTATCAAAAATATGTCAGGGTTCAAAAGCCTCTCTAAGAATTGAAATGTCACCAATACAAAGAAAAATTCAGCAGGGGCAGCTCCATTAACAAGCAAGCCTTTTTTTTTTTTCTTTCTTTCAAGACACATGACATTATAAAAAAAAAAAAAAAAATGCTGCCTGCAGGAAAAACTCTCACATACACCCACACACCATTAAGAGTCAGTTGCACCACTTTTCCGACCTCTCTGGATGGAGTAGATGAGGTCGCAGAGCCTCCCTCCCCCAGCAGGGAGTGTGTGCTGCCGGGTGTGGTTTTACCCTCTGTCTCCTTTGCGCCCTTGGCTGCTGGCTCCGTGGTCATCACTCCCCTCCCACCCCTGCTCCATGTGAAGAACACCTGGCCACCATGACAACAACGTGCTGTATAACTGCTGCCTCTCTCACACACACGTGCAACCGAAGCGACAACCACATGCAAGTGTTTCTAAACTGTGGGTGTTGAGCTTCCAGGGGTCTATGGAATGAGGGGTCCTAAGCAAAAAGTAATAATACTTAAATGTACCATTGTTTTTATTTTTTAGTCATAGTGTTAATTGTAACCACTAGTGTATGTACAGTTCAGTACAGTACAGTGTTGACATACACTGTGATTGGAATATCTAAGAACTCTGACAGTACAATAGATAATTAAATTACATTTTTCATTTTGTTTTATCAATGTATTTTGACTTCTCTGCTAACGTGCTAAATAAGGTGTTACAACTGACTCAGCCTACAGGGAAGCCTGTCCTGTGCAATTGGCCTGTTATAACTGGTAATTTACTGGTTATTGTGACCGGCGCTGCAAAGATTAAATCGGTTCATTGATTAGTCGTTAACTATTAAATCAATGAATGAATGACTGAATGAATAGGTCCAATTAGATTAAAGCTATGATGGTTACTTTTCTAAGCAATTACAAAACTGTGGGTGCGTCCACATGATACAAGCCGTGACCGGGCACCAACCCCACCGCTCCTCCACGCAGTTGCCAGTAACAAAGGAGGACACAGGATTGAAAAAACACCATGGACTCCTCAGAAGAGGTAATTATCAAGTTTCTGCACATGAAACAGTCACCGGACCCAATCTTTTGAACATAGTTGTACTGAGAAATACAGAGAGAGTTGTGTGTAGCAACTCATTTGGCAATAGCTTAGATGTAATATTGAAACAGCTGGCAGGATGCCAATGTGTTGACTGTTTTGCACGGCAGTGCAAAGGATCATGGGACTAGGTTATTAACGGTTCCTGTCCTAGTTTAAGTGTGTAAATGGTGTTCTGTTAGTGTTTTCATTATGCATTTATGTTACCTAGGTTTTAGTCTTGAGTTGGTGTTCCTGTTTATTTACATGTGTTGGATGACCATGACTGGGACTCTGGGGTAGGTTGATGAAAAATATCTGTTGTCAATATCTCTGCATCTTTGACTTCTTTTACGTAGCTTGCTACAATATCAAAGTTACGCACTAAAGCTTTAAAATGTTTGAGTCATTTTTACACAATCCAAATTCTCTGATTACAGCTTCTTAAATGTGCATATTTTGACAGTAAACTTTTGAGGACATCATCTTGGGCTCTGGAATCAACATTTTTCACCATTTATTGCCATTTTTTTTTTTTTAAGAAAATAAATATTCAGAAAATAAAAGATACAAACAATTACGAACAATACACTCAGACATGGAACGTGTCCCAGAGCCAAAAAAAAACACAGAGAGGAAAGCTGGAAGGGAGGGAGACAAAACAACACATGTAGAAACAGAAACACACACACACAGACACACACAGACCCAAGACAAGGGACCAATCACATGCACAGGTTCAAAGAGCCGGTGATACTGTCCAGGGTCCATTTACTGCCATTTTAAAGATCAAATAACTAATCAAGTAAACAAGAAGATAATCGACAGATCAGTCAACATTAAAATAAGTTACCGGTAGTTGCAATTTCTTTTTATTTCCATGCTATTTTCTATTTTCATTAGTATTTATAGCTGTGCTATTAGGACGGCTCTGTGGATGGCAATTGTCCACTGGTTTGGTCCAGACTGAAATATCTCAACAGCTATTGGATGGATTGGCCTCAGAGGATAAACTAACTGCCTACCATGGGAAACATTGTCATTGTGTTAGCATTTAGCTCAAAGAACCACTGTGTCTAAGTACAGGCTGAGAGAGCTGTTTTTAGTTTATTATTTTCCACGTCATAATATTTATACATATAGTTTTCATGTAAATTTGCTTTTTGTCTTTTGTGGTGAAGCAATTTTTTTGAAGGGGTGTCCTGCTTAGGGCCCTAAAAATGCAAGGACCGGCCCTGATTTCAAGGATTAAATGCCTTTGTTTGGAGCATTTTGGGTGCAAACATTTTGGGTGTTTTTTTTGTGGGAATGGTATTTTACACACAGTTAAGATGAAGGAAAAACACTATCAGAAATATCCAAGGTCAAGCACACTTATAATAACTAAATAATAATAAGTAACTGTTCCTGCTGTGGTATTGTCCTATCCTCCCCATCGTTCTGCCTCTCAATTTCAAATCAGGAGTTTAACCTCCAAGCAGATTCTGCTCACGCTATAGCGGTGGACCTGGCCACGCACCATGGGAGAATTACCTCCCATAATTATACTGCAATTATGACTGAGATAAAATCAGCATTATTCTAAAAAAAAAAAAAAAAAAAAGTTTAAATGAGTAGCGGGAGGGAGGGATGGAGGAATGGAAGGAGCTGGAGCTTTAGCGTCTCTGAGGGGATTGGTGACAGTCCTGTGAAACAAAAGGAAACAAATGGACAGAAAACCTTTCTAATTAAGCACAGAGAAAAGATGGGGCCTCTTGTAATTATAAAAGTGTAAGAGATTCTTAACTGGGTCGACGGTAATTTTCCTTTCAATTCTGTCATTTTTCAAAAGTTGAGTTCAACGGGTAAAAACTAAAGCACAAACTTTCACAGTGGGAAAAAAAGAGAGTGGTGATATTTCTTAGAAAATGTCACCGCTGTAATTCAACCTGATCTTCAGCAAACTTGGCTGACCTTAGGATGTTATCAGACTGTCTTGACACTGAAAAAAACATAAACCATACGCTCCAAAGTGACCACCAGAGGCTCTGTGAGCACTCTCATGCCTGTGAATCTCTCCTGGCTGCAGCAAACGGGGCCTGCAACAAATAAGCTCTCCCTTCAAACCTTTTCAAAACCGCCAACCACCTCCCAAAAATAGACATGCAAAGAAAAAGAAAAAAAACAAACTCTAGGAGCTTTTGGGGCTCCACTTTCCAGCTAGTCATCTTCAGTGACGTGTTTTCAGCTTTAAGTCTGGATCTGGATGGCAGCAGACAGGACATCTGCTCTTCATATCCGCCTGGTGTGTTGCACAAAGTGGACTCTCTTAGCTGCAGCCATGGACCCAGCGGCAGCACGGCGGGCACAATTCCCTCTCCAAACACAATTCGGAAAGGGGACTTGTTTATCCAACGATTCAAGGCTCGGATCAGAGGGAGATAATGTCTGGATGGGTTTGAGTCTCCTTTCCATGTAGCTGCGCACATCTGTATCTAAGTTTTTCCACTCCCAGAGGGTCGATGGAGCGGTTTAAACTGAGCTGTTGTACGATATACAAACACACAAAGCAAGAGGTGCACACAGTGTAAATATACAGGTACTGTAGGCCAACAGTGCATGCATCGCCAAACACTTAAGCAACACATTGGTGGTCCATAATAGTGCTTTTGGATCATGGATGAAAAGCCTCAACCTCAAACCTCACAAAGTCACCAATTTAACTTTGTTGGGACACAAGAGAAGTCTCTGGATCCATTTGCAATGTATTTTCATCACTCCTGTGTCACAATTCTTTAATATAACACCGCAATCTCAAAACTTCCATCACCCTTTTTAAGGTCAATGTGTGCAAAAAAGACATAAAACATTTAAAAGCAGCAAAAAATGATTTATAACCTGTATATTTCAGATATGAAATGGCTGCGGAGTATCTCCCGGTGATGCCATTACTTATTTCTGAAAGCCCACCTGA
The DNA here is from genome assembly GCA_013375575.1 of Percina caprodes. Classification (NCBI taxonomy): domain Eukaryota; kingdom Metazoa; phylum Chordata; class Actinopteri; order Perciformes; family Percidae; genus Percina; species Percina caprodes. The sequence continues at coordinate 6,225,177 of JABXJD010000007.1, read as the reverse complement.
TTGCAGTCAGACAGACCCACCTAAAAACACCTAAAACAGCTCAATAAAGCACCTTGAGCCATGATTGGGATCTCACTCATATTCCCTCGTCACAAAGATGAATGCATTTGCGGAGGAAGGATGAGAAAAGGGCTGCGTTTTAATGAATTCTGCATCATGCTTCCGCCACGGTTCCCACAAACCAGTGACAACTGCATATATTTAAAGACCCTTTTGATAAATTACATTTTTTTTTCCTATCTGGAGAAATACATTCACTGACGAATAATGATCGTGACTGAAAAATGGAAGTGTTGCAGCCAAGTAGACAATGTTGATTTCATTCACTCCTTTTTCATTTTCCCTTTTTAAAATGTTTAATTTGTGGTAGAAGAGGCTGCAACTCCAGAAACATATTAGCGAGGTATTGTTTAGCCTCTATATTATCCTTTTTTTTTCTTGTCACAACATTTTTGTTTTATGACCCCGATTACTTTTAATTGACAGGGGATTTTCCGTGTCACTCGTATTCTCTGCAAAAAGGAAAGAAACCAACACCGAATCTTGATAAGAGAAAATTGTGCAACAAGACCGACACATCAGATAATTGGCCAGAGGTCACGCACACACACACACACACACACACACACACACGCAAACACATCTAGAGAACACATCCACATCCACCAAAGCTGTCTACAAGAAGCTAATCTTGAGGCCGATTATTATTTTTTGTTTTTGTGAGAAGTCAAAGCTTGTGGCATTCATAAACAAGCAAACCGTTCATAATATCTGTATCGGCTGCATCTGCACAAATTTCAGGCCGGCCAGCAATATCCTTCAGAGGACAAAGTGTACCAAATGAATCAATAAACTGAAAAGCCCTGAAATCTCAAATCCATTAGGGCTACTACGAAGCACATATTACTTTTAAAATGGAGTTGCATTAAGTGTCAGATGTCCGAGATAAAGCTGCCTTCATTTGGGTTTTTTTCCTGTGATGGGACGCATGAGTGGTGACTCCTTATCATTCATGCCATAAAGTGCTATCTGTGTCTCTTATCGCCTGTCTCTGCACGAAATAGGAAAATAGAGTGTGACAGAGAGGGAGAGAATGAAGGACAGAAAGCAGCGGATGATAAAAATCGCTGCTGCTGTGGCCACATGCATGTACACCTGTATGAGTGAACACGGACGCAGTCTCGTCACCTTAACACCCACGTATCAAACAAGGCCATGGGTCTGACATGCTCTTATCTCCTGCAGCCTTTAGCCATGAACAAATGTGCAGCGCTACCTCAAAAGCTCCCCACCAAATGTACAGAGGAAATCAGACTGCAGGGAGGTTTTTTTTTCCTTCCCCTTCGCTGTTCAGTGATGGCCTGTTGTGTTATCTTCTCCTCCAGCCAATAACTTTGATCGGAATGTGTAAAAGTCCCGTCAAATTTTGCCGAGACGTAGAAAAAAATTAAACCAGTCTTCTTCTGCGTCATCACTTTGAATGTGAGGAATAAGACGATTCCATCAGTTGTGAATAAAAAATCCAGATTTTGCCGCTCTAGAGAGTGTCACGGCTTGCAGATTGCATGTACGATAGAACATGTTGACCCTGCTTGATTTAGCCCATGCAACGCGATACATTCCTCTCATCCCCGGCTGTTTTTAAATACTATCTGAATCCCTTCCCTATGCAAGGCATAACCTTAATCTCAATGCCTTTAACCTTGCCATTTTCCTCCTCTATCTCTCCCTCCTTTCCTTTCTTGTTCCATCTTTGCCTGCGTTTGTTTATCCAGCACTCTCTCGCCGCCTCTCTGATGAGTGTTTTATCTTTCGGGCCCACCTTTTCACACGGCCGCGTTCACAATCACGAGTATCACCCGTAATTATCTCGCCGTATTCCCCCTTCTCGCCCTATCGCCGGCATTCATCTCGGCTCTGGAATTATATGCGTTTCAGATGGGTGCCACCGAGCTCCCCCCACCCCCCAAGAGGAGAGGATGAAGTAAAAGGAAGGAAGGGGATAGGTTTTGAGGAGGAGGAGGAGGAGGAAGAGAGGCAGAACACGCAGGCCCAGGTTGGGTAAAGACAAATCTAGTGTGTCGCAGGTTAGAGATTGTGAAGCCTGGCTGGCCTGACCTGCATCACCATACAGCGACCCAGACCTACATCTCAGGTGTAATTACTTTGTTTCACAGCTTCCGTTATCTCCCATCGACTTTGCATCTGTCCCCTTTCATACTCCCGCACTCCTGCGCATAATATAGTTGTGGTTGACTTGACCTTCCTCTATTTTTTTTTGGGCCGCCGCCGCCACCATTGTGCCAAGAAGAAAACCAATTAATGACTTATCCGTCCATCTCAATGTCAAGTCTTTTTCTGAGGTGTACTATTATGTCTGCTTTTCCGACGTGCCGTTAATTAACTCAAAGCTTCGCCTTGGCCATCCGAGCCTCCCACTGCTCACTCACCCAACCCACTTCGGTATTCAGGGCAGCATAATAGTAGTGTAGTGTAGGTGCGAGGCGAGCTGCGGAGCTCACACACGCACGCTAAACTTCTGAGAGCAACAGAATTTAGAGAGGGGAATGGTGGAATGGCAAAGAAGTATATGAAAGGATTTAATGAACAAGATGTCTGAAGGAGAATTCAATGGAGAGGCCAGATAACGCTGGAAAGTCGTTAAGAGTGGGCAGAGTGCGGCGCATCCGCCTCTTTAGGTGAGGACGACTGAGCAGTAAAACCCTGCACATATCCGCACCTTTCATGAGGGAAGCCCTAACATGGGCTCAGAGCAAAGCGAGGGGGAGCGTTTGCTTTCCCTGTATCGCATTCATATTCAAATTTCTGAGTGAAATGTCAAAGATGATAGACATATCACTTTTAGCTTCCCTGTTGGAGCAGCCTGCACTAAAAACCCCTTTCACAGCCTAGTTTTAAAGGAGGAAATACTCACTAGGACTCATGTCAGTGTATAATTCTAAGGGATGATTACTCATGTCGCTATGTTTGGAGGTAAAAAAAGGCCCTGGATGTGGACTAGCAGGGCAGCCTGACATTCACTCACCTAATGATTTGACCTTTTTTATACGGCTCGGGACAAAGGATACTGTATTGACGTCTTCAGTAAAATAGGATTTATGCGATGAGACAAAGCCGTGCGTAACCTGTGGCAACATTCTCCCTCGGACGCCAAGCGTGATGTCTATCTCTTTCACTACCCCTCATTTCCATATTTATATTAATTAAAATTTGGCAGAGTATTGTCCCAGCCTAGGGGATGAACTAATATGAAAATCATTCCAACATATTAATATAAAAAAATGAGAGCAGCACTGTTTATGCAGTATTTTCTTTTAACTTTTCTAGTAATAACTGATATACTCGCACAGAGTGAGGAAGCCAGCCATATCTTTTTAATTTTCTAAATGCAATTCATTGCTCCCAACACGGGTTCAAAACACTAATTAATTTGTATTTGATAATTTGCCCACTTTCACGGTATGACATAAGTGCACTTTTTTTTTTCTCTTCTTTTTAAACTTTGCACTGCATGTACAAGTTTAATTAAGCGAGAACTCTCCACATCATCAACATCGTGAATTGTACAATTTTGTAGAAAAAAAGAAAGTAGGTCTGCGAGGGTCTTTTTCTGCTCTTCCTCTCCACTCCCACAATTTCCCGCATAAAAGACATTTCCCGAATTGAGAGGAGTGATTGCTGGAGGAGGTATACATTTCAAGTTAATTTTACATTGACCTTGTAAAAGGGATTGTGAAAGAGCGTGGTAAGTTAAACAGTAATGGAAAAAAAAAAATTGAATGCACCTTCATCTGCCTGTGCTGAACTGTCTCACTAACGGACCATCTGCTCCTCCTCTCGGCTACAGTACAATCACGCCTTTCATGGACCCATAGTCAACCTACATTTCAGCTAAATTGTACATTAAACAAGATTAATGAAATTTTGGTTTCAGGGGGGCTGAATTTGAGCATGTATGTCGCTGGGCTGCTGGAAATAATTGTCTTCATTTGAAAAGTTCGGGTCATGAACAATCATGTAGCTCCCTCCCATAATCCTGCATCAATGAGTGTAGAAAAGTTAGTGGGACTTACCTGTGTGAGCAGTGGAGGAGTACAGTGTGTGAGCAGTGGAGGAGTACAGTGTGTAAGACTTGCATGCATGTTGTGGTATCAAAGCCATTATCAAAAGGACTCATCTCTCATTCAAGCTGATATTTACTTGCTGCTCCATTTTTTTGAGAATAAAGGGGCAATTTGTCTTCACACAGACTTACCGCTGCTGCTCTGTGATGTCTCGTTTGACAGGTTTGGGATGGACTCGCTTGCTTTTTATGCAGTTGCTCATTTTGCAGTGAGCCATTAGCTTCTTATTACACTCTCAACAGACAGCAGGTCGCACTGAAAGCATGCAATGAACCGGTTTCTCTTTGCAGTGCATCTGAATCAATTATTGTTGTTGAACATATATATATATCAAGTTGGGCTTCAGCTTATGAATGTAATATAAGAATTATTAGTTTGTCAGTTGTTTGGGCTGAAACATGTCAGAAAATAAGGACTCCCATTATCCCCATGGCCTGATTAACCCACTAGGGGGCCCCAGGGTAAAAAAAAAAAATATGGCCCCCATTGACCTCCGGTCTGTTGTAATATGTACATTTTGACACAGAGCTTTGGATTTGGATCCATTTTTTTGAATATGTGTAAGGGGGTGTGTTCAAGCTAAACTACTGTATGGTGTTAAGCTGCTTTCTAGGGCCCTTGTCGTTTCAGTTGATACTCTGCTTTCAGATTGCATATTTGCAGGTAATCCAAAAACAACTGTTAAACAAACTAAGGCCCAAGTGTCTGGGGCACCGTCACAGTTCACTGGCTTGTAATCCAGCCTTGGCCTTTGCAATTTGCTAGAACTCAAAAATGTTGTCTTCCAGTTGCTTATTGTGTCAGAACAACAATTTAGCTCTGGTAACAAAACTCAAACTTTAAGATTAAGAACCAAAAGCCGGTATCGCAGTCTGGTTTAGTCAGAGACTTGAGACTTACACATAATGATCAGTTAACATATATTATATTTTCATTTTGATACATGGCTGCTCGTTATTGCTCTCCGTTCACATTTCTTTTTGCTTTTCAACATCCTTCGTTTTGTTTCACCTGACCACAGCATCCATCTTTCCTTCTTGACCTTTCTGCTGACTGTGAATATTCCTCTCCACGTTCGGTGCTGACAGGACAACCCTCTCACTGTCTGATCGCTAAAGCGCGTCAGCCTCCCAACGTGTCCATTTCCCCTTTCATTAGCTTTCCTATCCGCACAGCGCTTCCTCTTCTTTACCCGTTTTGTCCATCTGTCACGGGACAAAGACTTGACGGGGACCTGGCTGGGCCCCGAGCCCAGAAAATCATTTAACAGGCCAATCAGAACATGGGCCGATCCCTGCGCAGCCATTAGGGAAACCTGAGTGCCGACCCCGTCCCCCCCTACCCCCGTCTCTCACAGCCTCTTTTACATTTTAGACGCTCTACAAATTGAGCATCATCGTCCAACCTTCAGCAGCCATTTTGTAAATGATAAGTCCGGGAAAGAAGAGAGAGTGGGAACAGACATGAAAATGATGTTCATCAGGTTTATGGAAGATATTGGGTGTTGGGAGGGGGATAGAAATTAAATATCTTGGCAAAGTAGAAGGGGGTTTCTGATTCCCCCTCCTCCCCTCCTCATCTCCTCTCTGAACCCCAACCTTTAGTTCACTGACTCAAAACCACGATAAAACCCTATTTCTCCGCTTTCATTCTTTCACTCGTCCTCTTTCCCTCTTCGATCCCGTCACAAGGGAACACTCAGGCCTTTGTTCGGCGAATTGGTTTTCAGATGTTATTTTTTCTTCACTCTTTCTTTCTCTAAGAGCAGGTGATTAAAATCACCTCAGTCGTTTAGCACTGATGCCTTTTGTCTCTCCAGTCCCATTCTGCTGCGAGTCAGAGGGCTTACTACTCTACATCTAACAGGTAGGATATAATAGGATTTCTCTCCTGCTCTTCCCTGCACCGTCCGTCTGCATATTTAGAGCTTAAACACATACATATGTATAAATTAAGGCTCAGGGCAATAATCTGAGCTTTTAATGAGAAGCAGTGTATAATTTTAACTTTTAAGTCAGCGGGGACTTGTGAATACTGCTGGGAATATGAATATTTTCCATGTCCAAACACGACTCTGTTTGGACAAATTAAAGCAGTTTCATAAAGGTTGTAGCGCTGAACTTATTCCTGAAGAACAAACATGAGTTATTCATGAGTACATGAGGTAAGTGCATGCGCTTGGCACTGGAGTCACAAAATTAATCAACAGATGACCATTAACTTGAACTTAAAACTCTGCAAGTTTCTAATTTTTTGCTTCTACTTTGATAAGAACTCAATATTTAATTCTATCCATGGCCAGTCGATTCTCAGGTGTTGTGCTGTGGTTTGATTGGAATGAATGGAAGAACTGGAGAGTTCTGTCATATCTGGGTAGAAAGGCGGGGTTGCTGCAGAAACTAATAAACTTCAAATGTATTAGAAATCTAAGCAAAAGCATCTCAAAGAGTGATTAGGTTTTTTTTTTTTAAATAAACAGAATTGCAAAAGGTATGGCATTGTTATTAAATGCAATATTAAATATAAATGTGAGAAGGCTTTCTTTTGAAGGGGACATTATGCTCTGTCCCGTTCCCGTAGTTCCGTTTTTAATCGGTTTCAACAACGTTTTGTCCATTTTTCATAAAGTTCTCGTCAGCTGCTTGTGTGTAAACAATATTTAATATTTGAGAAGTGTGGCAACTTGTTAAAAGAAGGCACTGTAAAAAAAACATCTTATTATTTCTAAATATTCAAATTTCAAAATTAACACTTTGGTATCTGTAACAGACATGATCTAAAAGCACATTTGTGACCCATCATCTCATCCTTCTGCAAGGCACTGGAACGGTTTCTGATCTCAAATGCACACACACACACACACACACACACACACACACACACACACACACACACACACACACACACACACACACACACACACACACACACACACACACACACACACACGAGAAAACCAGCAGACTCTTTTCTCGTTCCTTGAAAATCTTCCTTTCTTCTTTTTCCTCAATCCCTCCTCCTCGCTGTCTTCCTCTCGGTTTCGGCTGCTAAAGGCCTTGATTAATGGTTGGCTCTAATTAATACTTTTACAGTACTTAGAACAGAGACCTTGCAATTAGCATTGGCCTAAAGAGTGTAATCACCTGAGCTCATCCAGATCCTTATCCCCAGACTGACTGACTGACTGACTAAATGACTGACTGGATGGTAGGCAAGGAGACGGAGGGAGCATGTGCAAGCTTGACTAGCGTAGTTGTTCGCGTAGTTTCTGAGAGGTTTTGTGAGCTTGTACTTTGAACTTAGATACAAAAGATGACTATTGACTTTTTAAGTATAGTGAGCTTGCACGGTGGTGGCCTCGGGTGATCACTTTTTCATACCTTACTTTGAAACCTGACGATTGAAGGAAGATTTTTTTAATTTTTTTTTACATGGAATTAAACGGATCAAAGATTCTTTTCTTCTCACATTCAGTTGTCATCTTGAATGGCCAATTCAAAATCTGATGCTGAGTAGTAATGATGTAAGCTCCTGCATACATACAGTAGGAAGCTCCACTCGGAAGAAGCTAGATGTAAAAATAGACGTTTTAGCTTTTTTGTCCCTTTGGCATCCTTGGTGCAGCACAAACTAGCCAGGTTACTAAACATCATTCTGTTACATCTGGTTTACAGCAGGGTTTCAGGGCCAGCCAGTCTTAAAACTCACCTGGGCAATTTAAATTGTAAGGCATAATATTCTATTTTTTGTTATTGGGACCTCTGAAATGGAGGTTATCTGCATGTTTGTGGTCCAATGTTTAGTTTGTTAGGATACAAACAAGATTAAGAATGTGTGTGTAATACTGCATCAGGGTTTTTATTATATAATGTGTATTACTGTACTTAAAGACCAAACAAATGGCTAATGACAGATGCTAGGCCTACCATGAGTCACTGTTGTAGATGTTTTGCTTGTGTAGTACACAAAGTATAATCTATTCTCCATTCTGCATTGGCAAACAAGTAAAATGTGTTGTAAGTTTCAGATTGACTCCACAATGACACATTAATAACCTCAGTAAAGAACATATAAAGGCGGTGCTGTTATTTTTTGTTTAACTGGGAAGTGGAAACAGCAGGCAGTGAAAAATTCCACGGCATTAATTACAAACTGATTAGAAGCTCCTTTTGCAGGAGGCTGTATCATTTAATTGAGGGGAAAATAATGATCACAATTCCAGCAACTTCTAATTAGAAAAAAACAGCTCCAATCTTATCAGGACTGCGTGATGCATGCGGAACACACATCTCTTTCAGTCGTACACAAACTCACACACACACACACCCACATACGTCGGGAAATAAACAGTTTTCATGGATTCTATTCTTTTGTGCTTCATTTTTTTTCCTCTCTCGGATATACACATTTGTGCAGGCGCTCCTACTCTGAGACAGAGGAGCCAGTTTAAGCGCATCAAGTCGACTGTGGATTATGTTTGTAGATATAACCCGGAGAATCAGCGGTGCGCTTTCTCAAAAGAGACACAGACAATTACAGATCTGATAACCCCTGAGTTGTATCACAGTTGTTGCAGTGTGTTTACACTATCTGACATGGCTGAAACAACAGCACAAATAAGAACAGAGAGAAGATTCTCATCTCAACTTTCCTGACTAGCCTCTTATCACAAACCACAAAAATCCCTGTGTCAGACGGAGCTTGGAACGGGACCAAAAAGCGAACACACACTCCGACACATACAAAAACAAAATAAAATTCTTTTAGGTTGAGTTTCTGTATTTGCTGGCAGCTACTCAGAGTGCTTTGTAATACTTAAGAGGATATTTCCACACAGATAAACAACAACTTGAAGAAACCTTTCCAAAGGGAACGTGTAATGTTCTCTGTTAAATTGGCAAACAACGTCAGGTGTGTGTGTGTGTGTGTGTGTGTGTGTGTGTGTGTGTGTGTGTGTGTCTGTGTGTGTGTCCCCTACGGGGGGGAATTGCATACTGTATGAGTCGTGTTATGGCAATGACACAGGCAGAAACGGCTGCACTTTCTGTAAAGGACGTATTCTCTTCCCCGCAGGTCAACAAGACAGTTTCATAACATCCCAAATGGGATTCTTATTCAACGTGAGTAGCGCTCAGCAGTGGGAAATAAAAAAAACTTTTTATTCTCTCTGTCACTCATGAAATTTATATGCACAGCGCTATGATTAATAGGCAGTTTTGTCATTGGTTTCATTAATGTGAAAACGCCTGATTTATGGGCCACGTCTAGACACAGTTGCTGCTCTCTCGTCTCCGGCGGCAGATCAACTGATCGGCTTGAATGTGTGCATTTGTGTCTTTTTGAACAAACAGGTGACAGTTTTGTTGCCATTAGAAGACTCTGACGTAGTCGATTGCATGGTGAAAATAAACATTGTGTATGTGGGTGGCTTCTCCGATTCTTTATTAACAGAGTCATTACAGTGTATTAGGCAAAACAGCAGTAAATCAGCACACTGACAGGCCTGGCAGAGCAGCACAATTGATGGCACTGAGTTGAAAGGAGAAGACAGGCGGCACAGACTAATATTTGATATTGCACTCTCAATTGATGGGCCGCGTATTTGCAGCTGTCATATTGGGGGTGGTTGCAAAATTTGACTCAAATTAAAATTAAATAAATTAAAAGCCTTTACTCTCCACACCCTCCTACTTTTATTTTGCCAGAGATCCCAGACATAACAGCCAACAGCTACATTTCTTTCTTAAAGAGTGAGAAAACAACTCAATACATTACACACACATGCACATGTACACGCACGCGCACACAAGTACACACAAGCACGCACATGTCATCATCATAAAGGTATCTACTTGAGGAGAAATTGGAATTGGCCACTCCTTTTGGATCAGTCTGAGTATTCCTTTACCATGTTTGTGTAGGCTTGGAAGACGAAGCTGTTTGTATGTGTGTGTGTGTGTGTGTGTGTGTTTGTGTGTGTGTGTGTGTGTGTGTGTGTGTGTGTGTGTGTCTGTGTGAGTCTGTGAGGGGGTTGGGTCGGGTAAGGTTGGGGGATTGTCCAGGGAAAGTGTCTGCTTGGCCATCCCTGGCTGAGAGGTAAGCCTTGCCGATGGTGTGCTGAAAACCAACCGTGTTGTCGCCGGCTACGGAGCCAAAATCACTGACGCGTTTTAGAATGGGCCCCCGGTGCAGGAGAGGACGGGGGTATTAAGCACACACACACACACACACACACACACACACACACACACACACACACACAGTGTCATGAACATGTACAATGCTGTTGCACGCACACACCTACTCGAACAATACTTAAACAAAAGCGCAGGCATATACCGTAACACAGAGCCAAAGGTACACTAACAAATGCACACACACACACACACACACACACACACACACACACACACACACGGAGCAGCAAGCCGAGCCGCTGTGCCAGGTGGCAGAGGGAGGCTCTCGGCTGAGAACAAGCAGAGAGGAGGAGGAGAGGCTCTTGGCCTGCCTTGAAAGCGAGAGGCACAAACAGCAGCGGCGATGCCCAGGTTTGGATGCAGACGGGGGAGCCCTGGAGGGGTTTCCTGGGCACACAAGCAGGGAGGTGGGGAGGGTTGCTGGGATGGTTTTGGGCTGCTTTTGGGCTGTGGTCAGCCCCCTCTGTAACAGAGAAGTGTGATCCCAGACACAGCTGTCCTGTTCTGAGTCGGACCTCCTTGTCCATGGGCCCAGAGCTGCAGCAGGGACGAGGATGCTGCTGCGGGCTGAGACTGGGCTTACACACACCGTATTGTTCCCGGCGTCTGCGCTCTACTACTAAATAAGATGTACCCCAAAAAAAAAAAAACACAGACAACCTGTGTGTGTAGCATTGCGGGTATAGGACAAACGCTATGCTAATTATCTCTGGAATAGAAATACAACACCCAGAGATAAGAGGCGCTGTGTGTTTGCACCCGGCCCGCTGAGGTGATCAGATAAGGGAGAGTTGACTGGATACAGTAGCCAGATGGATTGAGTACCCTCACACACCAAAAAACCCAAAAAAGAAGGTCAAACTAAAAGAATCCTACGTCAAAAGGGAAGAAAAAAAAATCCCAAATCGGCACAGAAAACCTTGAAAGGCTTAAAACACAGCTCCATCTTTAACTTTATAGTGCATTTATCTGCTGCAGACTGCAGTATATTCTGAACCACGAGGGAGCTTCCCATCTCAGGGTATCCATTGTCCCTGTTGCCCCTGAACTCTCCAACTACCCAAACAGGATCAGGTCCCGGCGGAGGAGAACTCTAAGAAAAGGAAGACTATGAAGAGGAGGCAGGAAGGGGGGGAGGAGGAGAAGAAGAGACCAGGTGGAGGAGGGAGAAGGATTGAAAAGCCCCCAAAAAATGGAGAGAGAACCGAGAGAGTGAAAGATGTGAATTTACAGAGTGCCGGTGAGGTATTCTGGTTGGGTCTGGCTCACGTAAAGTGGGGCGTGTAAAGTGAGCAGGGGGCTATTTGGGTTGTTTTCACCTGGAGCCTGGCCATGCTCCAGAATTGAGCAAGCAGAGAGAGAGAAAGAGAGTGAAGGAGAGAGAGAGAGGCTCCTAATGGCTAAGCCTTTCACTAGGCCACACTGCAGTGAGCCGTAATTGAAGGTAATTGTTGGGAAGAGCCGACACACACAGCTTCCCCACTGTTCCCCGGGCCGAGATGGACAAGCCTGGGATGACAAGAGAGGGAGAACGGGGGGAGAAGGTGTGGAGGGAGGGGGGGTTGAGCATAAGGACCGTGGGGAGGCCAGGTGAAGGTGGGGGGCAGGAGGATAGAGGGAGATTGCGTTACCCCACCTCCACCGTCCTCAACTGTCCTACACGGCATTTGTCTGCTCGCACAAGTGCGTAATTGTGTTCCCGCTAAATGGTCCGAAGGGCTGCTGCAGCGTCTTGGATGCAGGTGGGCAAGCTCGGATGACAGACAGACAGACAGACGGACGGACTGAAAGAAGATGGAGCAAAGACACAGTGAAAGGAGAAAGAGAGACAGAGCCGGTGCTGAAATGGCGGCAGTTGGGCGACCATATGCTCACGTTGGGACACCAAGTTTGAAACATTCCAAAAAATACATTTAAAAAACATTTTTTGGGGACGAGGGCTACACTGCAGTCCAGTAAATTTGATCTTTTTTTTTGCCCTAGAATCCTTCAATGAATACATTTCGCTCTTTGTCACACACACACACAGACATTTTCAAATAGATTTCATGAGGTTGTGCTGAGGCGATGATGTTCATGTGTGTGACTCTCTCTGTGTGTGTGTGTGTGTGCGTGTGTGTGTGTGTGTGTGTGTGTGTGTGTGTGTGCGCAGGAGATGGAGGAAATCACCTTCCCCACTTTGCCTAGACTCCTCGGTTGGATGGGTTTAGCTCCATGAGCGCACTGGAGCAGGAAATCCAGATTCGCAGCCTATCAGCGAAATAGCACATAGTATATGACTCCCCAGCCTAAGACGGTCTAATCAGGCCTGCCAACCCGCTAACTCCACCACCATCATCACCAGGCGCCAGATTGACTCCTGAGCCCAAATCGCAGTTCCTGCTTTACGCCATAAAATGATTCCTGTATTGGTTTCCCCTTAAACCTGGTGAAGCTAATGCAATGTAATGTAAAAATTAGAAGCACAGTGCTACTGTGCTGCATGTCAGCAAGTGCAGATTTGACTGGACGAGGCCGAGGAATGGAAGCGAGGCCGACTGGACGAATTAGGAGTGGAGGAAAGAAGAAAGAAAAAAAAAAATCAACCCAATTACCCAGACAGGCTACTGTTCTGCAGCCTCTTGCGAGTACGGCTGATGAATGTGAAATGTTGTAATTTGCGAATGTGCTGATAGTGACAGAAAAGTGGCACTAGATCCATTAGAATTAGAATTAGAGGAATGAAAGACAGGATCCGATTTTCCCTATCAAAACTTTTTTTCCCGCTAAATAAGCTCGCTCATCTTTTATTTCGGAAGTAACCTTTTTGCCTTAATTACTGAATATCTGTGATCCGAGGTCCTGCGACGCTGTTGGCGGAGGGGGCTTTGGCTGACACACACACACACACACACACACACACACGCACACCAGGACAAGCTTTGATAATTAGCCTAGCAAAATGAACTTTAATTCTTTCTTTTCAAATGCTAGATCTGGCCCATAATTACCGCGGTGTAATTAAAAGTCCCAATCAATCTGTTGGATTGCAGAGTCTCAATGAAAGAACAGGAGAAATTAGACCTTAATCCTCAGAGCACTGTCTCCCGTTGCGCCCCTCACTTCTCATGCCCCCTTCACACGTGTGTTGGCGTTGATGTACACACACATTCTGTCACACACACTTTTACATTTCAGCCCCCAACCCTGAAAAGACAAACCCCATTTCAACAGGGAAAGCTTCTTTTTTTCCCTCCTCCTTACCTCCTCCTGTTAAAAATGTATAATATAATATAGACCATTATGTTATTTAAAAACTCATTACAGCGTTTGAAATGGGAATCTTGGGAAGTCTGTTTAAACATTGCCTCCTTCACATTGTGCGGAGATGGGGGGGGAAGACACATCGGGGGACGTGGCATGCAATTAAGAACAGAATGGATTAGTTTCCTTTTTAAAGTTATTGAGACACAATGAAGGGACAGGCTTTCTCTGTTCCCCCCCTCTCATCATCTGTATTGATGGCTCCCCTGTAAGCCCCTCCGCTTGCCCTCTCCCAGTTAATGACAGTTTGCATTTCACACTACAGAAACCAAGGAAAACCCTTTGGCCTTTGCCTGTGAGGAGTGAAGAGATAGACCGGGCAAGAAAAAAGAGGTGTGACAGAGCCGTTTGACTTGGTAGGTCGTGGCTGTCGTGGTGTGGAGAGGAATTAGCCCAAGACAAACATGTCAGAAAGACTAAAAGGCATTACTTCTCTCGCATGTCGTAACAGCCCATTCTTCTCTGCTCACGCCGCGCTGAAAGTCACGGAATCCGAAAAGTTTGCAGTGAGGCAGAAATTACTTGGCTTACTGTATTTATGAGGCCTGCTGTGCAGTTGCTGAGGCTTGTTTAAAACTAGGCTGTCAAAAAAGAAGCTTGCTGCTACTGCAGCTGGTAAGGTGCATACATGGAGGTTTGGCTGTGTACACAGTGATAGGTTGATATTTATATTTATTTATGTAAGAGTTAAAATGTAGTTAACCATTCATAGGAAGCTTTCAGGGCAGAGTCAGCATGAAGTGGACACTAGGTTGCAAGAATAGATCAGAATGTGTAAACAACAAGAAGTGTCTCACTAATAAGGAGTCGTTTCAAAGGTAACTGTCTCACAGAAATAGATAAACTGACTGCTGCAGGACAAGAAGACTATATAAAATGCAGTTATTCTGATGGTCATTGGTCGCTCTTGTATTGACATCCGTGTGTGTACAGAGTCGGATCACTGTGTCATGAAAGTTTGTTCGCAATTTGAATAAAGCAGCAAATGATCTGAAATCCTTGGAATTGTCATCTTTGAAGTCTTCATCATCATCTCCTGATCTCGACCCTTTATCACACGGAACATGCAAAATATCAAGATATACCGAGTGCCATCGGTTGCCATCATTTGAGTCTTTACTTCCTCCTCTCTCTTTTAAGTACCTGACCCTGACTCGGCATCCTAACTTTGGGCAGCTATTTAATGGCACAATGACAACAATCTGAAACGGGTGCTTGACACCATTTACAGGCCAGCTTGGATTTTCCTGCACCGTACAGTGAGGATCATAATTGATCATTTGGGTGTGTGTTAAAGCCTCTCCGTGCCTGATAGGCTGATGTGTTTTATTCCCATGTCTTACCTTTCACTACCTTCTCAAAAGTTTTGAGGAACCTGAATTTGCTAAACTCAAGGAGCCAAGCGGCGTCACGGTGGCCTACGTTCCTCTCAAACCACTTACTATCATTTTTGCATAGGCCCTGAAACGCAGGGCTTATGATTAAACACCAAGCATATATTAAATTAAACCACCACCCCCTTTTTTTTTAAAAGAAGAGGTTAAAAAACTGCATTAATCGTGTCAGGTATTTGAAATGGAATGATAATCAGGCTCGTTTGGAGTCTATCCTGCTGTGGTTACGTGGACCCGCTAATCCAGAGGCAGCTCCTCTCCTGCACCTGAAAGCCCCCCTGATCCCGGCTGAATTCTAATGATTGAAATGAAAGGCATCAGCATGCCAAATCACATAATGGAAAATCCAGAACAAACGCTATGACCCCCCCCCCCACCACCACCTCCACCCCCACCCCCACCCCCTACAACCCCTGGCCTTTCCTTTCAATGCGTCACATCTTATCTGAGTCCTTATTCTATCAGCAGAGGTGTAGCACAATGGAGATACAAGTCATGTGCAGTGCAGAATATTGTTGTGTTAATCTATACAGATGCATAAAGGGCTTTGGACTGATAGATCTAATGTATCAAATATGTCAGACAATGAGTGTCTACCAAAGCCAATACGATTGACATTTTTTTATTATTATGGTTGACCTTATAATCATTTTCATTATTGGTCAATTTAGTTTTGTTTTTTCCCCATAACTTCGTCTTTATAATGTCAAAAAACATAGAAAATATATCATAATTTCTCAAAATTCATGTCACGTCTTCACATTTTCAGTCCCCCAATCAAAAGCCATTTAAGTTTACAATGAAAAAATGTAATGAGCAAATGTTCACATTTTAGAAGTCTGGACAGGAGAGGGATAGTTTTTGCTCAATAAGTGACTGAAATGATTAATTTTTTATGAAGTCTCTGTCAATGAACTAACTGATGATCTACTAATCATTTCAGCACTAAAATTTCTTATTCAAAAAATGAAGAAGTCTTTGACACACACACACACACACACACACACACACACACACACACACACACACACACACACACACACACTGGTCCTCCATCACTCCTGCCACCCCTTCATCACAGCAGAGCAGCCTAATCACTCACTCTGTATCCTAACCAAAACAAAATGGTGCCAACAAGTAGCTTTTAGCCGTGTTTACACTCCTAACTCCCCACCTCCCCGCTGCGCCCCCCCCCTCCCTCCCTCCCCTGGCGGCTCGTGGCGGCATGGGTGATTAATTTGGGCCGTGCAGACAGGTAAACACAGGCCTATTTAGATGGCTTACCCGCCACCATATTTATACTCAACAGGACTAAGCTTCAGATAGAATATCCTCAAAGCTCCCATCTGTTTATTTTCTCTAACTGCTCCTTGAGCTGCGTCCTAACACCCGTCCTCTACCTTCTTCTGCCTCCCCCTGGCTCTAAGCCCGACTCCCTTTGCCTCCTCCCCTCCTGACCTGCTTCACTCTCAGGTCAAACACGGGGCACTTTTTGTCTTCTTCCCAGTGGAGGCAACTTAGTATGCTTCAATATTAGTTTTGATTCAAGTCAAATTCATAAATGAAGTCTTCTTTTATATACTACTTTATATATGTTTAAACACTTTTGTTTTTGCCCCCATTTTTCCAGGAGGGGTCCGAAAACTAGTCAGTATCTGGTGTTATGGTTAGGGTTAGGGTTCATCCGTGAAGAGAACACCTCTCCAAAGTGCCAGACGCCATTGAATGTGAGCATTTACGACAACGGATTGCAGTCAGGTAGAGAGAGAGAGAGAGAGAGAGATGGTTGAACCCTAACCCTAAAACTGTACATTTTAAAGTTCCCCTTTATTGTGGCCAGCCTAAGACAGACCATGTCCTGGCATGATCAGCACGGAATTAAATGCTTTAATGTTAAAAAAAAAAATTGTCATACTGCCCATGGCTGCTGCACCTGTATTCACTCTCAGTATTATTCGCTCTGTAGGAGCACCTGTCTCTTTAATCCCTCCTTCCAAAAAAGCCCAGTCTGCTCTGATTGGCCAGTGCGCTTCCTGGAATCTACTAGATGAAGCTGGTGCCACTGCAACGAAGTATATAGCAGGACTACCATGAACCATGTACCATGAACCATGTACCACCAATAAAGGCTTCTAAACCAAATATTACACAACCGGACATGTCCCTGCAGTAACGTGACCAGAATTTGGCGAGAAATGACCAGTACTGGTCGAGATTACTGCAGATTACTGCTAACTATCAGTATGAAAACATTAGATTGTAGAGGAACAAAGTAGGACTTCCTACCAACAAAAATCACAGAACCAGACAATACCCAATCGGACATGTTTGAGCAGTAACGTGACCCAGAATTGGGCAGAATTTAACAGCCAAGGTGACATTGTTTACTGCCATTAGCCATGTAGCTTTTTAGTTAGCTGTTGACACTAATAGAATATAGCAGCAATTTCTACAGTCAAAAATCATAAATAAAGGCTTTTAAACCAAATATTACTAACAGAAATGTAGTTACATGGGACAGTGTTAACTCAGCAGTGGCTTAAAAAAACAATCCAGCCCTACCAACTTAGAGCAGATGATCCATCATAGAAGGCCGGCTTAGCCATGAGTAGAAAAAACAGAATGTTCAGAATAGCTGGAAAACGTTTTAGCTCACAGGGATTTTTCTAAAATACGCTTACCTCATTATTTGGCCATGTTTAACATGAAAATGCAACATTATAACATTGTAGATATGACAGACATGGAATATTGCACAGGTCACAGTAAGATCTACTAAAACAAAGTTAATTCTCTCCTTATTAGTCTGTCTGAAAAATGCCATTTTTGTTGTCAAAGATATGTGGCTTGGGAAAAAACGGGTCCAAAATTTACTAAGTCTCCTAAAGAGGCGTAGCAGTGGCGGATCCCACAATAAAGTATTTCAAATTCTGATGTCACATACAGAAATTACTCTGAGTTGGGATGTCTCAGTTCTAGAGCGTAGTCTGTCATTACGCCAGATGGACTGCAATGTTAAACTGCAAGGTGTTTCATTCAGTCTTTGAAACTGTAAATGTGTTATAGGCGGAAACATTTCAGCTGCTACCATTTATGTAAAGGTTGAATAGTGTCCTGATCCAAGGTTTTTATATTTAAGGTTTGTTTGAATAAGCAGAAGTGGGAGTGTGTAGTTAGTTAGCATGAGCAGTGATAACTAAACACATTAAAAGATGCCACCTACACAATCTCAGACATCAGCATTAAATCAGGTCAATACACAATACATTTGTTGAGGTTGTCACAGTAATACAAACTATTAGCTGGGTTCCTGTGAGACTGCAGTGCATAAGCAACGCGGTCTCGGACATTACCGACAGAGTCAAAACAAAAAGAACATTACTTTAAACCTCTTATCACTCATCATTCTTCATGACACGTGTGTTTTGACTCTGCCGAGCACATGATGTACATGTGATGCCGAGAGTCTGATGAGGCCTCTGAACTATGTGAATAACGTATGAACTATCGCAACGTGCTTCGTGCTTTTTAATCTCTGATTTTGTGGATGTCTGGTAATGCAGCTAGAGTGTATCTGTTCCATAGAGATTAAGGTTTGAAGGAACGATCTGGGTTTGTTTGTGTTTTACCTGCCAGAATCTTTGAATGTTGATTGTGGTTAGTTATAATTGTTATTTTAACAGCTGTATAGATGTGATATGATTGCTATTATTGTTGTATGGGCTGGCTCAGGTTAAACCCTTTTAACGAATAAATGCAGACAATAAATGCCATTGAACTTTCTTTTATTATCTAGTTTGACAGTCAGTCATAATGAAATATGAACTTCAATAAACGTGTTTCAAATGAAACTTTTTCAGGGCTCAATTACATGGTAACAGGTCGGCGCATAGACTTGCGTACTTACTGATACCAGCATTTTAGGCTGTATCAGAGGCTTTTCTGATACTGGTTACGGTATTGGAACTCTAGTGTTTAACAGCTGCTGTCACTATATGCAGCCACTACAGATTTGGTTGAGAGTCACCAGTTAACACGGTCACTCGTTAAACCGAAACACCGGCTTGGCGAATACATTCTCACTCCCATCGTGTCCAAAAGCCACCTTTGGACAGGCACCTATGGCGTTTGTTATTACCGCAAAAAGTCTCATTTAGCGTCATATTTAGCTTGGTCTGGACTACTGGCGTCACTATCTGACACTGTGAGGACTCACGTCTAGCCCTTCGGTGTTATATTTAGACACGCTTGGTCGGGACTCTTGGCAATGTTTTTGGATGTTCTGGGTCGGGAGGTACTGTACGACAGGTTTAGGAAAAGATCGTGGTTGGGGTTACAAAATGTACATTTCAGTGACACGCTGGTGAAGAACGAGACACGAATCCTTGTCTCGTGGGTGAAAGTCCTGTGTTGTTTGACCCATTTACCACCTCAACCAATCTCCTTACACACAATTTTTCAGTCTTTCATGCTACTCGCTACCATGCTCTTAATACTACAGTACGTAATCTTACAGCGCTGCGGTCGAGCTGCTGCTCTGCCCCGTGCGTTCCATACGGACTCTGAAGGGGGATTTTTGCGTTGGTATCGGACGCTGAGAGCCACTGACCAAGTTGGGAGTAAGAACAGGTTGACATGGCGAGTGCAACTGAACTATGAGCACCTGTGAAGTGTGAACTTGCACAACACTGCACGCAGACATCCGCATACCACCGCATTCCCTCCCACTCACATATCTGCAGCTTTAACACGAGCACAGTGGTATGTGCGAGTACAGTGGTATGTGCGAGTACAGTGGAGGTGCCTTGGTCCTCGTCATGCTTTTGCATTCCTGCAGCTGTTGAAAGCACGTAGGCCGCCCCCACTCTGCCAACCTGAGGTCAAGGCCGGGGGAAACCAGACCAGACGTTAAGGCAGAGTCATGTGATTTCTCACTCAGCGATGACTGCGTAAGAGGAAGCAGTTGGACAGGTTCAGGGGTGTCATCCTAAAGACAAAACCTCTCAAACACTTGATGCTTTTTAGTTCTCGTCACTTATTTACATTAGGGCTGCTGGATTACAGGAAAAAGTCAGAATCACGATTATTTTCGATCAATTTTGAAATCCCGATTACTTAACACGATTACTCATTGACTTTAGGAAAGATGTTGTAATTGTAGTAAAAAATGAAAATACCCAATTTAACATTTCTTTTTAAATTCAGAACACAGGACAAAATCACACTTGCAAAATGTGATATGCAAAATAATGTTTTTTCTCAATTTTTCTGTCTTTGTCATCATTAGGAGCCAAAAATCGGGATGATCATGACTACAATTTTGATTAATTGCACAGCCCTAATTCACATGAGGATAAATCTTCAAACCCATCTCCTTCCCCACTCCATATGCAGCAAATGTGCTTCATTAGCTTGACTGATCAACAGGTGCAACATGTTAACGTAATCTCCCGTCATAAGTGGATTGTTAGTGATGAAGACAGCAGGGGGTGGAGGGGATCCAATATGAAAATCCACTGACACGGGGCCTGCTAAGTATATTATGCATGTACATGCTAGTGGCATTTAATACATACGTGCATGCTGGGTCATACTAAGAGAAATCATGCACGGGCGGGCACTAATTTAATTACTGATCCACAGATTCTTAGTCCACAATCCGTTTATTTAAAGATTTAATGTGCGCACAAAATACTGCAAATATATCATACAGATGTTTTCTCTCTCTGTGAGTCCCATACTGCCTTTAGGTAGGGGTAATTACTTATCAACACCAGAGTTCCTTAAAGGGGTGTCCAAGAGCACACAGGCTGTCTGTTTGTCTGGGGATTTTTTTTTTTTATACCACCACCTCGTGGAGATGATTTGTCTATTATCTCCAGTGGATTTGCTCCTCTCTTCATCTGCAGCGCATTACTGCAGTCATAAAGCTGCAAGGTCAGGGGAAAGGCAGGCAGGCAGGCAGGGGGGGATATGGGGTGAAGTCCTCTCCTTTTCCAGACTTGCTTACAGTGGAGCTTTACCCAGCAGAGATGTACGATACAGTAACCCATCATACTCTGGCCGAGCAGTGATAAATCAGTTAGCGTGGTCAGGGTAAATATCCATCATCATGTTTGTCATCACCACTGCTATCGACATGACCATTTTTCCGCATCTGTGCTTTATGGCTGCAGTCACAGCGGGGGAGACGGGCAGGATGAGTGCGAGGGGGAGATGGCATGCGACAAAGGTCTTAAAGGGATAGTTCAGCTCATAAGGAAGATTGAGGATTTGACCGTGCATGCTTCCACCGAAGTTTTGAAAAGCTTTATCCCAGCTTTATGCCATACTATTTTGAAGTTAATTGGTCCAACTCGAAGAAAAGCATAGCACATCCAGAAAATGTTTCATTATCTACTGGTTTGCCTTCTGTTTGTTGCTCCTAAAAGAAGTTTCAGCTGACCAATGAGTAACTGCTTAACGGCTGTATTTTTTCTTTTGTGCAAACTGCTCCTTTAAGATAGATTTGACCCCATGATATTGCCAATACACATTATTTCCCTCATACGCCGCATCAATATAACTTTTTGTTCCTGCAGAAAAATGCTTGCTCAGCAAACAGCCGTAGGCGATGCACCTGTGCATTCCTGCAACCATAGTTCCCTTGCACCTAAACATGAAGTATGTGCATCATACATTATTCAGCTGTCAGTGTGCTCACACTTTACAGTCAAACAGAGAGAGCTATACTATACCAGGTCCTCCAGTGGCATTAGTCTCAAAAGACCAAAATGCAATGTAGCTATTAGACTTTTTAGTTATTTTCATTTAAAAGCCCACTAATTTTGGGTGGCGTATGGCCAACTGCACAGAAGTTTGTTGGCGAAAGTCACAAAGACCATTGTCTTGTCTTGCCTAAGTTGAGTGAGGGCATTCTAGGAAATGGAGGCAATCACTAACAGTAGTAGGTAGGAAGAGGAACAAGAAAGACATCTTACCAAATGACTCTTGGGATATTTTGATCACCTCAGTTTGAGGATGGAAAGGATCGTAAATATCTAAATGAGGATTT
Source organism: Percina caprodes (assembly GCA_013375575.1). Classification (NCBI taxonomy): domain Eukaryota; kingdom Metazoa; phylum Chordata; class Actinopteri; order Perciformes; family Percidae; genus Percina; species Percina caprodes. Next base: position 6,203,084 of record JABXJD010000007.1, on the reverse strand, counting down.
TCCATAAATTGCCTTGATCAGTAATTTAATCGCCACCTTCCAGTTCTCAGCAGCCGCAGGGCGAATCCCTGCAGAGCGAGCTGAAAGTAGCTGAGGGTCATCTATTCTATTCTACATGCAGACACAGTGCAGCTAATACCATACTTTACAGCCCAGCCTTAATCAGCCGCTGCACTGACAATGTAATTATGGAAGTGTCCAGGCATTGCAGTCAGCCGGGGAATTCTTATTATTTACAAGGTTGAGAAGGAGAGCCAAAAGGTTCATCTAAAACTCACGACCCGCTCCCTCTGCACATCCAACATCATCTCGAGAGCCGGGCTGGACTGCAGGCAGACATTTATGAAATACAGAAGTGGTGAAGAGAAACTGAAAGAGGAGGCAAAACACCTCCTATCTTAACAAGACAAGGGATCATTTTAATTGACACAAACTTTCATTTTGTAGAAATATTTACCTTGATTGCCTCCACAGTCAGTTAGTCAACTGTTTGGTTGTTAAGGGTTTGATCGAGGCAGCGGTAGACAAGCAACTCCTGTGTTCTGAGAGGTGAAATTACGGCAATATAACGGCTTCAGTTCCCAGTCATAAAGGGCTGTCTGACGGCAAGTTAAAGTGGTGAACAGATTTAAAAAAAGAATAAATAAATAAATGAATACTCATGAATCAGACGGAGTTTAAAATGCCAACACAAAGAAAGCAGAAGGTGATGGACATCCTGCCGAAACGAGGGACATCCGGCGGAATTTCCGGCGGCACCTGAACAATCTCGGAACTGAAACGTTGTTAATATAGACTATTGTAAGCAAATAAAAATCAAAAATATAACAAAGTCAACTTCTATTATTCAGACCAACAAACGTACATTCTGTAGGTGTGACAGCTAACCAATAACCTTACAGCGCTCCTCTGCAGAGAGCAACAGACTCAAACCCTCGGTGCTTGTAGTCTTTATCCTCTCCACTTCACACAGCAGCTGGAAGAGAGGCAGAGCAGCCTCTCTCTTATCAGTGTGTGTATGCTTGTGTACAGTAAAAAACCTAATCTAATCACCGCACACTCACTGGTTCCTCCAGGTGTATTACTGTACCAGAAGTGTAATGCACAGAGAGAGGGAGAGAGAGGCCAGAGATAAGTAATATTGATCTGATGCGGGCGATTGTCACTCTGCTGCCTGCCTTGAATAGCTAATCTCTTTTCTCACGGGTCAGAGAGAAGAAAGGCGACAAGGGCTTCAGGTTAAAACCACAGCCAATCGACAAATTGTTTTCAATGTGGGGTGATCAGACACCAGCTGGCAGCGTCGGATGTGAAATTGTATCTCCCAGCTGTTGTTGGCTGAAATAATGATAAAGATGTTGATAGTGCAGATGAACAAGTTTATGGTACTTTTAGCATTGGATTATAACATTAAGACACAAAAATGAGTTGTCACACTTGCAAAGATACCTGGGATACAGAATAAAATGGCTTAAATATGATTTACTAGTTTGTACTTATATACTGTAAATGGATTCATAGGTAAATATGCAATAATTCTTTGTATGACTTGATGTAAATGCATACTATTTGGACAATTTTCTGCCTTTTTTTTGTTTGCCGGTTGCTCTGTACAGGAGTACAAAGAGACGTTGCTATGGAGATGATACACCGTCTTGTCGTGTTGCTGTGACCTGAGAGGTTTTAGAACCATGCAGATGGGCGCGTTTTTCAGAAATTGCAAGTTTCAACTCGTCTCGTCTTTAGTCTAAACTGGGTTTTACGATTATTTTCATTGTTGATTAATTTCTAGATTAATCAATGTGTTATTTAGTCTATGAAATGTCAGCAATGGATTTTTAAAAAAAGTAGCTCATGGTTTCGCAAAGACCAAAGTGGCATGTTTTGTCTAAAACTCAAAGATATTCAATCTACTGTCATAGAGGAGTACAACAACTAGATAATAATCACATTTAAGAAGCTGGAATCAGAATTTTTAGACCTTTTTTCTTCCATGTGTCGTGCCGAGGTCTTGTATATTCTCTTTAACACCCCCCCTATCCCCACCCCACCCCCTTTTATCTGTCACCCTTTCCTCTTCCACATCTCCACCTGGGATGAGAAAGGAGGGACTGATGCGGCGAGCACGCCACAGTAGTTTCCATTTACCAAGACCAAACATCAGCAAGCATATCTCTGACACCAAAGGGTTTGCCTCGGTGCCCCTCTCTCTCATTCTCATCCCCCTTCAAAAAAAAAAAAAAAAAAAAACCTTTCTCGCTTCCCTCCTCCTCCCCTCCCTCCCGTACCCACGGCATCTCTCTGTTTAATATAGAAGCTGGAGATGAAAAATGGTGTGCTTTTGTTTATTTGCCACCGATGCAAATGCGACCACAGCAGGATTAGTGAGTTCTCCATCTCTTTGCTGATAGCGGTGGGAAGAAAGAGGGGATTTTTATGCAAAAAAGATCTCTCCCACCCTTGCTATGACAATTGCAATGCATCACTTCATAGACAGTTTTTAATCTGTTTCAAACCAACCACACTTTGAACTGCTGGGAATGCGAGATATACAACTGTGGGTATACGTGTGTGTGTGTGTGTGTGTGTGTGTGTGTGTGTGTGTGTGTGTGTGTGTGTGTGTGTGTGCACGTGCACGTGAAAGAGAGTGCTTGTGTGTATATGCTGTATGTGTTTTCCTGTGATTAATCTTTGGAGTTGGTTTAAGCACACTGCTGACACAGCACAGATCTCCCTCTCCCTCCCTCTCTCTGGCTAACTTTGTCTCTCTGTCTGAACGCCCTTGGATTTAGCTTTGAATAACAAAAGTTTGTATCCTAATTCAGTGGTGGTCCATTTTATCCAACTTTTCTTTTATTGCAAAGAAAACTTAACTCGGAGCCTGTAAATTGACCTTTAATCCAAAATCTGCACAGTTTGAGCTCCTTAGATTTATTGTATAGACTCACGTTTCCCTATCATACAAATTACAGCTACATATCTTTGAAAAAAAAAATATTCTGGAAGCTGCAGAAAGGATTTGTTTGTACAAATGAATTTTGACAAAGACAAGAAACTAAAAGAGTGACACATCCATCCAATGAAAAGTCAAACAATCAGTTATATTTTGATAAGTACACTTTTCTTGCAAATTTGCAAGCATTCTTTCAATACTTTTATTTTACAATACTTACTGGGAAAGCATGGGTTTGTTAGTTATTATTTCAACTTAGGTAGATATCTATATAACCATTTTCAGGTTACAATACACATTTGACATGTAGCAATTGAAATGCTTTACATCTTCTTTACTATCTAATTTGTTTGATTCATTAGTGCTGGATGCTGGTTGTGTGAGGGTGTTTGTTCTCCAGCCTCTCTTGAAACATTTATGTTGATCTCACTAAAATTGAGGTAAAACAAAGTGCAATGTAATCTAGAGACAGGAAACACGTTTGACTTTTCAACAAAATGTAGTCCAGTGTCGACATAAATGCCTAGACACCTTTTCAGACATATCACCAAATGCTTGCCCGGACTTCTGGACTGCACCAAATAAGTTCTAGTTATTGTGATGATGCAGACGTTGAGTTGGTTGGACGGCTGTTTGATTTGAAGCCTCACTGGCGAGCAAAGTTCACAAACACACGTTACATTACATTCTTATAGCCTACGAAAACAAAACGACCTACATTAGTTCTGTTCGAAACTGTTCCCTTATCCCTCCTGTTGTCCTCGGGTCCAGTTTGACCCCTTTTAAAAATGTCTATATCAGAAATATGGCATTCTTTTTAACCAAATTACCACAAAAAAGATGGATTCCATGCAACGCTCTTTGCTAATACAATCACTTTCATTAAATTTTGGGTGTAAATTGAAATGGTTTCAAATCAGCATTCTGGACAAACTCATCCACTCAACATACATTCCTCTGATCATAACTATTAGTCAAAATAATTCATAATTTCTACTTTATTAGCTCAAATATGAGGTATAATTCTATACAAATGAGGGTTATTGACCATGGATTCCAAAAAGTGTAAAACTAGTGGTAGTAAGGTGGTGTTAGTGAAAGCAAAAAAAAAAAAATGCGTTGAAAATGTCAAATGTCAAAAAAAGTTAATATATCTTTTACCCAGAAGGACAACACAAGGGTTAATCACTCACTCACTATTCCTTATATAGTGTGTTTATTAAATAGTAAACTGTATATATGACCAATGAGATTTTGCTCAAATTCCCATTTTTCCTTTGTAGTTTTCGCTGTTGCTTCTGCTTCTCCTCCTACGGGAAAACCCGACCGCTTTGCATTGTGGTATACGGGATTTAAATGTAGTATGTTGTATGTACACTCAAATTAGCTGTGCATTGTGGGTATTTTATAATGGACAATATAGTGAATGACATTTACAGCGGAGATTTGGAACACCACTCCAAAATGGCAAACACACTGTCCGTGATAGGATATAGGGAAGTGCATTCAACCACGTAGATACCACCCAAACATAGCATTAGTTATTAGTAATAATTTTAGATAATCTCTTTTTACCTTATATCGGAGTTGCCAACATCTAAACTCACCTGGTCAGAACTTATTATAGTAGAGTGCAAATACGTTTAAGTACGTACCACAGTGTTTCCTGTTTGTTGCATGTTGTCACCGATCTTGCTCTCCCCTCGTTTCTTTTCATCTGTTTGCCTTTGAAGGCTTAAAATGCCCAAAATCACAAGATATAAAAAACAATGTAGTCAAGTACTGTAGATCCTTGAAATGGTCAAGATTGAAGTCATAATGAAGTACACCTCTGAACACTTTATTTGTTATCCTATATACTTGGATTTTGCTTTACCATTTTGAACAAAAGAACCTCTAAAGAAAGTGTGTGTATAGATGAGTTACTTAAAGCAATGAGCATTAGTATGGGTTTATTTTGAAGGCAAATTTCTGATATGTTTGTATATCTAACAACAATGATAAAGGCTGAGCTCGTGCATAGCATGCTGTTGTTAATTTATAGAGATGGCCTAAACATGTGCCAGTATAAGCTTTTTAGAAATGCATCCAATTTCAAAATATTTCTCCCCTAGCACTGAAGTGTTTAGGAGAATAAAAGAGAAGGGTGTGTTTCCCCGGAGTCCATTTCCTCATAAATAAAGCTTGTCTGCTTACTTTCCTTTGCATGTTCCTTTGATTCCACGTATTCAGACGTGTCTCAGTGTCAGATCAAACCTTCAAACATCCATCACCTAACCCTTTAGGAGGAGAAAAGAAGAACTGCCAAAATCCCAAACTGTCATCAGAACACGCTACACCGTTGTCTGTCCTACAGACGGATACAGCAAACTCTGAGTTTTTGTTTAGGATTTCTGACTGACTACACAATTATGACGGGCTACGGGCGCGTATGACTGCATATCGTGAAAAGGGAAGAGAAAAGGGGGTAAAAAGAAGGAAAACACGGGCCTGTTTATCTTTCTAGCCGCTGTTGGCGTCCTGAGGAGAATGTCTGGCTCTGGGTAGATACCAACGGGGATGACACAAAGGCGAGATAAAGCATTAAGACATTTTTTACTCATCAAATTTAATAAGCCTCATCTCAGACACACAGGTATTCAGCGCGACGCTTTCAGGGAAAAGGTAAACACATCCATTTTGTAAGCTCTTGCAGTGATCCCAAAAAAAACAACCTCAAACCTGCAGCTGACATGCATTCTAAACGTGTCAGGGTGACAATAAGATACACTATGAATAATAGAATAAACAGATACATATTTTCCCCATATGCCTCTCTCTCTCTCCTCTATGGTTGACACCTTGGCGGCGTGATAAAACCCCAACATCAGAAATACTTTACTTTTGGTGCTCCGCCCTTTCTTACCTTCCTTCCCCTCCGTTCTCGCAGGGGCTTACCTGTGCCCTGTTCGACTGACACCTAGCATTCGAAACCGCTCGGCGGGATTTAATCAGTCGTCATTATGGCTGTGGGAGAAAGAGAGGCTGTGGCACAATGCTGACACAAAGACAGTCTAAGGGGATCTTTGTGCTGTAAATGTGCTTCTCACAGTGGCTGCGTGACAGCTGACGGCGAGTCGCTGAAACACTGATCCACTGTTTTCTTGTAGAGACATCATGGTGAATACAGAGGTGCCATGGCGTGCGCTGAAAGCTGCCTCAAAGACCTGAATGCTGCACAACACCTGCATGGCTGCTGTGGTGGATTAGGGTGTCAACACACACAATGGCTGAGGGAACTCAATGCCCCCCCCCATTTGCTCTCTGACGTTCCCCATTGTCAACCGCTCTATTTTATTTATCACCTTTTAACGTGGGAATTAAGGGGAAGGGAAATGGCGACAGGTTATTGAAAAATATTTATACACTTTGAAAAATAAACATTTTTCAGTTAAAGTTCATTTCCGACGGGGATTATCCCGAGGATGTGACAGAGGTTGTTGTTTCCTGTTTCCTGCACTTGCGGGGGTAAAAGATGGCGGAAAAAAACACAGAGGAAGAAGAAGAAGTCCATTCCAGCGCAACAGATGGAGCTGAGAGCGGGTGAGGAGGAGGAGGAGGAGAGCGGGTGAAGGATAAGGAAAGGCTGGTGAGTCTTCGGCAGGAGAATTTGGCAGGACCGCAAAGAGTGTCGGAGCCTGGCAGCGCCACAAAGAGCCGTGGCTCTCGATCCAGCTCTGCTCCACACCTCTCTGGCAGACATGCCATCACAGGCTTTGTCTACATGGGTCTGTGTACCACTGGGAACCTTGGAGAAAATAAAGAATGAGGTGCAGTAGATGTGACGTGTATGATGAGCAACACCCCTATAATGCTACGTATTTTTCTTCTTTTCTCTCCATCTTTGTTACTGAGCGCCATTGCTACGAATACAAACACTTAAATGAAAAATGTTGCCATGACAAAGCATATTTGTATTTTACTGTATGTAGAACAGATTGCATACTGTGTGCTGAGCAATTGTATATGGAACCAAACACTTGAAACCATGAAGAAAAACACATACGTATGTAAAGGCTGAATATTCATCTTTATATTAATAGTTTTACTAGGGATCTGGATCCAGACCTCTAAAATATTGTCAAAAAAAGTTAAAAACAACAACAACCTGAAAACAGTTGTTCTTTTGCCACTGGCCTAATTGTGCACCAAATTCCATTTATATTTGTAAAGGTTTTAAGATGTCTTGCTAATTAACAAACATAGACACAAACAGACCGGGGGGAAATGGGAAATATCATGCTCATTTTCAGGTTGATATTTGTATTTTGGGTTTCTCCTGAACATGTTTACAATAACACATTATTTTTCTCACGTTGTCTATTTACCCTATGTCAGAAACGCTCCGTTTTAGCACCTGTCTCTTTAAGCCACCCTCCCAAAAGATTCCGGTCTGCTCTGATTGGTCAGCGTTTCTGGGTCTTCTGCATCTGAGCTCTCGGTGTCTCTGCACCGTCATTGCAACCGTGGAACGGCTTTAGTGGCACTGTAGCGTAACTTTCTACCAATAAATATCTATATTAGAGATACTAACTCTACTACATTAGAGCTATATTAGAGTGACATCACAACCGTACGGTTGTCCTGACGGCTCATGTAAGTCACCGTTTCTGAATATAGGCTGTGTGCTTTTCTCTCTGGATTGAGCATTTTGATACTTTCGCAGTATTTATATAGGACCTCGACCTGCTTTGTAAACAAAAAAGACATCAACAATATGAGACCTTTAACATATAACCTCTTTCACGGATGTAATATGCTTGTTTGCATAACTAAAATCACTATTTTAGTCAGACAGTGAACAGTGAGTGTTAAGTTCATCTCTGGTGTCAATCACATGAACTAAAATAATAGACTGACAGTAACATGTAAAAACAAACCATACTGAGCAGCACAGCCTTTTTTCACACATGCACAGACACGTTACACTTTTCATTAGCTTCACTGAAATATATCAGTAAAACAATATCTGAAAAGTAAAAGCCTGCTAATATTTACACACCCTGGATAAATAGATAACTCAAGTCAACTCACACTCCATATTTTATCCTAGTCAGAGTAAATCTCTTTAACACTGCTGTAGCCTCCCTTCCTCTGCTACCCTTCAGTGACAGTGCTGGCAGAGTAGCAAAGTAATGCAGTAATGGTATCAGAGAATGAGGCCCAAAGCGCTGGGCTTTGACGGCCTGCCTGCCGATGATGGATGTCTTCAGAAACTAAACTACTCCGTCCTCTGCACCCCAGAGCACTGCTGTTGCGTGTTGGGATCCCCTCTGTAATGCCACAATGGATATTTGAGAGAGAGTGTGAGTGTGTGTGTGTGTGTGTGTGTGTGTGTGTGTGTGTGTGTGTGTGTGTGTGTGTGTGTGTGTGTGTGTGTGTGTGTGTGTGTGTGTGTGTGTGTGTGAGAACATGCATGTAGAGGACTTTAAAGTGTTTGCATGTGCTCTGTGTAGGTTTCTGTGCACATGTGCTCAGACTTAGTGTGTGTGTGTCCTGCTTGAATGAACTTGGGAGAGTCGAAGGCTCTTAGCGTGGAATGTGAGGGATGTTATATAAACACATTACCGACGGTACCAACGTACAGCCGTACACACTGCTGGCGCCAGCCCACACTGCATTAGCTGACATTTTATACAGAAATTGTGAAAATGGACCGTCTGGTGAGAACCAGAGAAACCCTCCGTTGCTCTCTCAGACTGTGTTTGGGTTGAAGTTGTTCTCTTTTTAGCCTCCTTTGACTTTTGATTGCTGACTCTGCCTCCCAAAGGGACTGTCATGAGGTGCTGCGGTCATTCTGTCTGCTTATATGACCTGACAATTTAAACGGGAAGTCTAAAGGATTTGGTAATTTCCATCAAATACAGGAATGGGAAATTAGTTGGAGCACTAAATGGAATCTGGTTACATTGCAAAAGCATCGTACAAATACTCCAACACATGAAAGCATCTCCTGTACATTTACACACTAAAAAGCACCAATAAATGGTAAACAAATGCAGAAAAAAATGTGCACACTCGCAATGAAACGTACACACGTGTTCTCCCGTGCGCACCAAAAACGAACACACCGACTTTAAAAAAGCAATTAACTCCAGATAGCATGGACATGAAAGGCAGCGGGATGCTGTGAACATTAAAAGGCATAGAAGCCCGAGCGTTGCTTTCCTGCGTGTCTTTAAGGCTTTCTCAATCCAGGCCCTTCTAAATAGGATTCAGTAATGTCCAGGTTGCTGGTTTTTACTTCAAAAGATTTCCCACCAAACGGCTTAAGTCCAATAGAGAGAGAAAGAGAAGGAAAACACTGACAACTCATTAAATGTCATCGTTCACTTCATTACATTGTACTCTGCTTCCCCTGCGCCACTAAAGTGGTTTCACTCATGACACAGGAGGGCACGTTGGAAACCTGCTCTGTGTTGCTATTGGATGTTCATGAAATCAGTCATTGCAGGACAAATAGCCAGTGTCTGACGAGAGCAGCTGGTAAACACCTTTTGAAATTTGCACTTTTGACCAGCGGGAAATCAAGAGGTGCTTCACATGGGAAACATTAGGAAATTAACATTCAGTACACATTCTTCTCTAAAGGTAGTTTCCCAGATATATTTGAAAATCTTACATACTGTATTTAGATTTTTTTTTTTGTGACGATATTTATAATCACTTGTTTTCCCTAGAATCGATACTTTTTGTTTTTACCAAAAAGTCTCCTTAATAAATTCTGTTTATAAGGTACCTCCAACGGCAACTACATCAAATCCTTTTTACAGCAAAACAAATTTAAAGCACTAAATACAGAAAATGCACCTTTATATGAAATAAATATCAGACTGACTCACTGACATGTGATGTGCTTTCTTTTTTTTTATTATAAAACTAGTATCTTATTATATTACTAATGTCTAAACATGTTTTCTTTAGGACTTTTTTTTAGCAGTGGGGCAGGTCTGTCCGAACAACATTCACCTTTATTCACACACACAATGAGGCATATTTTCAGTTGAGATTGAACTGTATTTTTTGAGGAACTATAGGGCCCTTAACATCTCCAACAGGGCTACAAAATTAAGAATTAAGAATGCAATTAAGAAGAAACTCTTCATAGGGAAACCAAATGACTACATCTATAGACTATTTCCAATTTTTATATTATATAACTCTGACTCACCGTTGTAATGTTTCCAGATGTTTGATAGCAGGACGATGAGCTGACAGAACTGACACGTTGAATGTTGTCCAATTAGAACGGAGCCGCCGCGTGGCGTTTTTGGTGGAGCTGTTTGTTTCATAGTCGGCTCGGAAGAAAGACAACAATCAACTACATCAACACAACAGTATTTGGAGATAAACTGGACGGACTCAATAACTTCTGAATAGTTCTACTTGTTGTCAAATTGCAATGTGAGCGGCAGCAAATGGGGGGTGAGTTATGTCAGCAGGATAATTTAAAAGGCAACCGCGACCAAATTGTGCATCTGCCCTTATTCGGATACCATGGCAGCAGACATTTTGCCATGGTGGGCCGCCACTACTAAATCATCATAGAGGAAACCCATGTATTGTTTCTAGAAGTGTATTATTCAACTTATTATTGTTATTGTTTTTGTTTCAGAGCAGAAAGAAAATCACAATACTCCAATACTATCAAATCGCAATACTTCTGCCTCTACTAATTGAATCGGCACCCATCTATCTTGAAAAAAATCTAATCGGGACAAAAGCATATGGTCCCAGCCGTAGCAAACATTCAGTTTTTGTACTGAACTCCCGGCAGGAACTCAGGGAAAAAGTGATGAATTAGGATTATAGTTGAGATGTCATGTTAACACGAAGTAGATGTGGATATGACCCCATGCATTGATGTGGAAAGTTTCTGATCGTCCATAACAATTATCTGCAAAACGGCTAACACTTTTATTTTCAGTTTATGATTTGTTTGCATTGTGGTTACATCATCTGGCTAAAGCTTTCTCTCTGTTTCAGTTGATGTTGAACATGCGTGACATGTATGTAAACCGAAGACGCAGGTCTTGGCCCGTCTTGAATGTTGCTGTCCATCAAATGCTTTTCAGCAAGCCTCCCGAGTTTGATATCTGCTACAGAGACAGAACAGAATCCAGACTGGCAACACGAGCCATCCGGAGAAAAGAAGGAATTGTGTTACAGGTGATGAAGAGGGAAGACAGAGAAAGAAGTGGTGGCAAACCTGTCGGCTTCTTATGAATGTGTAAAACAGCTCTTGAACAGATCGGCCTCTTACTTCTTCTTCTTCTGTTGCCCTCCCCCGCACCTCCCATGTCCGTTAACCCCCTCGTAAAGAGACAAATGTTTGATCACCGGGGAACGAGCACACAGGGATGTTTAACCAGGCGAATGGAGTGCCTCCTCCTTCTCCTGGGCCGCCAACAAACCGCTGGCTGGGAGAGCAGCCAGGAAGAGAGACAAGAAAGTCAGTCTGAATGTCAGCTGGCTGGGGCTCCGGCTGCAGCGACGCCATCTCCCAACACACACACACACACACACACACACACACACACACAGAGTCATGAATGCACATCAGCATGCAAGTACACGCTGCACTATATGTACAAGCAAACATGCACACATATTCACCCTGTCACGCTGCTCATGCTCAGACTACACACACTCAAACACACACTCGTACACATGCACAACCTCGAGTCCCCTGGCAGCGCGTCTTTCCACAGCGCCGGCCTGTGATACTGAGGCTGAAGGAATTTGCTGTGGATTACTTCTGGACTGAGGCAGGCAGCTTTGGCGAGGAGCGGCCAGGCCACTTTGAGGATTTAACCAGCAGCAGCCACTGCCTCCCAAAAGCCCCAGGAGCCACCCCGACAACCCGCACGCACGCGCACGCACGCACGCACGCACGCACGCACGCACGCACGCACGCACGCACGCACGCACGCACGCACCTACCTGTCTCTTCTTTCCTCCTCTTTCTCTTCAAATGCTTATCTAATTAATTTCCTTTACTGTCATTGTGTTACAGAAACCCGTATTCAAAATTGATGAACAATATGTTGTTTTTTAAAAACAAACACACTAAAGTTTAGATATTAAAAACTAGCATTGGCAACATAACAGCACATAAAGGGATGTAATGATGGGCTCTAAAAATACTTGAATTTTTTGGAACAATGTCATCAAGTTGTACATCAAGGATTCTTTGAAAATTTTCAGAGAGCACTGTCATGTCAGGTCAAATCAATGAACCTATTTTGTTATGTTGTTTTTAATATAAATTCTATGATGTTGGGTAGATTCCAAAAGTTAGCATGAGGGAAAGGGTAATACCTCTAATGCTGTTGGAGGGAGCCGATGTGTTGGGTTACTGGTGTCTGTAACAGTGGTAGCTAGTGAAAGAGAGAGACAGAAATGTCTTTGACCTGTCCCTTTGTGAAATGCCTTAATTATCCAGGGAATGTTAACTGCCACTCCCTAATGAAGTCGGTCATCTCAGAAAATGTGTGTCTGTGTGTGAAGCGTGAGAGAACATACACATTTTCACCCCGTGAACTTTTGACGAAACCACTCTCCCCTGCACTGAACAGAAAAATCCCTCCAATTTTTTTATTTTTCCCCCACCCCACAACCAAGCCTTCTCAGCCTGACGTGAAAATCTATGTATTTATCATCCTATCAAAAATGATGAGGGCAAGGACAAAACTGAGTGGAAAAGAAAACCAGGAGGGGGGGAGAAAGAGAGAGAGAGAGAAGAAGAAAAAAGCAGTAAAAAGAGCAATGGGGAGTGGATGGAAGGAGTCGGGTTTCAGTAGGGGGCAATGCAAGGCTACACACCGAGAGAGCTGAGGCTGACTACTTCCAGCAACACACACAGATCATCTTCAAAATCAGCCCTATCACAGTAGTTACTGTTCCTTTATAACACATCAGGGGTATTTGGGCAGTGACCAAAACCTCATCGTCATGGTCAGCATTTCTCGATATTATAGGAAATGCTTTGGGCAACAAGGGGCATCCCTAGAAATAACCCCCGAGTGAAATAGATAGAGATTTTATAGATAGCTAGATATATAGATAGACAATATAACGGTTAGAAAACGCTGTAAACATAAAAAAGAAGAAAGTTGAGACAATGTCTGTAGCTGCATTAATTAGCAAATAAATGACAGTAGAAATAACTTAAGAGAGCAGTACATATCTAGTAATTACTGTGTGTATTGAAGTTGTCCACCTCCTGCACATTGCTGGCATTTAGACACCTTCTTGTTTGTGTGGATGCAAACCTAGAAACCCCAAAAACGAAAAAAATTTCATAAAATATAACGCACTTATAATAAAAGTGTGTATCCCCCGCCTTCCCCCCCGCTCTACATCCACACTCATCAGCAGCTTTTAATCTAGCCAGAATTACCATATTCAAATGGTTTTCCTAATGACTTTCATCCGGCAAAAAGGTAATTTCATACACGAGAGTAGCGTTCAACTTGGAGGCGGCAGAGACAAAGCTGAGTGCAGGGGGCAAAAGATACAGTAGTTTGATTGCCAGCGCAGTACGCATGCTTGCAGCTGCTCTTTTTTTTTTTAATAAGGTTGTTTTTAATTGAACATTCATGGGCTTCAACTTTGAACTGTAAACGCTGGCGTCCTATATGTGCAGGAGCCACTCAGGGGGAGAAGGAGCTGTTAGCGCAGGTGTAAATGCCATATCATGGGATAATACTGGGGTGGGAATGGGAGGATTCAAGTGATCAGGCCACTGTTGGGTGGATATGGCTGGAAAGCACATTAACACACACATTGACAATGCACATAACACACACATCAATGATGCACGTAACACACACACTAACACAAACGCACGGAAACTCTTTTGAAATTTTATTCTTGAGTTCAAAAACAATTAAGCGCAGTGGTGCTTTGATGTTCAGTGCTGCCCCGCAGGTCAGGAGGGAGAGTGTTTCTTTATCATAATTGAAAAAATGAAATCATTAACCTGATGCCACTGTTTCTGAATGACAAGTCCTCACTCTTTTCCCTTAACTAGCAGCGAGAGAGAACATGAAGAGACATGCTCAAGAAGAAAGTAGGGGGGAGGACAATTTCAATAACACAAGAAAAAGAAAGTTTAGTGGGTGTAATTTGATTAATAATGCTAAACGGAGGCTGGGAGGGGGCAAGATAGGACCGAGGGAACAAATTAGCTAGCACAGCTGGGGAAGGACTCTTTTCGGCAGGGTATCAAAGGCTCACAACACCGCCTTTCTCCTCCACGCCTCCGCAAACTCAAATTGAAATCTGGTATCTTGTCAAACGGGCATCAGAAGTGTCTTCCTTTTATTGGGCTATTTTTTTCTTATTCTTCCTTCTTAATTTCACTCATTCATACATTCATTCATTAATTCATCCCTGACAACATGAAAATGGCATTCATGTTTTTTTGTTTTTACAAAGTTCAAGTCAGTTATTAAAAATCGGATCAATAGTATTAGTTAAAGGTAGAAGTTGTGTTTTCTTGACGCCTGACTGCCGTTGGAACGGATCACCAGTTCAGAACAGCATGACAAGTCAGATGAAGCGGCTCATAAGAAGCTTAAGTGACTCATTTGAAATCAACCCGTGTACATCAGTGATTTTGTGTCAAAAAAACATGAAAACATTCTGTTACATTTAACCGTGGAGATGCATATGATTTTCCAAAAGATGTTTCATTATATTCAAATGCCCACGACATGCGTACATACATTTCCAGATAACGCCTTGGCCTGTTGAGATAGTGTGTGTGTGTGTGTGTGTGTGTGTGTGTGTGTGTGTGTGTGTGTGTGTGTGTGATAGTCTGTGATTGTGTGTGTGTGTGTGTGTGTGTGTTGGGTGGGAGTGGGAGTCAGCTTGTCATAACACATCTAGCGTTTAGCGGGCTAATCGTGGGAGACGACCATGTTGTTTTGATCACCTGTAGTATTACGGCTAATGTAAATAAAGGCTCACATTGGAGGCCTGTCACTCTGCCTGTCTGAGGGCTGCGAGAGGGAAAGGGGGGGTGGGGGGGGGGGTGACCAAGGTAAGAAAAATCACTTCTTCTTATCTCTTTTCCTCTGACCTGAAACAGTCAAACTGCGGTGCATGAAGTCACAGAGAAAAGAGCTGGTGGAGGGGAAAACGCACGCGGGAGTAATCTCGATTTTTAAAGGAGCTCCACGTGGCGATACATCATTGTCAAATTAGTCGTGACACCTCGGCGTAATTAGCGTAAATAAACAAGATCTTGGGGAAGAAGAATTTTTGACTCAGCAGTAGAATCCAAGTTTATTGTACTAAGTATCTTTTAGGTAAAATTAACAAAGCCATAGTGTAAAAAAAAAAAAAAAAAACACACTACAAGTAAAGGTCTGAATTTTACTTTCAAAGTATTATCAGCTAAATGTACAGTATGTAGGCCTCTCTCTTCAAAGTAACAATTCTTGTCTACCTGTATATTACAGTGCATTTTTAAGTTATAATTACCGATGCATTATTCAGTCTTTTAAGCAAGTTTTGGATATTGTAGCTGGTCCAGGTTGAGCTCATTTGAATACCTTCATATACACTTTTGTTAATCTATAACAGTGTATTTTATAATACAACAGATGACTGTGTGTGTAAAATATCAAAACGAAAAGTAACCAGTAAGCGTATCTATGAATTTAAGTGGCGTAAATCTAAAATGTGTCATACGTTTGTATGTGTTTTGATGTTTTTTTCATTTTCACTACTTTAGTAAAAAACGTTTAAACATGAATGCTTGACATCATGAACCCAAAGTGGTAATATAAAAACATTAATGATACAGTTATAACCAAAACATTAACCATACTAAAGGATTACCAAAGGAGTTGAATTCATGTTCATCCCATTGGTCAAATTCTTTATTTTTGGGGGGAAATTACAGGATTTTGAGTATGAAAGTATTTCAGATATGTATAGGGCTGCAACACATTTTTAGTATTGCATTAATCTGCAGATCATTTTGTCAATAAATCCATAATCGTCTCAACTATACAATATCAAAAAACTGGGGAAATGTCCCTCACAATTTCCTAAAGCCTGTGATGACCAGCAGGCTTTAGAGATATTTTGTTTGTTTTTTGAGGTCTGTACTTCCACAGGTAGAACTCTTATGGTGCTTTTATGCCATAAAGCACTTTCCCCACCATAATCTGACTTATAAGGTGCCATCCATTTCAGTCTGTTAATCTTTTTGGAAACTGTCTTATTTGTTTACAGTAATTATCCTCCTGTCTCAGAGGTAAAGATGATTTTATTGATGGCAAAACACAATACGCAGCAGCTTGAAGAAGTGGTGAGGGGGTGCTGGGTTCGTTGACTTTTGCCCTGCACCTGTGTTTCACACACTGTTTCATCTGCGGTTTAGCACACATGCTGTACAGTATGTTGCAACAGTCACCTTGAAAGACCAGTAGAAAACCTTTCAAGTCAATATCTTTTTCCCACTGCACATGTAACCATCTGCCATCTGGGCCGAAAGTCCTCCAGTGGAACTTCCAATCATGTTCGTCATTTTTTTTTTTTTTTTTTTTCCACCTGATGTGGAATCATTATGAACACACAAACACAGAAAATAGCTAAGCCTTTCAGTTTGGCTTTCATTACCATCACTAGAGTGTTTTTCTTTTACAAAATAAAATGTCAATATTTCAATTGTCTGCATATGTAAAAATGTAACAATATTCCTTTGCGTACACAAGAATATTAGCAGCAGAGCAGCCATTGTGACACAGAATGAACATACTTTTAGTTCATCTCAGCGGTGTAATGATGTCTTATAATCCCACATCCATATCTGCACTGACTCTAGCAGGCCACACCCCATATTTGGAGACTAATATAATGACTTTATATTCAGTTGAACGGTACACAATATAGTTAGATTATGCTTATTCGTCCCAATACATAAATATGTCATCTCTCGGGCAAAAGCTCTCGATTGTGCCTTGAATGAGGCAACAGGATCCCAGTGCACAATCATCTCTGTCTGTGAGTCTTTCAGAAGTTGAAGGATTTCATACAACACTTTCACCGCCGTCTTATTTTCTTCCTTTTGAAAGAGAGGGAGTTGATTTATATTTTTCCCCTCCCTTCTCTCCCCCTGTACGGGTTTAACTTGGGCTATTTCAACCCCGCTGAAAAAAGTAAATGTGTTTCGAGGCTGCTTTCAGTCTGAGCTGCACAACTTATCTCCCTCTTCTTCTTTGTTATTAAATGCAGTGAGCGAATGATCGGCGTTTCTCTAAGGGACAGAGAGTGAGTCAAAAATCTAAAAGGGGAGGCACACTCCCTGCATTACCATAAAAAGGTGTGTGTGTGTGTGTGTGTGTGTGTGTGTGTGTGTGTGTGTGATTTATATTCTCCAGCCTATCTCATGTGCAGGGGTGGTCGCGACGCCTTTATCGGTTCACCAACAGGAGAACGGAAATGATTAACATCTAATTTAACCCAATCTCCAGCTCAATAGGCCGCCATTCAAAGAGACGCATCTATATGTATTTAAGAGGTAATCACTGGTCGGACCCCCGCTCTTAGACTCCCCGCTCCCCCTCCCTCCCCTTTTGTACGGCGGCATGACACACAAACATATTTCCATCTGAATGGCAGGCCTTGGTGGCTAGATTTCTGAAGGAGAATCGCTGGTGTTATTGTCGGGTTGTTTGTGCGGGCCTCACTGTACTTGCATCATGTGAGTATGTGAGTGTGTATGCCTGTGCAAATGCATCCATGTATGTTAATGCTGTCAGGGAAATATGTGGTCTACAGTTAGGAGCCCAGTACGGCTGACTGCTGCTTAGGATGTCTCTAGTCAATTATTAAAGCAGTTGCAGTTTTTCTTCTTTTTACAAAACAGATATTGGACATTTTTTATTACTGCATTCCTCTTAAATAATTAGCCCTATATGTACAGTATGCATGATGGAGTGTAAAACACTACAAATGGATTGCCTTGCTATTGAGGATGTTAAGTGCCTGTGTCATTTTTCAACATTTAAGCTTTCATCAGTCTTAACCCTCCTGTTGTCTTCGAGTCAAATTTGACCCATTTTCCAAAAATGTCTAATCAGAAATTTGGGTTTCTTACAACCAAGTTGCCAAAAATGAACATGCATGGTTCCATTTAACGTTTTTCTCAAGTAAAATGAAGGATCAGTAGATTACTTTAATTGAATAGTGGGTGTTTTATTCAATTTGATATATATGATGCATATTTCTGCTTTTTAAACTCAAAAGTTGGATTTAGTGTCCATGAATTCCAAAAATTAGTGTAAAACTCGTTGTATGACAACAAAAATATTGGAAAAAAAAAAACAACTTAAAAAAAAGCGACAACACAAAGGTTAACCAGTTCTCTCAAAATTTGAAACACTCTAACCAGCCCTCAAATTTATGTTGTGACCCCTTGTCAGGGTCCCAACCCCCAGGTTTGGAGCCACATGTCTAAGGATGCATTCACAACAAATCAGGCATTGTAGCGATTAACGCAGGGTTGCGTTTCTCCAAAAGTTCTTTAAACTTTTTGTCACTGGCTGCTGTGTTATTTTTCAGTTTGCCCTAACTACTGTTAGCTTGTAAGCATGATTTTCAGGATTTTTTTCTGCTGTTGAACATGAAAAGCATGTTAGCTTTAACTTGAATCCCTATCAGCTGAGGCTGAATTTGGTATCATGTTACAAATTTAAACTTTTTCACAAGTGCAGTTATTCACATGTTGGTGGGTGCTAGATGAAAAGTCAGGGCAGCCCCAAAGTTATTCAATTTCATACTTTTGGGGTTGAATGTCTGTGCCGAATTTCATGTCAATCCATTCAATAGTTGTGAAATATGTTTTACTCTGGACCATCTGCTAGCATTACAAAAATCTCTCTTTTACTAAGAATTTTTGATAAAGTTTATCTGGCAACACCTGTACAACTATTATAATTAATAATGCGCTGTCCTCTTCGCAGTAGTTTGATTGTGCACAAAGTGGAAATATCAGCTTTTGTGGTGCTAATACATAACATGTATTATCAAAGTTTTGTCAAAAATAATTTTCCCTTTTTTTTCCTGAAGTGTTTGAAGTAGAACACCTTGCCTGTGAGTATGGGAAGTGGACAGATTTTGAAGCAAACGCTTTCATCCTTATGTCTTTTAAATCTACCAGAAGAAGACTTTCAGATTAAAAAAAAAAAGAAGTGTTTTTTTTTTTTCTTCAAAGATTGCCTCGACAAAATGCAAGGATAAGTGAGAATGGAGTGTGAAGAAGAATCGAGGCCACGTTTGAATGGAGATGAGAGAGTCTGTGTGGAAGGTAGGGTTAGTGTGTGTCAGGTTAACCCTGGGCGAAGCCTGGCAGAGGCAGTTCTTCATTAGGGTGGGGGGGGTGAAATGAAGATCTCACCGGAGCTTTCTATCAGAGCAGATTACATGCATGTAGACGCGGTCAAAGAGAACAGCAGAAAAGCGGAGGACAAAAGTAAGTGTAAAAAAAAAAAAAAAAAATAAAAAAGTCATGTGCAATCTCGGCAATGGGGGTGATGACAGGTTTGCCTCACACCTGAGCTGTATTATGCATTCCATAATCTCTCTCTCTCACACACACACACACACACACACACACTCACACACTCACACACTCACACACACAGTGACTGATGGCAGCAGGGTTGTGTTGGGTTTCTCTGACAAGGTGAACTTCATGCATCGTGTACATGATATATAACTCCGGAGTGGTGAACAAAGGCAGGCCAGACAGCGAGAGAGGAGGAAAGAAGAAGAGGAGCACTTCTCCTCTTTCTGTCTCTCCCGCCGTCTGCTGCAGGTTTTTTGTGTGTCTTTTCCTGGACGGGTGACAAAGGCACTGCTAGTAGGTGACCTTCTTCCTCATCCCGTTTTATGATGGTAGGAAAAACACCGGGTCAAGTCCATTCATCTGCCACTTCTGCTTTACTTTTCCTTTTTTTTGTGGTGGTTAAAGCAAAAAAAGAGGTAATGCATACATTCTATCACAAGACTCAGTGATGAATGAAATTACACTATGTCCAAAACTGTTGGCCACCAGAATCCAGGATCTTTAAACAAATGTCTATAACCTTTTATTTTTTCCCCCCAGAAACATTTTGTTACATTTTGAGAAAGTCGAATAAAGGAAAGAAAAAGAGGGCGAAACAGAGAAGAGAGAAAACTGTCCATTAACCAAAAAGCAATTTCTGTTGGTGTGCGCCTGGCTGCTCCGAGGTTTCTGGCCAGGCTAATAGCCTTTCATTACAAGTTTCCTCCCCAGCCCATTAGAGACAGGTCCGTGGCTGTCCGGCCCGCCGGCCCACCGACACACACACTTTGATCAGCTCTCTGTTCACTGACACACGTCTAATGACCAGGGGAGAGCAAAGAGGGCGGCCTGTGTTAACACATACGGTAGCCACACACGTGCACACTTTTACTTACAGTGCAGCCACGAGATAAAGAAAGCCAAGACAGAAATTTTGGTCAGATTTTTCACACGTAAACATGAACATTTCTTTTATTGTTTCTTATCTGAAGAGGGAAAAACTTGCAGATTTTGGAGGATATTTCTTAACTTAAACCCTAACCCTGCCTTAAGGAGCTGCAACAGGAATTTCATTGGTCTGGATATAAAAGGAGAGTTTTATCCTTTGATTGTCTGAGAGCTCATTCAAACAAGAACTACTGAAGACATGTTTGGGCCACGAGATATTCAATTTCACACTACACTATATGCGGATATCTGCATTCAAAACCTACAAGCTCTAACAGAGGCCGCAGTGTGTGTTGTATGCACACATGTAATCACATGCACACACACACACACACACACACACACACACACACACACACACACACACACACACACACACACACACACACACAGGGACAATCCCTGGCTCCAAAAATGAGAAAACAAGCCCTGTAATTAGCAAATTAGGCTAAACTGCAGCTTTAATGCAGCCCTCTTTCTTCTGCTCTCAGAGGATTTACTCTTGGTCAGCACAGTGCATTCACACATTCCTAGAACAAATAGTGTGTGTGTGTGTGTGTGTGTGTGTTGCCATTGTGTCTCCTGCCTCTTTAGTTATTTACAATATTTATTGTGCCTCACCTCTGACCCTGTGGCTGTGGTTAGCTAACAATGCCATCAGACAGGATGCCAGCTCATCTGATGCATGACTCCAGGCTTTACAACAGAGCAGAGGTAAAGCAAACATGTTGTCCCATCAACCGTAAAAAAGGAACAAGTAAATAAGGTGTGTACTGGGTTTCCCCCAGAAAAGGCTGGGGCCAGTCCCAAACTTATGGCAGCATTAAAGTAGATCCCAATAGTGTCAGTGATCATTGCGAAAATAAGAACTTTAAAAAACTATAAGACGGATTAATTGGGGCCTTACATTAAGTCAGTGTTAGAAGCTCACTCGACATTTGGATATATGACTACGCTAAGTTTTCTACCAAACTTTCCCACTTTAACTGTAGTTTAAGAAACGTCATAAAAATTCATTTTAATTATCCCCAAATAGCTTAGGTCAACTTAGGCATGGGTGGCCATCAGGCTTACTCTGTGGGAAACCCTGCATGTGGTAATATTTTGTACCAAGGCCGATACACTGAAGAGGATTCACTTTGGCCAGCACAGTGCATGTACACTGTACATTCCTAGTGTGTGTGTGTGTGTGTGATGCCTCTGTGTCTCCTGCCTCTTTAGTTATTTACAGTATTCATTGCGCCCTACCTCAGACCCTGTGGCTGTGGTTAGCTTACAATGCCATCAGACGGGACGGTGATAAACCAAAGCTGAACCAGCTCTTGCAATTTGTCATGACAGGTTGAAGTCAGCCTGTCAAAAACGTGTCGTGGCAGGCTTCATGGGTTGCTCTTTTGACATGAATGTTTCACAAATAGTTTTTCTTGACCTCAGTTCCATGAAAGTGTTACAATCAAGTTTAAAGTGTAATATCACTGATTAAATGTTGGAAACATTGTTATTACAGTGTTGGAACATTTGATATCTTTTGAGTCTTAAACTTCACCACTCAAGGATACTAAAAATGTATTTTTTATCCTATATGAGTTAGCACTTTATGCTGAGAGAACACTGTTATAACAATATCTAATACAACTGGGTCATGTACATTGTCAAGGCCTATTCAGTATAGTCTGGTCAACTTATTATCAGTTTTATTTCCTTCTGTCTATTGTATTTTTCCTCTTTAACTCTCTTTCAGTTTTATATGATATACTAGGTGTAATTGGCATTACTTTACTACTAAGGTGTACCATATTAAAATGTCCTGCTTACCCTACTGTATGTGCATTTTATTTTGAAGACCGAAGTCCCTGTAGAATTGTATCAGAATGATCACTAGCAGTTGTTTAAATACTAAGTAGCTTGATTGTTGCCTAGCATAATTGTCTTTATCCTTGTGAATTTTTCACAATGATGAGGTAAGGTTAAGTGTACCCTATATTTAGAATATTTTTGGGCACAGCTGTGAAAATATTAGAGTACCCATGAACTGATATTGATTTTTTTGTGTCTAAAATCTTAGCTTCTGTGTCCGTACTCCTGCGTGCTTCTCCAAACTGGGGGCCGTCCCGACCGCCATCTACTGTAGCTAACACACTGAGTATGGAGAAGTAGCTCATACAACCCTACTTTAAAAATACAGTTTACCCCTTTATAAATTTAACATCATCTCTGTATTCCCCTTTGCTGCTGATGTATCTATCTGAAAGAAAATGAAACTGGACACACAAACTGTACTATTGCATTAGGGCATGTCTATTTTAACCTTACACATATTTATGCGACAACAGTGCAGGTGGAAACAAAAGTTTGTTGTCTGCACACGACATAAAAGCAGCTAACGGGCGACTAAAGTGGAGACATGCTATCTTGTGTTATGGGATGGAGTGTTTAGACACAAATACTGAGGCATTGATGGCGACAGAAAGGCACGGGAAAAATTACCTTGTCGTCTGTGTACAGGAGGAATAGTAGTATTTTTAGAATGAGACGGAGGTACTTCAGCTCAATGGATGATTTTATAAACTCTGCGTCCGACAAGACCTGAAATGGTGAGAAGTGTGTGAATATGCAGCGAATTGGAACAGTATTAAATTACAATGCATTACAGGATATGGTGGTTGAACTAATTCTGACGGAGAAATTGCTTCTGTTATTACACTGAAGACATTTTTTGTGAGCTCTCTGTCAGGCATTAAGGTGTGTGTGTGTGTGTGTGTGTGTGTGTGTGTGTGTGTGTGTGTGTGTGTGTGTGTGTGTGTGTGTGTGTGTGTGTGTGTGTGTATTGAGAACACTGATCAAAAAGAAGACAGAGAAAGAGAGGGTCTCTGTGTTCTAGTGCACGATGTTCCAGATGTTTCCTAGCAACCAATTTGTTTACTAGTGTGTTTTGTGACTAGGAAATTCTTTTTAGTTTTCAGTTACAGTTTCAGTTTTATTCCCAACTGTATATATATAGATATTTATATTTTTCCGTTCTTTTAGACCTGGTAAATTTATATTTATCACTCTACATGCTCTGCACACTTCATTTATATAGCTAATATCTCGATTTTTCTACAGTGTTTTTTATCATTTTGGTTCTATATTTTTTAAGCTGTGAACTTTGCACGTAATTTCGCACTACAGTGTACTGTGGAATGACAATAAAGAAATCTTGAATCCAGTAGCTGCTACAAATTTAGGAAGGACAACAACCGCTGGTGCAACCCCATCCAGGAATCAAACTGTAATAAAAGGTATCAGATTCCATACAGGTATGTATGCATTTTGATTTGGTGTCTCATTGTCTAAACATTTTCTTTGAGGGATAACACACATTTGTGATGCTTTGGCATTTAAAGATAATGAAAAGCAACATTTCATCTGACTGCGACTGTAAGTAAAAACTAAATTCCAGTATTTTTAGAGCTCATCATTAATCCTTTATCTGCTGTTATATTGTCCCTGCTAGTTTTAATATCTAAACTATAGCGTGTTGAACATATTGTTCACCAATTTTACAACCCGGTTTCTGTAACACAATGACAGTAAAGGAAATGAATTAGAAAAGCAGTTGAAGTGAAAGAAAAAGTGTGTGTGTGTGTGTGTGGGTGGAGGAATGTCAGGTGTGTGTCTGTGTAAAGCCAGTGTTTATGTTCGTACCCAGGTCAGCCCCACAGGTATGTTTCAACCACAACATTACCTCCCACTGACCCCCCTAATGTAGAAGGTGAGCAAGCAGTCAGTAGAAGGGAGTGACGCCCCTAAAATACACACACACACACACACACACACATACTCACTGAGGGCGACACTCCTCAGCTTCTAAACTACAAGCCAAAATACTGACATTAATCTGAAGTTGGACACAAACCTTAAATTACTGCCTCTCAACACCAATGGTGTGTGACGGCGTTTTTTCTGCCCCACTGGCAGGGATGAAGGGAAAACTGAGGCATGAAGCCGTGAATATATGGATGAAGGGGAAATAGAGGGAAAGCAGGTGACCCAATGAGAGGAGAGAAGAAAAAGTGTAATTGGGGAAGTAAAAAAGAATCAGATTTTGAGAGATTTCATCGTCGGATTCTGGCGGTAGAGGTGAAGATGATTGATTGACCACATTGTGTTTTTGTTTGAACTGCCACTCAACACTTCAAAATAGAACACACACACACACACACACACACACACACAGCAATGATTGCCACACTCCATATTACTAGTTTACAGATAACTGCTTGGCTCCCATGGGCCAACCAATCCACTGTAATCCCTCAAACATTCTGAATTTTCATTTCAAACAAAAGCTCAACTGCCAGAAGACACAAGGAAGCATTCTGTTGCCTCCTCTGTTTTTTTTTTGTTTGTTTTTTCCTGTTCCCTGCCTCATTTTTGTTGTCGTCTCTGGGCTTCCTTCCTCACGTTCCAACCACTTGTTCCCACTTCTTCTGTTGTTGTTCTTTTGCATTTGTGAAATTTAATATGAGAATTATAAATGACTTTTGTACTATCCACAAACAATTCCTACTTCAATTGAGACGGAGCCTATAGTGATATTGGATATTATTCAATACACCATACCATCCTAATAATCTCGTCTCTCTCGGTTCAATACCAGTCACCCTTAAAGGAAGCAGGTAAAATATCCTAAGGTGGTTAATGTAGGTGATCAAAGACAGCGCGGGAAGAAATGCTTTATATTCAATCAGTCTTGCAGTATGGAAAGCAAAACATCCAAACCCTTTGACTTCCCATACCACATCTCATCTTTTCTACTTCAGAACACATGCTTATATGACATTATGGCACTCTGGAAAAAAGAAAAAAAAAGAAATTCCCACTTTCATCCATTTAGTCTGACATTGTGTTTATGTAAGCCGATTTCTTGGGAGCAGGTGTTATTTTGGTTTGTTACGAGTGAGTGACATAATGGTCCTGCCAGTGTAATGTTTATCCATAGCTGCTGTAGTGATTGTTAGGAGCAAGAAATATGTCGATTTTGGAGTCGTTATTTCTTTTTCTAGTTCCGGGACGTACAGCTGCATTGACCTTTTCCATGCTTGTTATCATTTCTTAAGGGCAGACACCCTAGGTAGATACATGTCACATGACAAGTTTTGTCGACGAGGCATTGTCTAATGCTAACTTTTGGTGAATTTAGGAGGAATTTGCAGGTGCAAATAGAATATTTGATTATTTATTTATTACACATGCAAGTATTCTGACAGACTGAGTTCATGTATGATGTAATCTGCTCAGCCTCTAAATAACCCCACACAGCCAGAAACACGTTCTCATATGCACAAACACTGCTGTAGCCAACAGAGATAGGCAGGTGAGCCAATGAAGGCGATAACAGAAGACAAGAGCCATTACAGCGAGAGATAAGATAATTTAAATTGGATATTGCAGTCATCTGACAACAACAAAAACTCTAGAAGAAAAAGGAAGATAGAGCATGCAATGAAGATGGGGCCATGTTTGATGGGGTAAATATGCAGTGTAGTCGTTTTTTCTCCTTAAGTAAGTAAGACTTTAAGCGGAAGCCCTTGAAATGAAATCTGGGTGGTGGCGGACTAAGGCATTGCGGTGGTGTTGCAGTGTTGAAGTCTTGCTGTGTTAAGCCTCTTAGATTACTAAACACTTTGGCTGTGTGTGCACGTTTCTGCCATTTAATTATCAGTCAAGATTCCCTCCGTATGCACAGACACAGAAAATGTCTGTGTACACATGCAACTGTATGTTCACTACATTCATGCTGCACAGGAGCAGGATCTGGGACTGTCAATTCACTAAAGCCCTGCCACTACAAACCCACATCAATCCACTAGATTTCTGCAGAAAAAGTGGAGAAGTGACTCGTAAGTGAATAGGTGGTATTTTCCGATTGTGATACAGTACGTTTCTGTAGGTCACAAAATGCCAGCTTCGATGGCAAAGTCCTGAATGATTCTCAGCTGCCATTTTCCAGCCACTACGCATTATAGCTTGTTTATGTCTGTATTAAAATGTTCCTTCAGATGCGTAACTGAGCAAACAATTTTAAGTCCCTACACTTCTATGCAGGGCGTTCCAGGGGCTGCGACAATAAGCACCTGTAAACAAAACCTCATCGTGAGGTTCATGTGAGAGGAAGGAGACGCCGTTTTGGCATCAAGTCTGTCATCGCCAGGCTGCGCTTCACCCCCTGGCTTTGGTCCCCCTTTCAGACGGCCTCCCTCGCCAACGCGACTGTCACTACAGCCATTACCGGTGGCCATTCAGCCTCTGCCCGCACCTCCAAAGGCCTCCTTGTTCTCCCAGTCGCATGGCTGCCCGGCAGCAGTCCACTGGCCCGCTGGCTACTGACCCCTGGTCTGGCTCGCAGTCTGGCACCGGCGCCCTCCATTAGCCTAATTACAGCCATGAAAGCAATGCAGACCGAGGCCGGCATTAGGGCCAATTAGGGCCGCCCAGGATGGGCCCTGACCAGGGTTGGGTTACCCACACACACACGGGCACACAAAAATGGTTGTATCGCTATGCATGAGAGCCTATATTCATTTCCTAACCTCCTAATCCTGAATTACATCCTCTCAACTAAATGCCTAACTTCAGCCCTTACCTTAACCGAAGCCTGAAGTCCAAAACATGCACTAACTGGAACCAATTTGAAAAAAATCTTAACCTTTACCTCCGACCTTAACCCTGGGTGGGGTTTTACGAGAATCTGCATGTCGTATTGGCCAACTTGATGTCAGTGAAGTAAAGCAGGTAGAGGCAGAATGAGTAAAAGACAGATGCAGCAAGGGGAGAGCCTTGTAAAAAAAAAAAAAGAGACAGGATTGTGTCCGTCCATTCATGCGTGTGGATGTGGATGCCGAGCCGGGGAGCCAGCAGTAATTTGTGCCTGTCACAGGGAGATAATAAGGCTTGTGTCTTCCCTTCAAATAAAAAGGTGGAGATCCTTCTCTTAAAACACTATCCACTCTGTCTTATGTTTCCTCCAGGGCCCCTGCAGGTATGGATGGATGGATGGATGGGTGGATGGATGGATGAATGAATGGATGGACAGAGGGATGAGCGGAAAATGTCCATCATGTTAGCCACGGCAAATAACTATGATTACCCAAAAATGTTCCTGTTGGGCTGAATTTGTGTTTGATGATAACAGGTCATTCTCTGTAAACTGTATGAAGCACAGGGCAGAGATTGAGAATGGGAACACTTCTGTAACAATGTGTTAAAAAAATAGAAGTCAGTTGAATACAGTAAATTATTGTGATATATAAAAAAAAATATAATTTTTTTGTTAATGCTTTTTGCACTTAAAGTATATTTGTGTAAATCCTGTATTGGTTTATATGAGTTCTACTCAGGCTAAACTCATCAATATAGACTATTTTATTTATTGAGATGATACCATTGGTGTTGTGGCTTAGAACACACGTAGGTCTATTTTTCCATAACGACTTGCCATCAGCACAGCTGACGTGAGCCAAATATTTGCAGTAACAGCCAACTGCAGAGCATTTAAACTTAAGTCCTTCAATCCGATCAATCACTTTATATAAATATGTTGGACAGTTTGTGTGTTCCACTGTGCTTTGTGGCTTCTTTTCATGAATTCTTTGAGTACATTCTGAGTGTGTAGTTGACCAATCAGATTGCTTGGTCGGATCTACTTGTTGCATAATGCATGGTAGCCTGTGCCACCAGGGAATGTGTGTGTGAATGGGTGAATGCTGGCTTGTGCTGTTATTTCTAAGACTAGAAAAGTGCTATGTACATACAGTCCATTTACCGTTTGCTAAGTCTAGTACCTGGTTGGTGGGGCTGATGGGACTTAATAAAAGTGATTGATTAAGTATTGATTGTAGAACTGATCATCATTTCAATGATAGTATGATCTAAACATAAGATACTTTGTTTTAATTTAGTCTAAATCTACGACCTTCCAGGGTTGGTCCGTTGCTGCCGGAAAATTGCGCCGTATGTCCTTCTTTTCGGCCGGATATTTGTTACCTTACTTTCTTTGTGTTGGAATTTCAAACTTCGATCCATTTATGAGGACTATGGTCAGAGGTGTCAAAAGTATTCACATTCATTACTCAAGTAGAAGTATAGACACTCGGGTTTGATAAGACTTCTGTAGAAGCTGAAGTATCAACCCAAGTTTTTTAATCAAGTGGAATGTAGAGGTACTGGTTTCAAAACTACAGTATAAAAGTAAAAGTGATGTAATGAAAACAAATAATATCAATGTGCTTTTTCAAATTAGACGGCGAGTTTGGGAAACAAATAGCTCGTTGAACTTGGGTACTCAGAGCTTGCAGCGCATTCGAAAGGAGTTGTTTTTGCATCCAACCATTTCATAAAATTCTTCCAAGTACGGCCAGGACACATTTTCTTCCATCCCGGAATGTTGTGAGGACTAGCCAGACCCTCCTTCGCAGGGCTGTGGAGGAAGGTGTGGCAATGCAAGACTAGTTTTGATCAAGATGTGTCCATTTGTTAGTAACATTGATTGGAAAGTTGCACGCAGATTAGGATCAATTCTGACTTATACGTCCTTTTATTGTAATTCTGATGCTGTTGGATGGGTCAATATCAAGGATTTTGGTGGGTTGCTGATCATGAGGAATTCTCATGTTATTTTTATATAATAATACAATAGAATAAAACAAGAAGACAAATAGCAGCTCTACAAATGTAAGAGCAGTTTGGCATTTGTTTGTTTTTTACAAAGATAAGTGGTAGTCTAGTCTGAATGTTGTTTTAATGTTTTTAAAAATATTGTTCTGACCTCATATTGGAATACAGTGCATCAGCATAACAAGTTGCTTTACTTCTGCTGTACAAACAAGTCATTCATTCTCTGTGGAGAATGTCTCCACAGTAGATCCAGCATGTGTGGAATCTCCAGCCAGAACGGTGATTAATTGGCAAATCTGTCTTGAACAACACAAAGCCAAGTCACAGCACTCGTCATGCGCTCAGCTTACCTAAGACTCACTGCTGTCAACACTCTGTGATATGATCTATACAGAGGATAAACTTTCCCTGTTTGGGGCTTAACTGATAAACCACACACACCCGTAGACACACATACACACATAATAGATAACCAGCGGCAGGCGCTTTCCCTGATGGGTGTCAAAAAACAGGTGAACAGCCACCTGCCTTATGCACTTTACGCACTCATAACTATTAGTTCCTTCATGCTGTGTTATCAGAAGAGTTTTTAAAAGTGTGTAAATGTTGTGGATCCTCATAGAACCATAATAAAACCACAGACTTTCATTTTATACAGTTTATGTGTGCATAGGTGAAGATTTTTTACTATTTCTGTCAAATGGAATATAGATATTTAACATGGAATAATATAGAAATGCAACGAATGTTTAGAGATGACAGATGAGACTGAAACATTCTGGATTCTTGGAACTTCTGGATTATTGAAATGCAACATAAGTTTGCACATGCAACAACAAACTTTGCATTAAATTGGTACAGAAGACCAATTGAGACAGACAGACACACACACACACACACACACACACACCCTTTATGGGTCTCAAGTTACTGGCAGAATACTGTTAAGAAAACTGACTATAATTAAACTTAAAATGACTTAAAGGTCCCATATTGTAAAAGAGTGAGATTTTCTTTTCTTTTTGGATCATAAAGCAGCTCGAGGTGCTAAATAAGTACTGTTAAAGTATCGATCCACAGAAAAATGCACACAGCCCGTATTCAGAAACTGTGCCTTTGAACAAGCTGTCAGAACATAAGAATGCTTGTGACTATACTATATATGGGTAGAAAGTACTGTTACGGTGCCGTTGCAGTCGTTTCCAGCTACAGTGACAGTGCAGAGACTCTGAGAGCTCAGATGTAGAAGTCCTGCAAAATGTTATAATCGTGATCATGGACCTGGGCCCTGTTGTTGTTTTCAGAGGCCCAAAGTTTTAAGCAAGTTGATTTGAGCCCATTAATTCAGCTTTCATTACAGGTTTAACTACCTGAAGCTGTAAATAAAAAATTAAAAATTAAAAAAACACCATCACGTCCTTTATATTTGTGGCAGAAAGGAACCTTGGTCAGTTAACATCTAATTTTTCTTTAAAGGTCGATATCGGCAAACTGAACCCAAGTCTATACACGTTCAAACACACAAACACAACATATGATTGCTTTTGCCTGCAGGAGCTGCAGGTAACTCATGGGAGATTGGTGACGGTGTTGCTCTCAGATGTGAACTGTTGTGTGGAGAGAGTGTATACATAGAAACCAATGGGGAAAAGTGTGTGTGCGTGTGTGTGTGTGTGTGAGTGAGACAGGTGGTGTGGGTCATCTGCAGACGCCCCAACCTCACCTTATCTGTAGCGAGGTGGGCTGTGTTCGCAGAGATTAAACACATTTCGAAGCGACGCTAACTGCCGGGGCCTAAAGAAACGCAGGCAGAGGGAGAGCCAGTGTAGCTGCAGCCAGTGTTGTTGTTAGCTGAGGAGAAAATCCTTGTTCCCAACACTGATAAGGACATAAAGTGTTTCTGTCCCCAAGGGGGCAGGAGGCAGATTCAGCCTCTGTAGATCTACTGTAATGAATATCAATGGAAGGGAATGGGGCTGCTCCCGTCCCTTTGGGCCTCCAGTTGCTTCTCCCCTCTCTTCTGCTGTCAGAATTGCGACAGGGATACTATGCATGAAAATGCAAGGCTTAATATATGGTAATACTATGTAAACACGGGCTGATCTGAGAGGGAGGTTTGGAGGGAGAATAGATCGACGGGCGTCCACGCTCAAAGCCGAGTCGGGTAGTATATATCCGAGCCCAACAGTAGCCTCTGAGCACATTTATCTGGAAATGAATATGATACACTAAACAGGAAGAAGGGAGCGAAGGACCCTGGGGTGAGAGAGGAGGTGGGGGGTGGGATTGCAAACTCAGCACCAACACCCCACTTAGCTTCCTACTTCCTCACTTCTTCTTTAGCAAGACATTTCATTCTCCTTCCTCCTCCTTACCTGAGTTGAACAGGGTTTATTCAAATTGGCATCCTCCAGGCCAAAAGGTTACCTGAGCCCCTGTGAAAAGGAAGAAAAAAACACGGTGGCCACGATGGCAGGCATTTCTGCCACACACACACTGGCCAAGGGTTCGGTTACTGCTCCAAACAGCCTGTCTGGTAGCGCCAGGAGGCGGGGGAGTCAGACGTGGAAGTATTGTCTATAAAGCGGTGTGGGTTTCCCAACTTGTCTGACAGCCCGATGCGCAAGCAACGCCGCATTCCTGCGCAGAAAGGCCGAGACGAGCCATCTCATCGTCTGCCACCATTCATCAGGTTAAAAATAGCCGTTTCATTCAGCAGGTCTTTCTGTTTTGATTTTACACATAACCAGAGAGCGACAGACGGAGGGGACAGTAAAAGAGGGGGGAAAAGAGGTAGAAGAGAAAAAGGAGTGCAGAGGTAGTGTGTGTGTGTGTGTGTGTGTGTGTGTGTGTGTGTGTGTGTGTGTGTGTGTGTGTGATGCCATAGCCTGAGGCAGCGAGGTGGGATTTGTAAGCCCTTTGTAAGTAACAGGCACCACTCTTAGCAGACTGAAGGTATGTTTTTGTGTAGTAATCCGTGATGGATGTTTTAATTGAAAGCACACGGCTTTTAGGGCTGTTT
Source organism: Percina caprodes (assembly GCA_013375575.1). Classification (NCBI taxonomy): domain Eukaryota; kingdom Metazoa; phylum Chordata; class Actinopteri; order Perciformes; family Percidae; genus Percina; species Percina caprodes. The sequence continues at coordinate 6,170,897 of JABXJD010000007.1, read as the reverse complement.
TCAGAGACCGCAGCCAACATCTGACACCTCCACTCAGACCACGTCCCTCCACACACACCCTCCAACCCTCCTTGCCCCGCCCCTCTATACAGTCAGACAGCCATACGTGGCCCATGTCACGCTCTCAGTACATCGGCTACAATGAGAATACAGGGGGCACCAAATTTTTCATGACACCTCTTTAACATGGTGATGGAATTTATGGAGTCGGCTAAAGAGTGTTTACAAAGTTAAACCAATAGTAGTTTTCAGGGTATATATTCTATGCAGACATTCATTGATGAATTAAATGTAAAAAAACAACAACATTTAAATTCAATACAAGTTTTAACAATAAAAGCATGAAAAAAGGATTTTAAAAACGACGACAAAACAAATAAAAAATATGATAAACATCAAAATTAAACATAGTAAAAAAGTACCATAACATATTTAAATTGATAAATATATGAAAAATAAGTTAATAAACGTTTCCTCGAAAAATGTTTTTTTTGAAGGATGGAAAAACTTCTGAAACTCTCTTTTGCTGTTGTCTTTTTAAAACCTTGTAACTTCATAATTTGAATGTTTCAGGAACCAAGTGAAACCGCCCTTATTTCAGCTGGGTGACCCTTTCAAAGGGGTTTGGGGGGGGTTCTGAGCACAAGGGTTTAAGAAAAGGAAGTTTCAACTCAACGAGCAACGTTATTGTTTAGTTCATTTGAGACACGACCAAATTTGGAGATACTATAAAATACTATTTTAGAAAAAAAAAATATAGATTACATATGAATCACACCATCACCAACATGTCTCCAACACACTAGGGGCCCTATCTTGCAATCAGCGCAGCTCAAAGCCCGACGAAAGTGTCTTTGCTAGTTTGAGACTGACGCAGTTGTCAATTTCCCATCCAGCGCCCACGTTGTTTGAATAGCAAATGCATCTTTGCGCTAATGGGCGTGCTGGTCTTACAGGGGAGGTGTGTTTAGGCGAATTCTTGGCGTATTGCTATCTTACAGCAGCAGAAAGTGATTGCACCATTGACCAACCAAAACCTGGTCTAAAGTCAATAGCGCAGTATTTCATTATTTTAACGGCGCATTAGCAAAATACACCTAGGCACGTGCACAGCGCGCACACAATGCTTGTTACACACACACACACAGGGATGCGCATTGGCACACAAACATGCAGAAGATTAAAATAAAAAATATTACAATGTGAAATAGTACTATGATATGATCTGCTCACAGGCTTTCAATTCACGCACAAGCAGATCAGTTTGTTCTCTCCATCCTGCTCAGCAAATCCGCCATCATAATGCGCCAAGGTACAAACGCACCTGGCTTTTAAAGGGAATGGGAGATGACATGTTACGCTCAAAACACACCTATGATTAATTAAGTCAATAAGTTTAACCCTTTGGAACCATGCACCTGGCGCACAGAACCTTTTTTCCATTGTCAAACAAGCAAAAGTGGATTTATACATGCCCTAAACGCACCTACACCAGGCACTTCACGCTGTGCACTTAGATCGTTAAAATAGGGCCCAATGTGTCCTTACCTGTGCGGTCATGCTGATAGAGAGTAGAAGAGTTGATCCAGCAGAGGCTGTGAAGCCACAGGGCAGATGAATAATTCCTACAGTAACCCGGGTGGGGCCGGGGCCTGAAAGGGGGACCATAAATTTACAACATGACGAGCCAGGTTTAGAAGGGATTGACCTGGCTTGACCTGAAGAGGTGGGACCTGAGGCTTGCCTGGACTACCATTACACACAACCTCCTCCCCCAAACCTCACCTGCTGACTGTACCTCACCCAAAACTTCTGCATCTCCGTCCTGCATACTACAGGTCCTCCAAAAAAATAGTGCGGCTTCGATTTAGAGAGAGCGCTCTCGACAGTGAGTAAATGGGAGCAAGCTGTGGGAGAGGGAAGAGAGTTGGGGGGGGAAAACTTCACAGGGATTTTTTCTTTCTCCCTCCTGTCACTAGTCGCCAATTTACCCCCCCCTCCAACGCATTTGGAATCAAAACTTAATTAAAATTTTGAATAAATAAAAACAACGGGAAAAAAGTAAGTTATTGAATTCTGAACCCTTTGATAGATTTATCCCCCCCAACCCCAGAATAATGCAAAATAAGATTTAATAACACCTTTCATATGGAGAGTACAAAGCCGGCTATTTGCATTAAAGTGTAAATCGGCGTCAGGGAAAGGCAGTGTGCCTCTAAGCTTATTGATGTTCAGTTCTGAGCAGCCGGGCGGCATTGTTTCATGCCGGAGCTTGACGGATGTCAAGGTGATTATAGTTTAGATCACCCGTAAGAAGACAACGTTTTTGAAATGGTAAAATACAGACAGGCAACACAAAAGCCTTTAAATGTTTGTTTTACTGGGAGGGGAAAAATGGAGAGAATGAAAAACTCCCACTGAGTTTTAGTGTTCGCTCATAATTCACACAGAGGATGGATAACTCCACCGCTGTTCAAACAATCTGACAATTTGTTGAATTTCTTCTGACGGGCACAAAGTCCTTCTGCGAAAACCATTACTGAATGGCATGACGATGAGCGCGAAAGGTACAAGGGATGGTTGCATGAGCCCTATCTGTCCCCCCTTCACCTCTGTTTGAAAGTAAGCCACCAGGCAGCAAAACACAGAGCTGGAAAAAGTTTACACTTTACCAGCGACAAGGTATAAAGAGAAGACACAGAGATCCTCAGTGGAGGTGAAGCATCCTTCATTTGTGTACATTATTTTTTGGGCTTACTTACCTCATACTTACGTATCTATGATGTCATCGCTACACCCCTCGACCTCTAGCCTTCGATGGTACAACCTTTGGATGTCCAAACATATGAGCTAAAATGGGAATGTGGATCCTTTAGGTAACTCTTTTAGGGATCCCTAGATTTCTCTGGAGACCATATTTGGGACCCCAGTCCCCCCCAAGTCCCTAACCACTGGCCACTAAAAGTAATATCTCCTTTTTGTAATTGTTTTAACTTTTCCTATTTAAGTTATTCAGTTTAATTACTTTGTATATGCTTTTGTACATTTTATTTCTCATGGTGAGTAGCTGAATACTGTTTTAAAGCCTTTTCCATGTGGCAAGATATAAGATGCTGAAATGCTGAATTCCTTGTTATTGAAAATTCTTGTGGGGGCCTAAAAGTATATTGTTTCCAAAAATACTATTCAACCTATTCAAAACTATAAACTGCCCCAACATTTGTTAGTTTATGTTACTCCTCTGTTTTGATGAAATCATCAAATTCCCAGAAAGAATACCAAGGATATGACCTCCGAGTCCTCAGTGGCAGCTGCCCCTGGCTTCATGCTGTCAGACTGACTTCTCCCAGCTGGGTTCATACAGTGGTGAGAGTGTGTGGCCTGAGGCTTGAGGTGTGCTGTGCTGTTCTGTGCTGGGACACAGCAGGCTAATGGCTGCCCTCCCCCTGCCTAATTACACCTTGTCTGACTGCTGATATAACCGCTAACTGAGGCAGACACGCCCCGCCTGCACAGGTGACTGTGTGTGTATGAGCTGCATGGAGCACCGTGGCTCCGTACGGCACCTTGCACCGCCCATGACGATTGTGATTGGTTTAAAGAAATGCCAATAAATCAGAGCAAGATTTTCTTCCATCCCTATGCAATAAATAATTCATGAATGTTTTAAAGGCATTATTCAAACTTTGAGGTTATCTTGGGGGCTGTAGTTTGTAGTTTAGTTCTAGTTCTCCTAGCTTCATCTAGGGCTGGGCAATATATCAATACTATATTAATATTTTGATAGACTAGATATCGTCTGAGATTTTGGATATTGTAATATCCTAAATGGCTAAAAGTGTTGTCTTTTTGTGGTTTTAGGTCGTAGGCTGCATTACATTAACGTGTTTTACCAGACTATTCTAACTGTTCTGTTATTTTTACCTTACCAACTTATTACATCATTATATCTACGTTACTACTGCTACTATACTATATCTACTATTACTGAAGCAACAATTGTCAATCCTATAATATTGCCACAATATCGACATCAAGGTATGAGGACAAGAATATCGCCATATCTGATTTTCTTCGTATCGCCAAGCCCTAGCGTTATTATTATGAAATATATAAACTGGCATCTGGGTGCATGTCCAGCTTTGTAATAGTAATACATGCTAATAAATGAAAACTGCATGTTGTGCAATACACAAGTTTATAGCACAATGCAAAAAAAAAAAAGATTTCTTCCCATTGGGTGCAACTTTTTGTTTCAACCTTTCGAGATTGAAAACCAAAACTTCCAAAATAAAACCCCAACAGTAGAGTGACAACCAGGACATTTTTATTTATTTTTTTTAATGTGAAAAGTTGTATTGAGGTGTTTTGGAGCTCCATGTGTATTTTAGTGGAAATACACCTTTTCCTCAGTGAGACAGCCACTTACTGGATATTGTCTTGGGCATGTTTTTAAGTAGACAATGTGACAGTAAAACATGTTGGTGCTGTCTTTATATTTTGGTCACAATCCCATCTGAGAGTAAATATCAAAGTTATATATCACTGGAAAATAGACTAATGTATTGATATCTGGATGACTGCTGCTGTAAAAATGTTTTCCTTACTGCAAACTCACTCACTCATCTCTAGCTTAGCATCGATGCTAAGCTTCTTTAAACTTTCTTGAAAAAAAACAAGCAATAGACATAAACTTGCAGCAGCAAAACGATATTACACTTAGCACCACGTACACTAGCACAATATGTAGCTACTCCTGAATCATGTTGCTATTGGAATTTTAGCACTTAATATACACTGAAAAGTGTTCGCTGTAGTCTTTGTAACACTGCTACAAATGTGTAATTTTATCTCATTAACAAAGTTTTTGCTAGTGCTGTTTCCCGACCTTAGTTTGACTTTAAGGCTTAAGATGTAATTTTATTTTCTAATGTTACAGCTAATTTTGACTGTAAAAAAATAGATTTCATGTCTGTCTCCATCAGACAAGTGCAAATTTCCCATGACAACAGGCTGACATTTGGCATGCAGCTGTTATATCTACCTCATTAGTGATGAGTACAACCTGTAGATTTCCTACAGCTTGTGTGTGTGTGTGTGTGTGTGTGTGTGTGTGTGTGTGTGTGTGAGAGAGAGAGAGAGAGAGAATGTTGAACTATGTAACCATATAGGCACTAGACCAGTTTCAGTGTTGCACACTCATCTGACCTGCTCTCACACACACACACACACACACACACACACACACACACACACACACACACACACACACACACACACACACACACACATAAATATACACAGCACATGCCCACACATTGATGTTTCCTCCATTTCCTTATAGATTATCATTTCTCTGCAGGAGAGTGGGAGCACTTTGTCAATTCACCACAGCCCTAAAAAAGAAAATAAAGCCCCAAAACGATCAATTTTCACTACAGAGATTTTCATATTTCCCCCCTTCTTTTTCCCCTTGAAAGGGGATGGAGGAGAGATGGAAGTAGCTGAAGTGAAAGGGACTGAGAGGAGTGATGTGAGTGTGGGTTAAGGCAGGCAAATAGGTAAAGGGAGGGAGGAAGGTGGGAGCGAGGAGGAAGAGGAGGGGAGGGGGAGGTCAGGTTAGGGGTCACGTGTGCGAACGAGATAAGACCTCCTCATTCCATTTTGACTGACAGGCCGGGGGAGGGCTCAGCAAAGCCCCCGGAGACACACACCTCCCTCCATCACTCTCCTTTGCCGCTATCACACTTTCTCTAGGCCATCACTCTCTCTGTCTCTCTCTCCGCCTCTATCATACTCTCCATCATCTCCTTCTTCCTCCGTCATCCACTTCCAAATACGCTTTCTACTTTGATCAAGTATTTCTTTTCTTCTTTTTTTTAAATCTATCCTCAACTCTTAGTTTTCTGTTCCGTATTCACATCTTTCTGCAGGATACCTCCTCTTGTCTTTCTGTCTGAGTTTTTCTTTGCACAAGGAATTTATTCAGTTTCTTCCTGGTATCTATCGAGTGTGCAGAAGATGTGTCGCACACCACCCCTGCAGTCCACAATCATGTAGCTTTGGCTGGTTTGTGTTGCGTTCACTGGCCTTAATAGGACAATTCTGGTGTATTACAACGACTCTCTGCAATCACTCTGCTTCAACAAAGTGATCTGTGTATCCAGTTAATCTTCTGTAGGACGCTGATATCAGGTAAAACCACATATTAAGTGCACTCAATCACGCTGTGTGACACACAAAAAAAATTACAGTAGTCAGAATTCAAAGTTGAACTGAAGTCAGTCTGTAAGCTGTTATGGATGTTCTCAATGAACAGTGCGTATAATTGTTTGGTAACCCTATACTTGAAGGTATCTACTTAAGAGTGACATGACTAGGGTTGTGTACCCAAACGCGGTGCCAATAGTGCGCCAGTGCCGACATGAATGGTAGTAACGAGACCAAATAAGAACCAACATTTCGGTGCCTCATTTTGGTGGCTGAATTTACACTTCACTTGACAGCAGGTAACGTTAGCCTACCTTTAGCTAGCAGCTGGTTTAAACACAGTTAAAATGCTGACAGCTAACGTTAAACAGTGTAAAGTGTGACTGTATCTCCACAGCTGCAGAAAAACAACACAGATGATGCGTTCACTTGGAAGAGGTAGCCTCGTGGTGCATTCAAAGTTATTGTAAAATAACGTTTTACCATCTGGTGGTTTGTTTTGTCGTACAGCAGTATACTGGTGAAAAGGGTTGTTGTTTTTTAGACCATATGGCCTTGTCAATAAACAAACTATTCTTTAATGTTGTTGACTGTTGTTTAGTACACTTCTTTTTTTTCTTTTTTTTTAACTATATTAAAAAGTATTGGTTCACGTGCCGTTTAGGCACCGACATGTTTCGAAAGTATCGCTTTAGCACCGATATCGGAAAAAAACAAACGATACCCAACCCTAGACATGAACACATGAACCCCAACCTGTTTCTTGCCCCATTCTTAAAACTATTTTTTTTCTTTTTCCATGCAGTTTGCCTCCTTCCCTGACCTCATTTATTAATTTGTGAGTACAGTGGTAGTATTACTGATGGAAAACTAAATGCCAAAACTGAAAATGACATCCAGGTTGTATGAAACGGAATAGTTTCCTTTTTGAGTAGTTTTCTAAATGAATGTTTGCAGTTTCCAAGGCCTTCCCCAATATTTTAAAATGGTTTATAATGCAATGGTTTAAATGTTTCTTAAAATATTGAATCTATGACAATATTACATATAATTTACATCCAGTTTTATAACACTATGCACATATATATGCTAAGTCATATATTTACACCCAAAATACCATGTTTTTATAATCTACACCATTACATACAGTACAACAAATGGAGAGATAATAGATGTTTTGTGCATTATTTTATACACATTTTCCTGAAATTCAGCCTAACTTTTTTTGGTGTCTTGTCAATGATAAAAGAATAAACTGAATAATACATGACATTTAAAAAAAATGTCCCTAAATGACTACAAACTGTTGAAGTGTGTGTGTGTGTGTGTGTGCGTGCGTGTGTGCGTGCGCAGAAGCTTAATTCTCCTTTGAATCAGTTTATCCTTTGGCTTCAATACAAAGTAGTTCCACATATCTAATACAACCAGTAGTAAATGTTTGTTTTACCCAGTAATAGGCAAGTAAAGCTATATCATTGGTATTATTAATCATTACCCCATAAGCAAAGGCCTGTAGTTTATTAATTGCATTTTTGGTTATGTATGAATATTAAAGAGAATGATTGTTGATGACTATTACTTGGAAATTAGGTTTTTCATGTTTAACGATGGCAGCTGCAGTAAAATCTCTCTCTCTCTCTCTCTCTCTCTCTCTCTCTCTCTCTCAGGTTATGATCGGTTACTGACAACAACTTGACCCTTGAACCCTCAATAAGTCACTCATGCCCTCAAGGTGCATTTATTTTTATTGCCAAGGCAAGACAGACAGCAAACGCAGGAAAAGAAAGATGCAAACAAAAGCACAAGCATTGTTCCAGCGTGCATTATCTTCATTCCTTAGCACCAAACAAAGCATGACAATGCGCGGCAACAACAGGAGCCTTAATGGAAAGCGGCAGAATAGAGTTGAAGCCGTTGTGAGAAGTGGCAGAGGAGACGAGACAATGCGGGATGAGAAGGACGATCTTCATTGTGGTGTCTTTTCTCATTCTGCCATGAAAGACACCGGCAAGGAGTCCTCAGGGCCGCTGCCAGCTGCAGAACAATCGCGCCCATACGCAACAACCACGCCGCCCATCCAAGCACATTAGCGGAGCATTGTCGAAGCTGAAGCTCTCCGTATTTGTCTGCACTCCTTCGAATGGCTGTTCAGCTCTCGGATGCAATCACAACATCTGCTATCAAAAAACATCTCACATTTACATAACTCTTACATTCACACGCCCACATGTGTATTTTGCACCTTCTTAAGGCGTCTTTTAATTTTTTATTCCTAAAAGGATCGTTTAAAATAGACCTTAATCAGGGTAGATTAGATGCCATTGCCGATGTTATTGATGGAACTGGCATTTAGAGGTGTTTTTCTTGGCTCAATCACACCAGTAAGACACATGCTGAATAAAGGGAGAGTATAATCTATGCATCGCTGGTTCCACAGGATTATGGCGAAAAAGAGAGACTGAGGGAAGAGTGGAGGGGTGGGAAGCAATGGTGAGTAAGGGATAGTGATGGAGAGAGAAGGCGATGGATGTCAGGTTCTTCTCTTCATATAAAATACCAGACGCAGCAGAGGAGGGGATTGGATTCACATTTTAAAATGTCACCCAACATCTGTTTCATATTTATGGTGGTGGCGCTGCCTCTCCGATGCCCCCTTCAACACTCTGGCGATCCTATCTCTGCCTCGGATTACCCCCACTACCCACCAATGCATAATTTATAAGGCTAATCTTTCACCGAAAGACTGCAGACAGAGAGAGAGAGGGAGAGAGAGAGAGGGAGTGTGAGAGAGGAGAAGAAAAAATGGATTATAAAGAAGAAAAAAAGCTGCCACAGATTTTTTGCTGATATGTGAAACGAATGGCTGATTTTTGGAGATGATACCTTAAGTATCTCATGTAGTCATTAACAGGATTAAGTGAGTGGGCTTCTGATAAGGTAGGAAAACAATTCAGAATTCGGCACATCTTGTCCTCTTTAACCCAAACAGAGACATATCAGTGTATGTGGCCCATGTTTTTCTTTCTTCTGTAATTCGTGATGCCTTCAGATGCCGCGGATAAGCTTTGGATATCATTAATATCACTAATGATAACGTTATAGCCCTCTCCTCTGTCATGGGTGTATCACGCATCATGCTGCGAGGGCATCATTTCTCTAGATTGGGGTAGAGGAAGTGGCCTTGTGCCCTTCCTTTGTTCTTGCTATGTATGACTGTTGCCTTTTTACACCCAAGACCACAACAGAAAACATCCGATGCCTCCATCTCGAACCAGGTGAAAAACAGGTTTTTGGTTCTCCTCTGTCCTTTCCATCCGCCACATCTGACATGACAGTTTCTTTCCTCTTCTCCCTCCTCACTCACCCCCACTCCCCCCCCACACACACACACACTCCCCCTTCTCGTCAGCTTTATTATGAAAAGTACACAGTTTCGATAGAGTGCCCTTCTGACATTTTTCGACTTATTAGCTAGTTTTCGTACCGTCTTCAATCAACCTCCTTAATCCTCACAGGGAGAAGCGCTTTTAATTCACTGATGGACTGATAAGGGGAGCATAGTGCTGGAGAAGCAGCTGCAACGCTAGCAAAGCAGGCCTCGGATGAGGAGGGAAGGAAAAAAATAAAAAGAAAACGAAAAGATGGGGGAGAAACGATTTACACGTAGATGAATCGTGCTTACAAGATGGAACCCTGGGCATTAGGAGCGGATCTGAATTTCCTATCTGTCATTTTTTTTTTCACCCTCCCTCTCTTCCTCCCCCCCCCCAGCCGCCGCATTCGTTCAGTGTTTTCTTCCCCTCCCTCTCTCTTCCCTCCTTCTTCTCCGCCATTACCCTTGCTGATTGCAATCTTTAAGCGCCATTGGGCCCACTGCTTCTGCAGTTTTTAATCTGTCTTTAATCCCATAGATTTTAAATATTCCCCAGCTCCCGGAGACTGGAGGCAATTAACTGCCCTTCTGATGCTCTCCTTATCAGTTGCCTCCTTGTATCTCTCTGAAGCAGCCTCAAGACACTGCCAGAGCTGACAAATAATACCGCCATTTACCGCCGAGCATCCTCAGGGACTGGAAAGGGAGCGTGTGGCACAGCCACCGCCGCATTCTAAACAGGTATTTGGTAAACATATCATACAGAAGGAGAAAGGAGGAAATATACTACAACAACACTCCCGAAAGCAATGTATGTTTGTTTGGCTGCCGTCTTGCAAGTGTGTATGTGTGTTATCCCTCACACCGAAGACAAAAGATTGTCCTCCAGCCCTGTGTCGATGTGAGGAGGAGGTGCTGTATGGGATGCATGGCCTGCTGTGTTGATACTAATACATACAGCCTGCACTCTGGTACCCTTCTACGGCATTCATGCTGAGAGAAAATGAAATGAATACCACCATGTTTCAGACACATGGCTCTCTGACTTCACTGGTTTTATTTCTTACCCTTCTGTTTTTTTTTGTTGTTGTTTCCTTTCAAACAGAGTTGTGGTAAAGTACAGGAAGACATTGATGGTGTAGTCCAATTTAGGGAGCTACAGAGAGTTGCAACAACTCTGTATTGACAAAAAGGAAAGAAAAAACATGCATATGAGAGACAGATGCCAAGACATCTGCATCGCTTTTATCGATAACTCTTTCCTTTGTCATGCACAATAGCTAAAGCTTCATTTAGGGACCCGCAGTTCCAAACTGATGAGGGAAAGAAGGTTTGAGGACGAGTACAGTATATCAGACACAGATGCCCAACATGATTTGCTTTTGCCTTTCATTTACTGTAGAAGTATGACATGCTTGATTACTAATTACTTAAGTGAAGTTTAGAGAATGAAAGATGCAACAAGCTCGTACTGGGAAAAAAATAAAGGGAAAGAAAAGAATGAGATGACTGAGGGAAAGAAAGAGGCAATGTCCTCGTGCTCAATAAAGCAATTCTTAAGTTCAGGGACCTTTGTTCTTCTCCTAAGATACCGCTTAACGTCATCTCACGCCATTAGTTTCTTATTTTATAGATCATAGTGAGACCTGGGGTTGTTTTGCTCAGTCTTGACCTTTGCCAAATGGCCGGGATTCACACAAGATGGCCTGGGTTTTCCTCTTTTTTTTTGCAATCTATCCAATCGCTCCTCTTGATAATGTGTCCTATGGCAGCGCGATGAATGCAATCACCAGCCTGTGCACCACAAGCCTGCTAACAACACCACAAGACACTGCGACTAAGCCAAACCCGGCGGGCGTAGCCAAACCGACAGATAACCATCAGCTAAGAGCTTTGTGACATCATCAGACAGAGACGGCTACTGACTTCATGCCAGGTTAGAGAGCTGCTAATCCAAACCACAGACTACAATAACACAGACATAGACAAAAGAAGGGACTGTGCATCATTACAAACACTCTTAAACTCTTAAGCTCTTTGTTGACCCGAACAACACGATTGCTGTAATAGAGCTTGTACCTTTTTTCTGGTCACTGCTCAACCGGCGAGATGAGATCTGATGATCTTCCATTGTAATAATTCCAGCCTGTGTTTATGTGTAAAATTTATGAGTCCACCCATATGTGTTGTCCTGATACTCATAATCAAGTCAAACTAACTCTTTGCTTGACAGCCACTGGCGTTATCTTTGCTTCTCTAGTGTTGGATTACAGTGCACACAGGCTTCTCACCATTAAAATCACATTCAATTACTGCGTGGCTAGACAGCAGCTCTGCTAATGGGGAAGGTCCTCAAATTATGATTGCAAATGCAGTACATGTGCTGGCACATGCATATAAACAGAGATAATTAAAAAAAAGAATCTCCTCCTCAAACTTTCTGATGCATATTTTGGTTGTGTTTTCATGGGATCTGCCATCTCGGTGCATTTCGTTTCTCACGATGGATGCAGGATTTCAGTTCTTGGTACTGAGCTGAGGAGGGCATTGGCCATACAAAGCCAACAACGCATCATGGGATCATGTTCCCTTGGCCAGCCGGTCCTGCAAATATGAACCAATCAGCCGCAAGCTTGATCTTCATTTGTTTACCACCATATCTATCTAACAGGATGACCTCTTTCTGGCTATGCCTCAAATTGGATAAGAGGAACTGACACTATAGCATGTACGAAGCCATGACTACTCTCATTCACTCTTTATTGTGCATATTCTTTAATCCACTCCTACATACACTGTGTACACTGTGTCTCCCTCTAGAAGTGTCTATGTGTATATATATATATGCATGTTTTGTGTGGTTTGGGAGGTTAAGCTGGTGCTGCACTCTAAGCGTGGCCGATACCGATCCAGAGAACCACAGGGTCTGAGGGGGCTGAGGGTCCGCAGCTCAGCCCACAAACAGGAGGCTGTGCCAGGCACGACATTGGCCAAGAGTTGGGGGAGGGTGGTGGAAGTGGTGGTGGAGAACGATGGAGGGGCGGTGGCAGCAGAGAGGGAGGGACGACAACCACTCTCATCCCTTTAAAACCTTGGCACTTGGGTCACACTAGGGGGCCACCCAATTTCACACTCTTCTCCAGCATGGCTCTATTACAGAGAAATAGAAACACAAGAAAACAAGTCAAATAAGCCTGGAAAACAAAAAAAAATGGCTTCAGTGAAAATTGTGTTTTTCAATATTATTTTCAGCGCCTGCAAAAGAATTTGCAAGTAAGGTGACAGTGTTTTTTTTTAATGTTTTATTATTTCTTTTCAAGCCACAGGTCAGAGATTGCATTTTTCAGCCCTACAAAAATAAAACACACTCCAGCACTTTGCCTCAAATCCAATCAAGCTCCGTTATCAGCTCCCTCTCATCAACGAGGGCTGCTGATGGAGGCTAGTGGGGGTGGCGGTGTTGGGGCTATAAGCCCTCACCCCCCAACCCCATCACCCAACCTACACCCCCTCACCCCTACACTCACACCATACACACTCTACCCGGATCCACTCACCCCCCGTCTCCCTATACCCTCCTCTCTGGTTTCCGTGGCGACTGCTAAGCCCGAAGTTACGGTAAAGCTGGTGTGCCGCTGAGCCCTGGGCAGGATTTGTGACAGAGAAATCACATCAGCCTATGCTGATTAACAATTCCATTCCACCCTGAGATTTATATAAAAAAACTATCTTACATTTGGCTTTTTAATAGGAACGATCGCTATCTCAAATTGAGTCCCTGCAAACTTTAATAAAGGCTACAGGGTTGAGTGGCATTTTGCATGCTGATTTAGGCCCGATTGGCGGCTTTTGATGAGAGGAAGGCTGCTATGTAAAGCGGTGCTCCTAGCGCTTTTCCACATCGCCGGTTCAAATGCAGAAGGATAAGAACATGAAAAAAAAATACCACTTCCATCTGCAATCTTCGGATTTCTCTTCCTCCCTCACTCTCACTCACTTTCTTTTTTCAGAAAATGATTGACTGTTGAATATGAATAAATGGAATAGAATGAAGCAGGAATAGAGAGACTGAGCGTGGCAGACAGAAGAGAGATGGAGAAGAGACCGAGAGAGGGAACAGGAATAAAAGAAACCCTCTCCTGGACTCCTTTTTTTCTGGAGGAGAAAAATAAAATCATAAAGCCAAGGTTTTTATGCTCTCCCATTCTGACATTTGGAGAATGGTATTAGTGTAGAATATTCACAGTGTACAGAAAGGACCATGGGCGCAAGAGAGTGTGTGTGTGTGTGTGTGTGTGTGTGTGTGTGTGTGTGTGTGTGTGTGTGTGTGTGTGTGTGTGTGTGTGTGTGTGTGTGTGTGTGTGTGTGTGTGTGTGGGGGCTCAAATAAAAAAAAAAAAAAAAACATCGCCAGAAACACTTATCCCCTCCACCCCTCCGCTCTGGCCCCCACAAATCTACATCGGTATTAAAAAACTATTTATAGTAAGAGTTCAGCTTAATGGGATAATCAGCTCTATTTGTAAAGATATTTGGATAATCCCAAATAGTTTATATGGGCATAGAGATTTAAAACATTTTCATTAGATATACTGCATTTCGGGGCCATTTCAGATGTCCCTCAGTTCATTGTATAAGCCTGCTGAGACAAAAGAAGCTAGAAGGAGAAATTCCTGGTGCGACGGCCAAACACTGCTTCTGCTGGGGAGTATTTTTATCCCAACACAAAGGACAGCAGAGGAGATTTCACTGTTAACTTTGTCATCATCAACCTGCTTGGGTTTGTCACACAACACCAACGCTTCCTGTTTTTGAACTGCCATTGCGCAACACCTGGCAGTGAAAGAAAAGATGTCGTATGTGTTTAGCAGTTGCCAGTGTTGAGCATGTATAAAAAAAAAACCATAAATAAATAAGAAGATGAGTAGTGTTTTAATTATGCTTTTTTTTCATCATGTTACATGCGGAGTTTAGTATTACAGAATGTTCACTCTTGCCTTAACCAGAACCACTGTTGAAATAAAAGGAGAAAGGAATAGAGAGAGAGGGAGGAATGGGGGAGTTAGGGGAAGAGGGCCAATGGAAGGCATCCAACGGGATCAGTGAGTAGGGCATGCTGCCAAAGCCTGGCGCGCACATACACACACACACACACACACACACACACACACACACACACACACACACAGTTTATTTCTGCCCCGCCTCTCTCCCTCAAGGAATCCTTCATGTACCCTACAGGGTGGACCACATCCACCAGGCATTAGTACCCCACCCTGGCCTATCAGCCAGTAGGAGAGCACTGGTCTTACTGGGATGCCATTTTGCAGGTGGATGATAGCTTTATGGGGAAAAAATATCTTGGGGGGGTGAAATCATGTAACATAGCCACTGTAACCCCAGCACTGGGCCAAGAAGAGTTAATCCCCAGGTGCAGAATTGTAAAGTACACGTTTAATTCTCTATTCTCTAACTATCACACACTCCTATAAGAATAGCATCCGTCGTCTTGCCAAATATCTGATGAGAGGACTGGCATTGAAGTTGTCTTTGGCATATAGTTTTGTCTGGTGCATATGCTTATGCTTTACCATACAGTAATAAAAAAGCACACACACACCAAAAAATGAATGTTAATGAGCCAAAACATGAGAAAATTCAAACTTGTAGCACATCTAATAAGTTTGATGTCAATGACTTAACCTGCCTGTCTCGCAGTAAGATTAAGCTTAATCTAAAGTAAGCTTTGTTTTTATTCTATGAAACAATGAATTCATAACTTCTAACAACCTTATCAATCTTCATTAGTAGCCTATTACAATATTAAAAGAAGACAGCTCTACTGCCCCTGAAAGTCTATTTTAAAATATCACTTAAAGCAAGCCAATGCAACTTTGGTTGTCATTGTGATTGTCTGAATGTGATATTTCTTCATTTAAAAGTTACAAAGGCCATCTAAAATGACTTAGCATGCTAAGGCTATATCTTCTTTGAAAGACCATCTACCACAGAAACTTTTGAAAAACTTCCAAGAAGAAAAAAAAACTTTCTGGTTTGAAACTATGTTGTTGAGTGATGTTTTGGAGGTTGCTGACGCCAATAACATTAGTTAATTTTTATAACTATTTAACACTCAGACATTCAGTGACAGCTGTAAAACTGTTATGGATATCCAGTTCATGGGTATAAGCTTGTCAGCTTATGCAAAGCTGTGAGCTTATGTATGATAAATACCATTGTTAAAGAGCCAATCAGAGAAATGCACATCGGCCATTAAAGGAAGGACTTGTTGATGGAGTAGTAATCTCCTTACAGTTTTCACATACCACCATGAATCTAAACAAAAGACCACATGTGTTAAAACAGTAACAAACCATGCCCGGCCTCACAATCCATTCAAGATGCATGTACAGTTATCACATACTGACAGCACTTGTATCAAGAGCACGGTCAATTGATTTGCATTCGAGAAAAAAACCAACAAAACCTGTCATCCTAGTAAAAAAAAACAACACAAACATGTGTTGCAGAGGTGCAAGCTCATGGAAGCACCCATACCGAATCAAACACAGAGGACATTTTTTGCACCTAAAAATGCATCAAACCAAAATCTGCCCTGCCAGAGGAACAAAAAGTAATCCAACCTCTCCCCAAATGTGTGTTTGATGTCGCCCAGACTCCTGTAGAACAGTGGCTAATGAAGCAGTATTGGTCATCAGGGCCTTGGCTTTTTCCTCTGTCAGGGGTTAAGTAACACACACACAGACACACACACACATTTATTTTTTTATTTTTTTAACCTTCTTCATACCCCTGCTTAAACTGGCCCAGGACCCTGTTGGTACCCCCCGCACCTAGCTTACATTCCCCCCCGTCCAGTGCTCTCCTCTGGCCCTGATAAGATGCTATCGGTAGCCCTCTAAGCACTTGAGAGGCACTTTAGGAGATCACTGGAGCCATTACCATGAAAAGTAAAAGATACGGGCTATATTGATGCCAGATTAATACTGACCAACATGTTATTGATTGCCGCCCCCCCCTCTCCCCTATCCCCTTTTTTACTCTCCCATTTTTTTCTTCTTCTCTGGTCTGGACCTGTGGCGGTGATCTTATTTTCTGATGGGGCAATGTTTTGTGGCCTGGCTGGGAGAAGAGGCCACCATCCCCTCCTCCTCTTCCTCCTCCTCCTCCTCTTCGTTGGTGCGAGGCCATTATCTACGGTTTCACAGGGCCATCCCTTAAAAGGCGCAGAGCAAAAGGCTCGCTGTTATCTGCTGATGTTATTCAATTGTTACAGGACAATCTGGGCCATTAGCCGGCTGTGTTAAATAATGCATCCGCTTTTAAAGGGGACCCTTATCTCTTCTATGCGTGTGTGTTTTTTTAACATTATTAGTATAGGAGTGTAATGAAAGGTCTCTGCCTGATGGGCGCTGATATGCCTCCAAGGTCTCTCTATGAAGCTCCACAACAGCAGCAACAACAACAATGCATAAACAAACAGTGACCTTTTTAATGAAGCCTGGTTTTATCTCGTTTTTATTAAAATGGATAACAAGAAGCGGAAACCGCTTCAGACGAGATAAAAATGCATTTAAATGCGCTCGTCGAAAGGCGCAGACAATCGATCACAATGCGTATATACGGCCACTTGGGAGGAAAAAAAGCTGAGCACATATGGGCCAGTGTGTGTTGCTATGAGATACAAAAGGGAGGAAGAGATCGAAAGCGCAGGAATGGAGGAAAAAGACAGAAGAGGTAAGAAATGAGAGGGATGGGTAACCAAATGAAGAAGATGAGATGGCGAAGGGGAAAAGGGAGGCTGTAAAGGATGAGTACAGAGGGAGGGAAAGGATGGAGGAAGGGATGGGGATGGCGGCAGGAGAGCGATAACCGCAATGTCTTCAGTCACAGATTTACACAGGCCATTGCACTCCCATTCTCCCTGCCTCTTATCAGTGGAATTATTGAGCAGTGTGGCATACCATTAAAAATTCTGCTTAGATTTCACAAAAATCAAATTGCGCAAGGTAATGAACGCAGCTTTCAAATGGACTCCTCACTGATACCCATTCTCAGCAGGCAGAAATACATCTCAGTCATAATTCGCTATCTTTATTGTACTTCTACACAGCCTTAACTATGCTGCCAAAGCAGGGCTGAAGCTTAATAATCGCCGTTGCCCTTGATGTTAAAGGGGTGATTTTGTGGCTATTGCTTTGCAGCTGTTTCTTGCTCTCTCTCTCTCTCTCTCTCGTACTCCTCCTATCTTTTTCCTTCTCTCTTTCCCCTTCTATCTCCATCTATCCCCACTTTTTTTGTCCTTTCTTTCTTCTATGTTTCCCTTTCTCTGCAGGCCACACTGTCAGCCGAGGTCAGATAGGTCAGAACAGGCCTTTTTTTTTTTTTTTTTTACTCCCAGAATCCCTCTTTTCCATAGCGCTGTTTGCTGATGACTAAGAGCTATGAAGCCAGGCAAGAAAACACATTTCAAGGATGTCAGCACCCTTGTTTGGATTGGCTCGTACTGCTCAAATACACACATAGTCACAGACAAACACAAAACTTCATTTGTCTTCTTAATTTATGACTCAGACACATTAAAATATAAATGACTATGTAGGCTATAAAAGCAGAGTCTCTTTCTCACAGACGAGACTGAAGACAAGGCTCTGTTGTGTGCAGTCGACTGACAATAGAGTGAGGTAACACTAAAGGAGTGGCAAGGCATGTGGAACCACTTTGTACCTTATAGCTATACAGTAAATCTCAGAGTACAGTGGTACTCATAATAGATTAGCCATTTAACACATAATACGTTGACATGTGCATGCGCTAAGAAGTCATTAGAATATAAGTTCAAAGAGAAAAAGGATAGACCTTTATTACGTTTCTCTGTGCTTAGTGGAGTTGGGACTGTTTCTTTAAATGAAAAGAAAAGAGCATTTAAAAATGTTATTGCATGTCAAGTTCAAAAGGTGTGCATTAGCTTTTTAACCACATAAATCATTGTTAGAGGTAAGCTTGTTGGCAGTAACTTACCATTCAAAGATTGACATTTTTAGTACCTTTTAGTTTTA
Organism: Percina caprodes; assembly: GCA_013375575.1. Lineage (NCBI taxonomy): Eukaryota > Metazoa > Chordata > Actinopteri > Perciformes > Percidae > Percina > Percina caprodes. The sequence continues at coordinate 6,152,235 of JABXJD010000007.1, read as the reverse complement.
TTTTTTATTTTGACACAAATCCTATATTGCTGTCAACGAGAGCTCTAATTGAATTTTAAGGCCTGGTCACACTGGCACTTAAAGCGATGTAATTTTTTGGGGTGATCAGTTCATTCCAATGGAGTTATTAGTGGATTTGCTTACAGGGATGAAGTTGGGGTACAAACTGCTCCACTAAGGAGGAATGGTTTGCACATAGTTATGAAACAAGAGTCAAAGGTAGAAATATGCATTTTAAAGGGCGCTATGTGGTTTTGGTCATTTCTTCGCTCTTTGCTAGTTTTTTTCTAGAGCTCCCCCTTCAGCTATGGAATAGATATTTGGCAGCTCCTATGTTTACTTGTGTCTGACTCCTATCTCGGTCAGTCTGCCGTTTCCTCTTTCTCCGTTCCTCAGACAATGCTTTCCTAGCGTTATACTTTTTTTTTTGCGGCTCAGCCATGACGGTACAGTGAAAAAATCCATTGCTACCTTGTTAGCCGGTTCCTGAATTTGCGAATTTGTGCAGTGCCGTAAAGCAGTTTGTTACATTGTGAGACCTGATTTTACGCCATACTTCCTAATGCTGAGTCTGGCGCCTTGTCGGCCCAAAGTTACTAGGGTTTTTTTTTTTGCTCACAGGCATTGGGGGGAGCAAGATGACCACCATTCAATAAAAAAAAAGTCATATACTCATTCCAATGAATTCGAAGCTGTTCAGTTGAAGAAAACTAAGCTTAAAAAAAACTGCATATTTCCCCTTAAAATAAACTTAGGGTCCTATTAGCGACCAAGGTAACAACTTGCTAATTATATCTGCACTGTTGACACCAGAATATCTTCCTTGAGAGCTTCAGTACTAAAAATAGTTTTTGGATATTGACGCATGGCCTTCAAAGCAGCCATATTGACAACCTGTATTATTTTCTTTTTAAAATGGTCCACCATGGCTGTTGCGATCTGCTCTGAGTCTTACACTTGACGTCCTGGTATGCAGATGCAGATTTCTAAAGACATGCAGAACCAATGTTCTGAAAGAATACGGGACAGTGGTGCCGGCGGCATTCTATTACATAGTATGCACAAGAACCGCCCACCAGCTAAAATGGTTTACTGTGCCTGAAATCAGCGGTTCTTATCATATTTGAAGTGTAGAAGGGAGTGTACTTTCATCATATCATGATGACCAGGTCCTGAAAACACTACAACTCTAGGCTACAGGTTTAATTTAATGCGACAGTAAAAAAGTAGCGAGATGGCTAAAGAAGACACAGCTCTAGTTACTTATACACCAATCTATCCTGTCCATGAAAGATGTGTTATTCGCCAGAACAGAGGGTAATGACTGATATAGAGTAAAAAAATAACCGTTTGCCATGCAGCTGATTATCTGCAGCGATATAGGTCTGGACAGACTGACAAAATTATCTTTATGCATTCTAAATGTATGCTACACATGCCAACTTTTTAAAACATGCTCTTCATGCATTTGACTTCATCAGTAAGTAATGCACCTAACTGCATTACCAAACTGTTTCATGGCAATACTTATCATTCATTGCCATTGGAACATGACAGGACATAAACAATGCCCATTTGTCAGACAAACTTCACTGCTCAGATGGATCTAGTTCCACTTAACTTAATGTCAACCCCCTCACCCCCAGCCTCATTCATCCAAAACCAAAAATAACAACCCAAAGCCCCAACACTGTCCTCTCTGTAGCTTCCTGGCACAGACTCCATCTGGCTGGCCTTTCTCTGCAGCCAGTATCAGTGTGATGTGCCAAAGCGACAGCACTCCACGCAGATCTCGCCTCGCCTGTCTTCTGCGGCTAGTTAGCCCGCTAGCGCATTCAGCCGTCTGCCTGTCTGTTGGTCGGTCCGTCTGTACTCTGCTGGGCTTCTCCAATCATAGGCCTTAGCCTGTGAAGCCCCTAATCCAACCATGGGCTTTACCCTACCAGCTCAGTGTAATCACACAGCTAATTCACAGGCGGACGGGAGGAAGGCAATCCGTGACGGACGTTTTTTGTGCAACTAAGAATGAGCTCCCCGGTGACCAGGGGAGGTGGTGGACTGGGAGACTGTCAATGAAGGGGCCATGAAAAGATGGCTCCGGAAAGGCGAGATGCGAGGGGAATAGATGAATAGCAGAAACGGGCTCTGAGATAGAAGTATGAAATAAGGAAAATGTTTGGAGTGTATGAAAAAAAGGGACATGAATCTATAGCAGTCTTTTGCCAAGAGAGTGTTGAAAGAGCCATTGTGACTTGGAACAGTCTATATTACTCAATAAAGGCTGTGATGAAAGGCGAGGCTCTGTATTAATTTGGATAAAAAACCTTTGCCTCCGTGCCCCTTTTCTCTCTCGGCTCCCATCCACGACACCTCTGTGGTTTAAAGCAGTGTTCGGTTTCAGTTCAGCAAGCCAAGTCATTACATTTCAACATGTTGCACCTTTCAGAGGGGGGAATTAACTAGTGCTGTTATTTCTTCATTCCCCATGTGCCGGGACCCAGCGAAAAAAAAAAAAAAGGGGTAAAAAAAAAAAAAAAGGTGTAGATATTTTGACATTGTCACATCATGCACACTCACATGCATGCCTGTGCTGTATGTCCTCTGACTGTCCTCTCCACAGAACAGCCTTCTCATTGCTAATTTCAGATGAACTCAGGAGGTGCAGGGATTGTAGCTTGGCTGTCTGCCTGGTTTTACTGTTGACATCCCAGCAACAAAGGAGAGTGGCTCTCCGTTACACCAGTGGTGTAGTCTACGTGATACGCAGGTATACGGCGTATACCCAGTAGGAAAAGTAAAGGATTTCCATATACTCTCTTACAACAGCGCAATGATACGTAACAACATCGTTTTGTGACAGAACGTTCTCAATTTTATTCATGAATTCACCCCGTCTGGGTTGTGAAGCACATTTGGATCTTTGGCGCGTCCTTGGCCGTGCCCTGCATCAGACGTGACTTCACTTAAAGTTACTAAGCAACAAGAAGCTGTTCTTTGTTTTTCCTTTCTCGCAACTACGTTTGAGTTGGAACAAAGTTTTAAAGTAACAAGATATGAAACAGACCCAAGGCTGCATTCAAATTGCGTGTTTGTCTTTGTTGTCAGTCATTTTCTTTTGGGGATTTTAGTCCTAATTTCTTCTGAGTGTGTAGGTCTTTTGCAATCACTGACACATTTGGTGGGCTCTTCTTTGGGTTTTCAGCCATGCCTTCACCTGATGCAGCTGTCCTCTATGTCTCCAAAGCTAAATGCTGTGTTCCTTTCTTAACAGTGGCAACAAAAAAAAAAGCATCACTCAAGTTGCTGTGCGTGGAGGACGTTGACTACACCATTTTGTAAATAGATTAGATTAGATTATACTTTATTTATCCCACAACGGGGAAATCTTCTTATTACAGCAGCAGCAAACAACACACAAACAAGTAAACACACAATACAGACAAACAATAGACAATAATTATATGGTAGACTGAAAGTAGGCAAAATGGCGTCAAATAATATTTTATTATAAATATATATATATATATATATATAATAATATTTTAAAGTGCGGCCATGATACAAGAAAGAAACAATATTGCGGTGTAAGTGACGTTAAAATTAAATTGAATGTGTAATTAGAGTAATAAAGAGTCGGTAGCACAATATAAATTGTATTAACCTGTGGCCATAAATATTGAAAATAAGTACTTCTAATAAAATAAAGTATGATAATAATATATAAAATACAGCTATACAGAGAATGACCAAAAGAGTTTTGTGGAGCAGATAGTCTTAATTAGCTTTGTATAAACTTATTTGGCAATGGCTTGAATGTAACAGACGTTCGTTAAAATGAAATAGCCTAAATAGTATAGCTTTAAAGCATTCTAGTAGAAACTCAAAATACAAGTATGAACCTGACAATAAGCATGCCATGTCTCCTTTAGACTCAATTACATTCATCATACTTATATGAAATGTAGATTTATTTAAGTTTCATCTTAAAGTGTATGTTGTTTTCATCCACTGATGAAGCTTTTAAACTATTGCCATTAAAAGATTTACTAGTTTGAGTAACAGTGATCGGGCTGCATTGATTGATCACCCCAGGGTTCTGTGGTACTTCTTACAAATACTCACTACTCTGAATTGTTTCATCAGCGCTGATAGGTGCAGGGCTCCTGGAGGTGGGCGGAGCTGCATTTTTGCTCCGTTTCTACCTGTCTAGATGAGTCAGAGTTACAGATGAGTTGAAGCCAGGCAGCTAGGGGAGGTTTAGGAGAGTAATCTGCGCTCATTAGCAGAACCCACAAGTGTTTCAGTGTGGTAATTCGGTCAACAAAACCAGAGCCCGGAGGGAGAAATACAGGCAGGTAGAGATATGCTGACTGATATGGTGAGCAGGTTGGTGACACTTTTATGGTATGAATGTCTGCAATGTCTGCTGTGTGTGTGTGTGTGTGTGTGTGTGTGTGTGTGTGTGTGTGTGTGTGTGTGTGTTGACAACTCCTCTCAACAGAACAGAGACCCATAAAACCATCACATAAAATCTCCAAAGTCTCCCGTTGTTACGGAGGCTTTGATGTAAACCCTCAGAGCAAACAGCTAAGCCCAATGAGTTGGAATGTTGAATGTTTGTCTCATTGACTGGTTGATATCAGTCAGTGTGTTTACATGCACACCAATATTCCACTATCATTCAAAATATGACAATATTCCGAATTTGATAAACAGCATATTCTGGTTGGATATTACAAATAAGGACTTTTTCCGAATAAGACGTGGGATATTCCGGTGTTATTCGGCGTTTAGAGGCATTGTTTGGACATGTATACAGCGCATTTGGAATATGTGTCTCAGTTGGGGTTTCCCTGCAGGCTTATGGCCAGCTCTGTCCATTGCTATGGTTTCTGTACACAAACCAACCAGCCAACAGTTTGCATGACTGGAAACCCGATAAGGAGAAACACAACTACTTTTAAACCGTATCAAAGACTTGGATATCAACAGGTTTTTGGATATGTGCACACATCACTACGCTGATCTTTTCAAGAAGCTGGTTGAAGGAATGAAAGAGGGAGGCTGTGTTTGCACGGTCAAACAGGTCCGCCACTGCTGGTAAACTTTGAAAAAAATCCTATTTTGCACGGCTGCATGTGAACGGGAATGTTATTGTAATATTAACTTTCATTAGCCATGTAAACATCTTAGTTGGAATATCGTCTTTTTCGGAATTAGGTCAAAAAATTTAATATTATGTGCATGTATCAATGTTGTCAGTGTCTGCATTGTGTGTAACTTAAAAATATATGTGACACATTGATGACCTATATTTCAGATTTTAAAATAAATTGAGGAAGACCTACTTGGATTTCCTAAAAGTTAAACAAACCAGGTGCTCCTGTATGCAAGGACAGTTTTAGAGAAACTTTTTTTTGCTACAGGATTTAAAAGAAAGTGAATGCATATCTACTAAATCTTCATCTGACCCTTTACCAGATACCTAACAGCTAGTTACATACATTAGTATGGTGTCAGATATTTAGGTCAACAATTTAACAACAAAAACCTACAACAATTTGCAATACTGTACAGTATTAATCGTTATGCGATATTTATATTGCAGATCGATGGACCAAATGTCCTGGCATAACTGGATTAACTATTTCCCTCTCCTTCTTAACAGCATGAATATTCCTTAACGTTCTAAGGTTACCTACAATATTCTGTACTTACATGCTATTTCATAGGCATAAACAGTGTGTGAGATTTTTTTAGTATGTCCAAAACCTAATATGAAACCAATAGTGTGTGATAGGACTGGGCGATATGGAGAAAATCAAATATCATGATATTTTTGACCAAATATCTCTATCGATATTGTAATGTTGACTATTGGTGCATTCACAAAATATTGACACAATGATATTTTTGATAAATATTCATCAGTAATGTGAATATAATGACTAAGTGGATGAAGGTAAATATTAGAACAGTGATAACAGCCTAGTAAGTTCAGAAAATGACATCACTTTACTGTAATGCAGCCTGTAAAACCAGGAAAAGACAACACTTATTAAGATATCCAAAATCTAAGACGATATTTAGTCTCATATCACGATATTGATACAATATTGATATATTGACCAGCTCTAGTGCGTGAATTGCATACAATTTCCAGTGAGGTATTACCATATGCAAACAATAGACACTACGCCAGCAAAAATATCCCACAAGTCAATAATGCTTCTATTTGCATTTCTAGATATTTAAATCTGTGACTTTGGGATTTTGTCATCTGCAACCACTGGAGTAGTCGTTTACCTTTTCCAGTGATTTAAACATTTTCTGGCTATTCCGGGATTGCGCGTGGTAATACGTCAGAAAACATCCATACTACTGTTTATTCACACAAACTTATGTTGAATTATAGAATACATATTGAGTATGTATGTATTTCAGACGCAGCCTGAATTTAAAACATGCTAACTAAAAAGTTATTAAACAATTAAAAACAAGGACAAACTTATCATTCCTTCCGTTTTGGCTTGATTATTATTATTATGAATTGAATGCTTTAATTATTATGATCCTCTCATTACCTATATTGGAAGATGAAAACTCAACTTTAACCCTTAGAGGTCATAAAGTGTAAAAAAAGAAAAGTTAACAGTGTATGTGTATTTCAAGTTCTTAGATTCTGGAGTAATCAGGCCTCCTGGCATGTACTATTATAGTCTGTAATTCTTAATAATATTTTATTATTTTAAGTGTTTCCCTGCAGATACTAAAATGGAGGTGCCGGTGACAAGAGAACTCTTTGCAGTTCTAAACAGATGATCAGCTGTTGATGCATGCCTGGCGCACACACAAACACACACACACACACACACACACACACACACACGCACACACAATTAAGGAAGCAGAGCAAAGGGGGGGTCAAACCACCAGAGGAAGACTCGGCTCCAGAAGCCTTTATTAACTCCACTGACAACTCCTGCTTTTAACCACAGCTAGGTCACGTCACACTGTTGCACACAGAAAGAAACAGACACACACGCCCACAGAAGACAAACATTGCCACCAAATTGGACAGCACCCAAGACTGTTGGTGGCACCTGCATTGTTGAGATGTTCCCTCTTATTTGGCTAAATCATCCCACTCCAAAATAGCACCCATAAAACACACAGATGCACTTTCAGACACACATACACACACACACACACACGCGCACACACACACACACACTGTGGTTTTGGTTGCAGTGTGTTCAGCAGGAGACAGTGTGTATTACCTGTTTTAATTGTGGCCAAGCTTGGGGACGGGAGGGGGGCAGGATTAAGCTGGCTGGCTGACGTTGTGCCAACACTAAAATCAACTGGGCACACACATCCTCTCACACACACACAAGCACACACACACACACACACGCACACCATTAAGACGTTTCTTTTGTTCATGCCTTCCTCTGAATTCTTTATAATCCTGCCGCCACAAATGAAAGTGTGTGTGTGTGTGTGTGTGTGTGTGTGTGACATCTCCTGAATTGTATGTGAATAAGTAAGAAACACACACCTTAGAGATTAGTCCTTTCAGAAATTGGCTGGTGTGTTAACTGTTCTGAGGGCACGCGCTGCATCAGGAAGGCTAAAACACTGTTTGTGAGTATTTGTGTGCGTGTGTGTGTTTGTGCATGCATGTGAGAGAGGAGAGGGTGTCCAGTTTCTAGCGAACAATGTGAAATTACATATTGTTGGAGGGTTAAGAGGGTTACCAATTGCTTGAAGTGATGTTTTGTGAGCTGCTCAGTTTGCAGCAAAAATGTTTGTCACCCACGGAGAATTCAACATAACCAAATCATACACACACACACGCAAACACATTCCGTTTTCCATAGATGGCTCAGACGTCCCAGTAGGGTTTTGGTAGTGGTGTAATTTCATTTTATTAAATTACAACCGTGTGTACTATGTTATAGACCATAATTTGGACAAAATATTAGAAACACAACGCATTACAAAGTGGAATTTATTGCATAAGACTGCATGATTTTCAGCTCTGTGTATCTAATAAACTGGCGTCTGAGTGTGTTATCATACGCGTGTGTTCCTGTGGTCTGTAAGGTGATCTGAGGGCCACAGTTAAAAACACAAACAGAGATGAAAGCAAAGTGCCGAGTCAACACGACAGCTGCAGAGGGCCGCATTGTTTGTGAAGAAAAGCCAACGCTGTTGAATTAAGGCAGAAAAAAAAGCAGCATGGCTTAATTACTGTCGCATAATACCAATTATTTTGTCTCCACACCCTTATCTTAATTACTTCAAAAGACCAACTTCAATTAGGACGTGAAAACTGCATCTAGAACTGGCAGTCCAATCCCCAGCTCCCCACGGAGGCAACGTCACTCAATTACACACACACACACACACACACACACACACACACACACACACACACACACTCAATTACACTCATACACAAGCTGAATCTTAACAACAAATTTGCTGATAATTAATTGACATGCCAGGCATAATATTCAGCATAAATAAATGAGCATTGTTCTGGAAATGAAGATGAAAGTGCAGCAATTAATTCCCTGAATCGGTACAGAGCGAACCAGTTGCCGTCCAAATCATTTCATTTGTGTAAGATTCCAATGAAATGCCAGCCATTTATCTAATCAGCGGGTTTGAATTAGAACGAGGCTCAGTTATACGTTTTGGAGGCAAAACCAGGTCGTTCTAGACCTCTCAGTGAACAAACAACTAATAATAGGCTTGTATCCAGGCCTCTTCTTCTTCTGTTGTCACTCACTTAATACCCCTAAATGCTATAGAATATTTAGGTTATGTTTAAAGCAGGCAGTTATAAAAGAGTTTGCTGACTGTTAGGATTGATTAAATCATTTAGAGGAGGGATACTGAGTTTTTGCATGTGGCTTGGTTGGTTAAATGCTTTAAAACTTCAGATAACAAAATCATTGTGTCTCAATACCATGAAACATAGAACCATGCCTTTTAAAAAGGTTTCATCATAAGATAGAACTAATGCAATGCCCGATTCGAGCGTGTGCCTGTTCCAAAAAGGCCAATTGCTTGTTTCCCAGTATTTTTTACCCCAACTAGCGCAGTTCAATCAGGCGCTGTGCGGGTCATCTAGAGATTCGGCGTGTCCCCTTTTGTTCATCTAGCCGACACACATCCAGGTAACGATGTGGCCCAGGGGAGGGAGGAAGCCCGGTTTAGCCTGCTGCAGAAGCCGCTAAAGCGTGTAGCGATGTGCCCCGGGCAAGGAAAGGAGGGCTGGCTAAGCTGCTCTTCAACAGCTTGCAGAGCGGCTGGAGACATGTATGCAACTGCTGGCAACAAGACAAGTTGCTGTAGAGCCCAGGAGCCCTGGCGCTTATCTAACATGTGTCTGTGTACGATTGTATTTGCATGAAGGAAGAGGCTCGATATAAAACCAGACACGCTTAACAAAGTTGCAAAGTGTATTTTGTCAGGTAATTATGACATTCAACCAATATTTGAGATGGAAATGGTTATCAGAAATAATTTATTTTAAAAAGACTAAAATGTTTTGACTAAAGGGAGTTCCCTTTTGACTAAAACTAGACTAAAATGACGAGACTTTTAGTCGACTAAAATTTGACTAACAAAAAAATTTGGACTAAGACTAAATTAAAAATAGGTGACAAAATTAACACTATTGAGTGACAAACAGTGGTAATAATCTGCTATAATATGGCCCAATTGTGTATAAAACAGTTGCATATATTAGTATTACAGAAACACAATGTGAACATTATTGACTGTTTTCCAATGCACAGTACGTCAGCATGCTGGAAAATCCCTTTCAAACATTGTATTTGAATGTCACCTGAAGTCGGTAAAACATATAGGCATGTCCATCTCTCAGCTTCCTTTTGACCAGCGACAAGCTGTTGACACAGTGTTGTCTCATCTACTAAAAAAAACCTTTAGTGTGCGCTAAGAGCAAGCTGAGAGGGGTGTAAAGGGCACTGTGTGTGTGTGTGTGTGTGTGTGTGTGTGTGTGTTTGTTTGTCTTTGTGTATATGTATATGTGTGTATGTAGGGGAGGTGGGGGAGTTTTGGAGAATGGGGTGAAACTCGGGGTGAGTTTGTGAAGAGATGAAAGGTAATGCAGACGACGGTCCACAGGGCTGTTACCATCCCAAACTTGGAGGGTTTGAGGAGGTGGAGAAGGAGGGTGGGTTACATGTCGGTGGGTGAGTATGGCAGTAGGTGGGAGGTGGAGGGGTGTCTCTGACCCATGTCTAAGTGGCGCTGCAATGTTTACTGTGAGGAAGGAAGCTGTCAACTGTGTTTGCTCCCATCTCAGCAAGACAAAGAAACTCCTCCCCCAACCCCCACGCATTCAGAGACAGAGCTGGACCAATGTGCAGTACTTTTCTGCAGACAGAAAATCAAAAGCGAGTATTTCTTTGACTGACTCCATTTGGTCTGCATTGGTGAGTATGTTGGGTCGGAGCGACGGGCCTCCCCTGCAAGGGACTGAAGGTGATTGACAGTGCTTTCTACTTGAGGTATAGAGTTTCTCTCTGGTGTAAGGTCCCTGTGGCTCTCCTCCAAAGGGTGACTGCATTCCTGACCAGGTCATGAACTGACCACCTTTACCACCGCTGCCACCCCCCCACAACCACCACAAACCTCTCAAAATCCCCCCACCTGATCTGCAGAGCAGCCCCAAAGTAAGTCAAGCCTCAACTGCATGCTACTCAGACATCTCTGCATGACTCAGGTCAATAAGCCGTAATTTGGTCATCATGACTAAGTTTCAGGGTTGGAACAAGTCAGTGCTTGCTTGGGCCAAAAACATTTGTAGTCAAGTCAAGGCCATCACCATAATCTTAAAAAAAGTTTGGCTTTAAATCAGAACAAGTCTCTGTGTCCCAATTCCATACTTCTTACCAATTTTAACAAGGTTTTGAGTATGATATGTGCTCATACAGACAACAACAATATTTTCTAATTCTAAGTTTGCTTGATTTTGAGTTGACAGATTGACTACGTCATCCCATAATGTAATGAACAAAGGAAATAGAGGGGCAACTCACAGCTGGACAAAATTTTGAACAAATTGACAGATCCAGGAATATCTCAGAAAACAAGAAAAAAAAGTTTTAAATAATTAAGTGAAAAAACGTTTTACAAACTCTTAAATGTAATTGGCAGAAGCATTCCACTTTGGGAGTTTATTATGCGTATGGCGCACATCTTGTATTACAAATGTTTGTAGTATCCATCAGCCTGTAGTGTGCTCTGGTTAACCAACCACATTATAGTGTAGCCATATTGTATTGTTCTGATTCAGTCTTAAATTAGCATGAAAGGCCCGGCAGGATGCTTGATGTCAGAACTTGGTTAGTATGTGACCACAAATATAATATAATAGAAGTTACAACAAAATTCGCACATATTACAAGTATGACATATAGATGACACATTAACATTTTCCAGTTTTACAATAAAAGAACATAAACAATTGATGCAGCATAGGCCGAGATATGCTGACTTTGGACTGGTATAAGGTAACGCTTCAAAACAAATTGTATCCTCCAATTCAAATGTTCATGAAACACATTCTCAAAATCCAGCTGGTTTTTGGATGTGTGTGTGTTACTGTATATGCAGACTTTATATTGTCTGTTTAGAAGCACTCGCTGGCACACACACATACTGTATCTCCGCATATATTACTACCACTTACAACTATAACATGGCATGGCAGTCCCTATAGACGCATTGTCTCTGTTTCTGTAGCTATTGTTGTGCCTTGTGGGGTGGTGAGATGGATTAATGCCTCGTTGTTGTTTATTCAGTCTTTTTTTTTTTTTCTTTACCCTGGCAACGTTTCTGAGCCCATAACTGCTTCATTTCTCCCTTCGACACACACGCACACACACCTAGATACACACCCCAGCCCAACTCCAGCACCCTTCAGGCCTACCTCTGGGGCACAGAGTGTGATGAGCTGCGCCCATCCCTGCTGCCTGTACTCTCAATCTCTATCTCGACCCCAGCAGAAAGCCAGGAAAATTACGCGCCTTTTCCTGGAATGTGATTAGATTCCTGATGTTGGCAGCCACACATCTCTGTTTTTTAATTGGGTTCCGAGGCGCGACGAGATTAGCCTTGTGACATCATTGATGGTCTCTCTCTCTCTGTGTGTGTGTGTGTGTGTGCGCGCTTGTGTGTGTGCGCGTGTGTGTGTTGGGAGGTTGGTGGTGGGAGGTTGGTGGTGGCTGCTGATAAGAGATGTTAAGGGGGGTGTCCGGGGGTTTTGTGGGTGAATCCCCCATTCCCCAATGGATGATGCTTACTAATAGGGTATATGAGTGTTGTTTTTTTTGTACATATGTGTGTGTATAAGCACACACACACATACACACATATGCATGTATTTGCTTTTGTGTGTCTGCAAGATTGTTATAGTTAGTATTATGTGCAAAACATGCATGCAGCATTAGTCATATCTCTTTAGTGTCAATCTGATAAATGATGCTTTCATAGAAACAATACAAAAAACGTGTCATCACTATCATAAATCATGTTCATCTACAATATTCAATCAAATCTATACGTGCCAAAAGCCAGTATAGGTCTTACGTCACATAGCTACAATCTATAGATGTATAATATAGACCCAAATTGTTTTGCCTCTTATAACCAGGCCTATCATCTTCAGCCCTTCAGTCAAATCGCTTTACAAAATCTTCTAGATATACTGTACGGTATCAGTCTCATCTACTAGCCAAACACAATAACTAACAAAGTGCAAATCGTAGAACAAGAACCAATTGAAACACCAATCAAATGCAGAATATATGGCTGGATTGGGCATACCCTCAGGAAACCACCCTCCAGCAAGAGCAGGCAGGCCTTTAAACTGGAACCAACAAGGGAAAAGAAAGCCAGGAAGTCCCAAGTTCTGTGGAGGCAAAACTCAAGGAAACAAGAACATTCTTGAACAAAGGAGAGAAGACACCAAACCAGCTGGAGAAAGTTCATAAAGAGCAACATGGGTAAAATGATAAATTAATCTGATATACTCATGTTGTAATTTTCCTGGCTGTTGCTGATTGGTAGGATTTACGCAATGGTCTAAACTGTATACACATATAACTAATGCCATCTTAGTGTTTTTATTTTAACTTTAAATGTATAAAAAGTTTGGAATCAAAGTCTAGTTGGTTATATAATGACAAACACTTAAAAACGGGGACTTTTTATTCAGCTTAATAGTTCAATATGAGCCAAAATGGCAAATGGAAATTCTGAATCAATGAATCATGGCTAAAACTATGAAAATGAGTTCCTGATTATTTTTCAATGTTGGCTAAATTGTGCTTCACAGTGCAATACAGGGCCTGTATCAGTTCAATGATGCCTTGAAGCTAATGAAATAATTTCCTGTTAAATTCAACCTATATATATATATATATATATATATATATATATATATATATATATATATATATATATATCAGATTTTGAAAGGGACATCGTATACACAGGTGCCATGACCACCTGGACAAGACTATTGACTGAAACTTTCACACGCAGTCAGAACTGAAGGTCATGGACAGTGTGAATGGGGGTGGTGGGGGAGAAGGGGGCTTGTGGGTGTAAAGGTCTCCCACTCCTTACTCCCCCATTAGCTCACATCCCCTCCTCCTCGGGCCAGAGAACAATCAGCCTGGCGTCTGATACTTCCTGCCCGGCAATAATTACCCCACCTAATTAAAACTTAATTGCTGGCCTCTCCGACCGCCATCTTAAATGAGCAATGGGAGCCGGGGCGGGGGCGTAAGCCTGCTGGGATGTTTGTGTGGACGGCAAATTGGTTTATCCCTATCAGATTCCTCAGTCCCTGGCCGGTGCAAGCTACTGCACCGCTTGACTGCCCAGAAACAGAACGAAAGAGAGAAGGCTTAATGTGATGGAGGCCAGACAAGGCCTAATGAGATATACTTTTTTTCTCGCTTCTTTAAACCACACTTTCATTCACAGTTTCGATTAGTTGGCTTGAAGGAGCAGGCCGAGGCCTGTCTGGCCAGGTTTTGTGGAGAGAGTGATGAAAAGTTTGCCTTATGAGAAAGGGACAGAAAAGGCAAGAGGAGGAGAGAGAGAAAAGAGGCAGAGATAAGGAAGTTAGGATTCATGGCCCCACTACAAAATCATCAGGGGTAAATGAAAGAGGAAATGCTGCGTTAATCGCTATGGATTCTCATAATTGTTACGATTAAATTTCATAATTGACTAATGGCCAGCTGCGGCTTACATTACACGCAGGATAAATACATCACATTAAACATGCAAGCTGAGAGGAGATGAGTAGAGATGGATGGATAGATAGGACAGGATGGATAGATGGACATGCACACCAGGCTTTATAGGCCTGAGAGGAGTAAGCAACTCACGGAGAAAAAGCTGTAGGGAGCTTGGCAGGACATGAGTGAGAGCAACAAAGGTAAAAGGTGTGAGTGTGATGAAGAGAGCGGAAAAAAAATTGGTGTGGAGATAGAGGAAGTGATAAAATGGTGAGGATAGAAAACGATGGAGATGTGGAAGGAGCGGGAATATTCATGGCCCCCGGGTGGTATTAGGCCAGATGCCAGGGTGTGTGTTTTTCCATGTGTGTGTGCTCTCCGTCACACTCCCCTCTTCCTATGAACTCTGATTTCCCTAAACCCCATCTCTCGCTCTCACCATCCTTCACTCTTGAACTCTCTCTGCTTTTGCCTCTCTTTCTTCATCTCCATCCCAGGGAAACAAGTGAAAGGCAGGTTGTGATGAGGAGATAGCGGGGGGGCAGCAGCGGGTGGAGGTGGATGTATGGAGGGAGAGCGAAAGTTGGAGGGTGATTAGAGAGAGATGACAGGTGACATCCATAAAGGGATTACGAAGCGGGCCTCAAAGACAGGGCCCTAATCCTGGCTTTGTACAGGCACAGATAAACAGCTCCACTGATGGCTTGCTCTCTTAAAAAGTGAACATGAGCTACACAAATAACTTCCTAATTCCCCCTTTGTAGAAGTGAGTGCACGCTACAACACAAATAAGTTCCCTAATTCTTCCTTTGTACAAGAAGCACAAAATAACTTGCTCTCGAGGTGTTTGTGAACAGGATGCTCTATAAGAGGCAAGAGTGAATGTGGGTGTTTGTGTGTTTGTCGGGTGGGGGGCCAACACAGTGTAGATATGTGTCTTGGAAATGTGTGATTGTAGTTGGTAGCATGTTGTTGTGACTTTTGAAAGGTTTACTAACTTGCATTTAACAGAAATGCCTAGGAATGAGAAATAAAGTGGAATAATAATTCAAGTTTTTGAACACACACACACACACACACACACACACACACACACACACACACACACACACTCATACACACTCAGTTGTCAGTTTGTGGTCTAATTAAGTGTTACATTAAAGACAGGGAGGGAGTTAAACATGTGCGCGCACACACACACACACACACACTCAGTTGTCAGTTTGTGGTCTAATTAAGCGTTACATTAAAGACAGGGAGGGAGTTAAACATGTGTGCGCACACACACACACACACACACACACACACACACACATATACACACACCACACACACACCTGTGATGCTCAGACAGGAAAGACCACCAACTGAAAGTCTGGTTTCCCATGTAGGTGTGTTGTGTGTGTGTGTGTGTGTGTGTGTGTGTGTGTGTGTGTGTGTGTGTGTGTGTGTGTGTGTGTGTGTGTGTGTGCTTGCGTGCGTGTGCTTGTGTTTGTGTGTGTGTGTGTGTTTTGTACATATGTTCCTAAGCTCGGCAGATTTTCTCTATTTTACCAACAATCCCAAGAGGTAGCTTAATGTCTAGTTCAACACACATGTAGTGCTTCTAGCTTTTCACGCAGTTTGAACCTTATTAATTCAGTCAATATATAATTTGTATATCATTGTCAAATGAATGTTCTTGGTTGATTACCATACACAAAGTGGAAGTGTTTCTCTCCCACCATTGGTGATATAATGTTTGTGTTCCTCAAAATAAAAACCACATTTCCCATGAAGCTTCCTGTGACAAACTGCACTCTTAGATGAGGAGTTTTAGTCTTTAGTAAAAAAATTTTCAATTCATTCTCATCTTGGCCTTGAAGTTTTTACCAGCCTAGTAAAACCTCTGTGGCACAATAAAGTATTCTTGGCCTTGTAGTGTACTAACATGCTAACATTGCATATTAAATGTTTTATTATTTTAAAAAGCTAACTTTAGCTTCATAGTAGTGTGTGAGACTGTAAACATGTATGACAAATCTATACCATCTATACCATGGAGTCCTGGAACACCACACAAACACACCATAGGCAAAGCATTAGCACACCGTTCAATCAGATAGGAGAACATGCAGAGGGAAAGAGTGAGAGACAAGAGGAGAGACTGAATCCCTTGGAAGATGAACATCCAGATCCAAAACATCTGGAATGAGGCACCAACAGCCAGGGGAGAGGAGGGAGGGGGGTTCCAGGGTGGCGGACGGTCTAGCACAGAGAAGCCTGGGTAAAAGTAAGGACAAGGAGGAGAAAATGGGGAGAGAGACACAGCATGGATGGTCATGTGCTTGTGGGACAACAAACAGAGGTTTAGAGAGATGCAGTGGTTTCCAGAAAGTTACAGTATTTTGCTCGGCAGGACAAACATGGACTAAAGAGCAGTGTTTTTTTCCAGGAAGGGGAAAACGGCTGTTTTCAGCCGGTCAGCTGCAGAAAGAAGGCCAGTTATCAACAAAACCAAATTCTTGCTCTCTACATTAACTCATCATAACCCTTCTTAGTTTATCCCCATGACTTTCCATTTCTGGGATTGATCCATTGCCTCCAGAAATTCCACCATGTGTCTTTCATTTCATCCTTTCACTTTCATTGTGTTGTAATTTTAAAGGTTCATTACATTAATTAATACATTAATATGAGTTCCCCCATCCTGCCTAGTGTCCCCCAGTGCTTATGAATGGTGATAGGTGTAAATTGAGCCCTGGGTATCCTGCTCTGCCTTTGAGAAAATTAAATGATGGGCCGATCTGGAATCTTGCTCCTTATGAGGTCATAAGGGGCAAGGTTACCTCCCCTTTATTGGTTTTGCCTGCCCAGAGAATTTGGCCCCCCCGTGAGAGCGAGACATCATGGCTTTCAAACGGGCAAAGTGGCAGTTGGTCAAGGTCGCAGCCCCACCCTCCACCTCACTGCCATCAGGTCTGTGGATGAGGCTATCTGGACGGCTTGTGACATCTAAAGTAACTGACAGACATGGGTCTCCAGAAGACACACCCTAGCTACAAAGGGGGAAATAATGCTAAGATTGTTTTGAAAAAAAGAAACAAAAAAAGTCTTATATGACATGGACCCAGCTCACAGGGCGTTACAGGATAGATGTGAAGCAGATTGAAGGAAATAAAACAGAAAATCAAGGAGGGAGGGAGTAGACTGCGGTTGTTGATGTCACGTAAAGCACAATAAGGCCGATTACAAGCAGTCCAGTACAGCGACAGTTTATTATACACTTGACACATTTGTCTTGATCACAGGCACTGTAACAGTGGTTGGTGAAGTTAAAAGTGTTACACATTCACAAAACCCACTCATATGTCCCCGCCTGTGAAGGATTCTAACAACCATAGGGTCGGACCCACTTTCGTTAACAGATAGCGTCCTGATTGCAACCTATCAGACTGGCTGTGATAGTTGCGTGGCTCCCTCTGGCCTTCTCTTTCTTCCTTTAAATATGCACGGTCAAATCTCTATCTGCTATTTCACACTTTCTCTTTCATCACCCTCCATTACCTGGTAATGAATAGATCCTTGCTCTTTCTTCTTTCCCCTTTCTGTTAACTTCATGCAAATGTGGCTGTAGTCTCTCCGCCACTGACACATCGGCAGTTTTGTGAGGTATATAAAAGTAAAGGAGAGCAGAACAGGAGGTTTGGCTAATGACTTCATTTTCTTTTTCATGGCGCTTTCAGTGCGTCGGCAGCGGGATTCCTCCCCTAAAGCACTGAGTTGGTGACACACATACTATAATATGAAACGCACAGGCTAAAAGAAGCATGAGTAGATGCGTGGAATTGATGCAGAAACAGGTCAAGCATTGATTGTACGGCTATTTTGAGGATTTTTAAATGCATTGATACTGAGAGAGGTTGAGTGTGGGTGTGACCAGGGAATAGGAGAAAAAAATAAGCAAACAGCGGCTACAGGCGCTCGCAGACACATAAACACACATCTCTGTCACTCCAGTGTTACACACTCGTACACACACCTCAGCCCCCTCTAATAATCCACTAATCCTGTTTATCATCAGCCAGCTCTTCTTAGTG
This sequence comes from Percina caprodes, assembly GCA_013375575.1. NCBI lineage: Eukaryota > Metazoa > Chordata > Actinopteri > Perciformes > Percidae > Percina > Percina caprodes. Next base: position 6,133,856 of record JABXJD010000007.1, on the reverse strand, counting down.
CGAGCGATACATGAGAGAAATCACACTCACAAACACACTCCAATGTGCAGAGCTGAGATACAGTATAAATACACACATCTCTATTTCTTGATTTCTTCCTCAATCTTCACTCCGTTTTGCTATTTTGCTCTACGCTCTGTTATGCATCAGCTATGCAGTTACACATCACAATCCCACATCAATGCCCAGCCTCTCAGAAATAGGAGTGTTTGCGTCTTGCTTCTGTCTGAAGAGTTTCACTAAGCTGTGGAGAGCTCACATCTTCACCCCCCTCATTGCTTTTTAACTCCACATGCACGCACAGAAATTGAGATACTTCCTTTTAGGACATTGCAAGTAAATTTCGCCTTAAACTACAGCTGAACTTTTTCTTCCTTCCTTAGGAAAAAGCACATTTTCTACAATATCCCAGTCTGAAAATAGGAATATAAGGTATAATCACAGATGATCCTGCCTTGGCTACCTAAGAAGGCAATAAATCTATAATTTTCATATTTCTCTTTTGGGATACTGATTCTACTAAGGGCTAAGTAAGTTGTAAATATAGCCTTAATCGTTGTTTGTCATTTTATAAGGTAATCTTTAGCGCTTAAGGGGTCATTGGAGGAATTGCTATTTGGTTGTTGAGAAGTACAGAGCAGGTTTACTGAAGCCTAGTATTGTGTAACTTTTGCATGGCATATATTTGAAGGGGAAAAGAGATTGGGGAGGTGGGTGAGGAGGATTGAGGAGGGAAAGGCCTTGGTTTCACAAAGGCAAAAAGTAGCTCAACGCAGCAGGATTCTGTTATGGCGACGGCTCTCTGCAAGTTTCAGCTTCATGACCCACAGAACTTTAAAGAAGCACAGTCAGAGAGTTTTGGTTTGACACCTGAAACAAAACACCATGTCAAATGTCTGAGCTAAAGTGCTAAGCCAGTGTTTTTTTTTTCCATGTGCAATGATGCATGGCAGTGAGAACAAGTTTTGAGGAGCTAATAAAGCCATGCGGGCTCTTGCACAGGTATGAAAAGTCTTTAAAAGTATTAAAAATAAATTCAAACTCAATGCATAAATGTTTTGCAAACTACATGCGTAATAGTGTGGAGAAATATGCACAATAACAAAACATATTTCAGAACTTACAATGGCAAAGTTTACATGCAGATGTTCATCAAGTAAAATGATTTCCATGCTAACCATGTAAGTTCAGCATTAGCATGCTAACATTTGCTAATTTGCACTGTGCACATCTGAGGCAAATGGGAATGTCATTAGTGTTGCAGGGATTTGGACATAAATCAAAGTATTGGGACAAGTTTTAAAATTTGACCTGCTGATAGCTATAACTTACTGGATCACCAAATATATTACAATCCATCCTGAGGGTAGCACGTCTGTACCAAATCTCATGGCAATCCATCCAACAGTTGAAGAGATATATGTAAAACACTAAAAATTGAAAATATTTAGAGGAAAGGTCAGCGGATCAAATCAATATGATTCATCCTCTGGTTGTTAAGATATTTCTGGAAAGTAGTGGACTGACAGGCATTCTTGAAATCGACCAAATATTCCACTCTAGTTTCGAAGCTGTACACAGAAAAGTATGACCCTTTGAAATAATGTATGCAAGTTTTTACTGATTCATTTACACCAAGTCCCTGTAAGATTTCCCACGATTAACATATCTGCTCTCGGTTCAGCCCTTCTCTAATTAATGTGAGTGATGGCTTGGCAGCGGGTGAGCTGTTTAGCTACTTATCTGTTGCCACCATCAATACCTACTTTATGACAAATTACATCCACAACTAGACCAGGATAGATGGAAGTGGTGATAGAACTGCCTGACAGTATTTGCAAAGAAAGAACAGCATTGGCTTCAATTCCGATGTTTCTGTTGTAATGTGTTTTCTCTTAAAAAGTGGGACACTTTGATGTCAGTCCAAGTGTGCTTAGAGGCCACAGAGGCCTCGGGGAACCACAGAGGTCTGGTCACTTAGGGCTACTTTTAAACAGCGGGGGGCCGTTTCCATTTCCTGAGTTCAGGAAGCTCACTTTTAAGGAAGCTCCGTGGGTTCGATTTCTCTCATTTCCTCCTCTGACACCATTCCTGGTTGGAGTGCAGGAATGCAGGCTGGGGAAGCACCTCGGCGGCATCCTGTGGACTGTTTCTTCACTCCGAGAAATAAGACATAAGCACAGCGGCGCAGGATGGATTCATTTATTGCGGCTGGAACCTTGAGGTGAGACACAAAGTGCCCCACAATCAGCACGTGTGCTCAGTCACAATTATGCTTCTGAGATACTTTCTAAACTTTAATAAGTGAAAAAGAGAAGGCAATACGGTGTTAAATACAGCACATGGACCATCTAAGCTGACATAACCCTATTATACACACATACACTAACTGTCACATACACATCCTCGGACACACACATGCACACACACAGTAATTTCCTCAGATGGCCTGTAATCTTGCAGGCCTCCATCTCGGCGGCTTAGCCCAGTGGACTGGGGCAGCCGCTGCCAGCTTTCCACCCAGGGCGGGGGGCCTGGAGGGGGGTTACAGGGGAGCCGCAGGGCCTGGAGGAGCCCCACATGGATTGTATTTGGGAGCCTGAGGCATGAAATGGAATAGGTTTAATCTGTTATCACCTGCAGGGGAGCGTCAGGGCCAGCCACTGACAGATAGAGCAGTTAAGGTGGTGGTGGTGGTGGTGGTGGTGGGATGGAGGGGGCGGGGGGGTCGCAGCACCTCAGTCCCCGCTGGTAAATGAAATATCAGCCACTACAGGCGGAGAGTGATATTAGTTTAATTTCTCCGAAGCTCATCTCTTCTGCCTCCCTGCCTGCCTCTCACCCGCGCTCCCTCTCCCCCATATTCAAGATTCAACAGTCAACTTGTGAGAGATTCAGCTTGGCCACCATATTAATGCTGGTAATTTGTCTTTTTGTCCACAGCATGCCAATTTCTTACAGGTATCAATATGATATAAAATCTCTTTTAAAAATCCCACTTATTCATCTGCTTTTTTATCTACATCTCCTCCCAGTGTTGTATTACTTGAGACTATTTATGTCCAAAAACTGGATTCACATTCATATCGTAATTCAAGCTCTACAGATTCAAAATTGATTCATAGAATTCCAAAAATTAATTCACATTCACTTTTCTTTTTTCATTTTGTAATGGCGTTTATACTATCACATGAGAAATGTAACTTTATTTACTTACTGTGAATCATTTATTTAATTGAGAATCATTTTTTGATCTAAAATCAATTTTCAATCAAATCTTGAGCCTAAAAATTGATATTAAATTGTATTATTTCAAGACCTGCAGGGATATCACTAAATTTGTCTTATTTATGTGTTAACGTCATTACTTTGTTTGGACGTAAAACTGCAACCAATAACTCGGCTTATTTGTTATTCCCTTCTCTCCGCCCCTTAACACACACTCCCAAGAAAGTGAATGCTGCCTGCCTGGGAGATGTCAGCTAATTAAATTTAGCTATCTAATCCATAAGGAGTTTTTTTTTTTCCAAAACAACATCTAAAAAAGTAAACAAATATTAGTTAGTTGTGTATATTCTGTATGTTATGGCAATAAAAGAGGTGAATGAAGAAGAATCTTAATTTTTTTTAATTTATTGTTGTTTTTTATGGGAATGTGGATCTTTCAGATCAATTTGAGCAGTGTCTATGGTTACCGTTTTCCACATTTTATCATGTCATGCAGTGTGGAACTGGTCTTGACTTGGTCTCAGCCCCTCAAAGTCTTGGTTGTCTCGGTCTCTATACACTCTGGTCTTGGTGATGACTTAGTGTCGGTCTAGGTGGTCTTGACTACTACACTTTTTCCTCTAGGGCTGCACAATATACCGTTTTTAAAAAAATTTTATCGTCATCGCAATATTAACTGGCATAACCATATTGCTAAAGGTTGCGAAATATTGCAAAAGGCACTCTGAGTTTTTTGTGTTAGTAGATAGAAAACATCAGTAGAAAACTGCTCTTTAAAATGTAACTTATTTTTTGGAGTTTTGTAAAATACACTTATTTGCTTTCTATATTACAAGATAAATACTAGGGGTGCAAAATTCAGCCTGGTTGAACTGGTCACAACTGGTTGATACAACATGCACGTAATATTCTAGTTTTTGCCCTTATTACCAAAAAGAAAATGTTCTAAACAAGCTGTTTACATGGCTAATGAAAGTGAATATTCCACTAATATTCCCGTTTACATGTAGCCGTGCAAAACAGGATTTTTTTCAAAGTTTACAAGTTTTGTTTGACCGTGCGAACACAGCCTCCCTTTATTCCTTCAACCAGCTTCTTGAAAAGGTCGGCTTAGCAATGTGTGCACATATCCAAAAACCTGTGGTATCCAAGTCTTTGATAAGGTTTAAAAGTAGTTGTGCTTCTCCTTATCGGGTCTCCAGCCTTGCAAACTATTGGCTGGTTGGTTTGTGTACAGAAACCATAGCAACCCACAGAGCTGACCATTAGCCTGTGTTGAAAACCCAATACAGTTTTTGCTGTATATATGTCCAAACAATACCTCTAAATGCCGAATAACACCGGAATATCGCACGTCTTAAACGGAAAATGCTATATTCGGAAAAAGGCCTTATTCACAATATCCAACCAGAATATGCTGTTTACCTGACCTGTATCAAATTCGGAATATTGTCATATTTGAAACAATAGCGGAATATTGGTGTGAATATTGGCATTACTTTATTTTAAGGGGTCACAAAGTCTGAAAAGCACTGTTGGAAAACACCATATTTAAGTTTTGAGCATCCTGTAATAACCCCCTGAATAAAGCACTTCAGTCTCCCAGAGGTGGGAGTAAGTCTCAAGTCTTATATACTGTACGTCAAGCAAGTCACACGTCGAGTCATACAAAAACTGGCCATTAATGTTAGCTAAAAGACACATTTACGTACCTTTGTTTGTGTTGCTTGAAAGGACGGATGAAGTTGGATGCTGTGGTTCTCGTGTCCATAATTTCGGAGTTGCAATCCTTGCACACCGCTGTTTTTTTTCTTCTTTTTACAACGAGCATCTACTACAAACTTCTTATATCCGAATTTCACTATATTGGGCATAATCCCTCCATGACAGCTGCCTCCTACGTTTGCATCTGCTGGTGTGCCACGCTCTAGAAGGTTGCCTAGCGACTTGGCAGGGTGGCGTGTATAGCAGAAAGATGTTCCAAAAGCAAGACGTAGCTTCTCAACACCTTGAATGAAATGTATATGGCCTGGCTATTACATTAATAAAAAGTCAAATCCTTTCAAGTCTCAAGTCAAAGTCGAGTCTCAAGTCTTGACTACCAAGTCAAAGTCAAGTCGAGTCATTTATCAATGTAAGTCAAGGAAGGCTTGAGTCTTCAAATTGGCGACTCGAGTCAAGTCGTGTGACTCGAGTCGCCCACCTCTGCAGACTCCTCATGAAGTGGGTGATCAGAACAGATAAGAATAAGGTGAACAAAATTTAAAACAGCAATCACAGTAGGTACATTGTAGATTCTTAAAAAGCCAGCAGCTGGTATTTATTTCTTTCATGGATCTCTCCCCTGCATCAACTGATCTGCTCAACGCAGCTTTGAGAGAAGTGCAATTAACTTGTAGTAGTTTGACGACGCTGACATCTGGACCACAACTTCCTGTGAAAGAGAGGGAGAGAGAGAGAGAGTGAGAGAGGTCTGTTCTGGGGGCGTTGGTGAGGTTGAAGGGAGGCAGCATTTTTTGAAAGCTGCTTTCACACTCCTTGAAGTGGCTCACCGTCTCTGCTACTGTACTGAGAAGAAGAAATGAAGGTTAGGAGTGGGTGAAGGGTATGAGGTAGAAATCAGCAACCGGGGGAAGGATAAAATGTTGGGAAATTGTGGCATAATAACCAGTGGTGGAATGTAACTAAGTAGATTTACTCAAGTACTGTACTTAAGTACAAGTTTGAGCTACTTGTACTTTACTTTGCCACTTTCTACTCCGCTACATTTCAGAGACAAATATAGTATCTCTTACTCCACTACATTAATCTTACAGCTTGAGTTACTACTACAAATTAAGATGTGTGCGCACAAAACGCATGTAGTTTATGAATTTATAAATGAAACTACTCAACAATATAACAGCCTAAAAGTCCAGATGAAATGATGAGCCGATTAAACACTTAGTTGATTGACCAAACTGTTTTTTTATCGTTTCCAATTTCTAAAATGTGAGGATTTTTCTGCATTGAGTATTTTTTACTTTTACTTTATTACATTTTCCTAATGGTACTAACATACTTTTACTTAACCCTCCTGTTGTCCTCGGATCAAATGTGACTTGTTTTCAAAGTTCCTATATCAGAAATCTGTGTTTCAACCAAATTTCCCAAAAATAACTGAATGAAGTTGGCAAGAAGCATAGCTGTAACACAGAATTGGGTAATAAGTGATACTTTATGCTTTACAAACAGGCAAACCAGAGCCCGACAGCATGTGAGAACTTAGGAAAATGCGTCAAAGTATCAGAGAAAGCCTCCAAAGCGTTAAAACCGTCGAAAAAAAGAAATAGCGTCGATAATTGTCAAAATATGGTCAACGGAATGACAATATGAGGGTTAAGTAACATTTTCAATTCAGCACTTTTACTTGTAACAGTGTGGTATTAGTACTCTTACATAAGTAAAGGATCTGAATACTTCTTCCACCACTGTAAAATAACTACCTGTAAAAGAGGAAGCTTTATCTTCCATCACATTCACCTCTGCGTGAGTCTGCTACACAATTTCGGATGTAGATGCAATTTTTCCTCTGCGAGTCAATAAACCACAAACCCCTTTAATAATGTATTCACACCTTTTCAGCTTCATTTCTATATAGGAGGTAATGTTGTGTTGCGGGCTGTTTGTATGTTATGGAAAAATACTGTGCTGGCTGGCAGATTGCACCACTGGAAGTGGCGTATTCACCGCTTTTTTTCTTCTTTTTTTTTACGAGGCAAGTCATTTTTCATGTTTCAGCTGACATAGCTGTAAAAATAGGTGTGGTTGAGAGGTTGATATTCTCACCTACACATATTTACAAACTCCTACTCCTCACACACACACACACACAGATACAATATATACACACACTCTGCTCCACTTTGCCAACAGCCCACGCTAACACAAACAGATGTGCCACAACAGACAGAAAATATTCCATTTCACACATTTTTGCTCAAGTTTATTGTCATTGAGTATCACCAGGAGGCCTTTAAAGGTTCCTGACACCCAAATAAAGTCTGTTGCTCACTCAAGTCAGGGTGAAAAAATACAGTCAGCTGCAGGAGGCACCAAACAGCAGTACAAAATCCACACAGAATCCATGCAGTATGTGCTGTTAGTAGCACAATAAGAAGCAGTGGTCAACCAGTGCTTGGCAGGTGACACCAGCGTCACTCTGACATACTCTGACATTTTTAACAGAGGGAAAAGCAGCAGAGAACATGCCCCCCATGCCCAGTCACCACGTTCCTATGCGGCGACAGCACAGCAAGTCCAGCATCCCCAGACAACTGTCACAAGTAACTTATTACAGGATTAGGTTATAAAACAAGGCTCCTGCAACACCAGTGCACTGCGTATTTTGCCATGTGACACCGTGTACCTGTCAATCAGTGCAAACAGCTGCAGATTCTGGGGGGGTGGGAGTGGACACGGAAAATATATATAATGCAAGTTTCTACCTGCATGACAACTTTCATTGAAATTTCCTTGGGATAACTATTTTCGTTTTTGTTCGCTCTGAAACAATTCTGTGGAACATTGTTTCTCACATTACAAAGTTATTTGTCACGCAGCAGTGATGACAAAGGAGTGACATTTCTTGCTTAACGGCTGTCTAATGCATTGTAAATGAACCATGGGCAAATGGAGTGACGAGGACAGGTAATGAGGACAGGAAGGGGGGAGCAGAGTGAGGCATGTGGGTGGAGGGCAGGGTTGGCCATACTGTAGCTAGGTAAATGGGTGACTAGTGTTACAGTAGCATGATGCCGTATCAACTCTCTTGCTATCTCCATCCAGATCGTATGTAGAAGCCCCGACCAAGAACAACAAGATTAGTCAGTAATCAGATGTGATGCGATACTCGGTACACTCCACTGAGGAGCCAGAATGCAGACATGTTGGTTGAATAGAGGCAAAAATGTAGGAGCAGGTAGAACGACCATGGCATGCAGCCATACAGAAGGCTTTGCCTCTGTGATGAAAAAGATTGCGAGAAGTCAAACATGTGTACATCTACATACCACAACAGTACTTATACTATAGACTATAGTCTAAGTGTAGTTTAAATACATTGTTGTCATTGCACTGTGAAAACCATCTCCAAAGCATCATCATGATTAAAAAAACAGGTCTGTTTTCAGCTTTGGGACAATGCATTTTTTTTTACATAATACATTGGTTTTAATTGGTTTATTTAGCTGAAGACGTAGGAGAACTTTCTCAACCCAAGAAGGAAAACTTATTTCTTCAGTTTACCATGATACCTAATTTTCATTGAGGAGCTTCTTTTGCCAATTTTGCAAGGGATACGTAGATGTCCAACCAACTTGAGCCACCATTGTTAATCTTCACCCTTTTTTTTGCACAAAAATACCCACATTTAACCTGATTTTCACCCAGATGTTATTTCCCAGTGCCTTTAAAAGTCATATCCTGTTGCCTATAGAAACTGATGATTGCATTTTTACAGGAAACACTCAACCTATGAGTCAAAAGTGAATATAAAAATAACACCAGAAAAAACTAAAACCTAAACTACTTTTTCTTTTTTTTGTTATCTGGCATAATACAATTTTAATTCAAATTTCCAAAAAATACTACATTCTCATTAGGTTAAAAAACACATTATTTCTGTCATACTGTTTGTCTGAATGTACCTGTATTTACCATCTGTCTGAAAAGCTACATTTAAGCACCTGCTTTTTTAAGCCCTCCTAAAAAAAGGAATAACTGTAACGGGGCACAATAGATGCACTTTCTACATATATATATATATATATATATATATATATATATATATATATATACAGTATTAGTCACAGTCAGCAGTCAAAAATTCCTTTTAAAGGGACAGTTTTTAATACTGGCTGTGTGCAATATATTTACCAAAAGTGTTAGTTTGAGTTTAAAATGCCCCAGTAAGTGTACTATAGGTTCATTAACCTACCAATCTACATGGCAATTTGGCACTCTTACCAAAGATTTGCACAAGTGTAAACAAATATCTTCCTCGCCTTGTTTCTTGTGTGCAGTTCCTGCAGTTAGTTCTCCATTCTTTTAAAAGCAAAACACTATGTTACCACTTCCTGATGATGCTGTTCCAAGTGCTACACTTGACAGAGGCAAAATGCCACAGAGAGATGAATGTCCCCCTTGCCCTCGTCATGACATCATCACAGCAGTTGCAGGGTATGGACTGGTGTGTGACATGCAAAGCATCAGAGCCCAGACCTTGAGACAGACATGTACCGTACAGACGCACAGTCACAAAAATGGCTTTTGCACTGACGGACCTGCTACATGCACATGTTCACACATAATGCCTCAGTGGGTTAAGAATGAGAAGGAAAACACTGTAGCGTGTGTGTGTGTGTGTGTGTGTGTGTGTGTGTGTGTGTGTTGGCAACCCCACTCTGCTTCCTTATTTTGTGTGTGTCTGTGTGTATCTGTGTCTGTGTGACAGCTCAGCGATGAGGGCTGGCTGCTGACGAGAGTCTTTCTCAGCAGCTCTCTGTTTGGAGTGTAAACATGTCAGAAAGGGTGAGAAAGCCTCCGTGTGCACAGCAGCGACGGGCTCCATTGTTTTGGTTCTCAGGGTAATAATAGCTGATGATGAGCCAGGTTAACTTTAGCTGATTTGCGGGCCGTGCAGGTGGCTGGCCAGAGCGAGAGACACAGGGGTTGTCTTTTCAAAGTAGGCTTTCTGCCACTTCTCAGAAATGAACAAATGACAAAAAGAAACTTTGCTGAAGACTTTCCGCTAGCATCAATCAAAATGATTTCCACATATTCCATCACCAAACAAGATGATGGGTGAAACAAGATAAGATGATGCACTTTTACGCCTGAAATATTAGTTGCATTCGAGGAAAATTAGAAGAAATAAACACGCAAAGAACTCCCTGAAAGCAACACCAACTGATAAGGCCTCACTCTGCTGCCCTACTCTATATCAAGCCCATCAAACCACTATAACGCTCACTATATATAATTATAGAACGACATAATCTCATTATGTCATGGTACATTACTAAACCTCGTTAGCCCATTAGCTCCTAGCGGCCGTAGTGATTAGTCATGGAAGGCCCCGCCCTTTCCTGTACTCCCACTCACTCGGAGAGGAAGCAGGAAGCCGCTCGCATGTCACTCATCCCCAGACAGGAAGTGCCTGGGAGATGGCCACTCTTTAATGCTGCAATTATTGTAACTATTGTTTGGATTGATAATCAGGCTCATTACAGAGAAATTGGGGCAGTGGGGGGGAGGGAGGGAGGAAGGAAGTCGGGAAGCTCTTAGGCTACATGTTTGAGGCCACGGTTTGTTCCACGGAGGTCTGACGGACGGGGTGAAGGGGGAGAACGTGGAGCTCCGGAGGGATGTGTTGCCGCTCGGGTGCATGGGAAAGCTTGTTTGTTAGAAAAGTTTGCATTTGATCTGGGTTTCTCAGAGTAATTATCTGGGCCGGTGCTTCCAGGGAGAGGAGCGATTTACACGCGCGAGGGGTCAGGATAGGACAACACTCAGGCGATCTGCAGAGAAACTATATTCTCGGAGTAAAAAGAGAATATTCAGTCATAAATGTATTTCTTTACTCCACTACATGCATATGACAGCTGTAGGTACTGATTGATGTATAGCTTTAAACTTTACAGCTGGAGATAAGGTCCTAAAGTGTCAACTTTTAAAGAAAAACAGCTCAATATCTCAGTGACTTTTTGACCTTTCTCAACCTTTACCTTTCTCTATCTTCCTTTTTATCTTTCGTCCTTCTTGTCTCTCATCATACAGTATTTTCTTCCTTCTGCTCTTCTTTCCATCTGTCTTCACTTTACAGGTTTTAGCATACAGTGAAGTTAAGCCCTGCTCTTCTTTACAAATGTTTTGAACCACTTGTTGTAGCCAAGAAAAAAAAAAAAGCTAAAGCGAGGTGTTGAGTTACACTTTACAAAAGAAACAAAGCAGAGGTTTAAGGAGAACAAACGTAAAAGTAAACCGACAAAAAATAAAATGAAATGAAGAGTAAATTAAACTATGGAGAGAAGACAATCGTGTTATTGACGTAAAACAAAGTGCAAAGCATGAAGCTCACGGAATAAAACAGGAATTGCTGCTTGCCCTGCCAACGTTGTCTGTGCATCTGCGGGGGGGGGAAGCCCACATAGCACACCTGCTCATCAATTACATGCTGGCAATTTCTGCATGTAAGCAGGTCGTTAAAACGATGGCAGGGAAAAACTACTCATTTTCATCTTAGAGGGGAGAAATTTGCTCTGGGATAAAAAAAAAAGAAGAAGAAGAAAAAAAGAAAACCTGTAATTAGAGCAGCTGTCAGCCGGCAAATATCACACACTGCCGTGGCATTGATTGTACAAGCTTGCCAAGCACAGTTAGAGGAGTGTCACTGATTACCTATAATTATTTATTTATTTTATAAAGCTCTTGGTACCTAATCCTCCACATATGTGTAGCCACTGCAACACTGCTTTACTTTTCACCACTGATAATTAGATGCAGAACGCATTAAGAAAAACAGGATTGCTGCAAAGTGAACTGAAACCATGTTGTCGTTGAATCAACAACTTCTGATCAATAAAGCAGAAGTTAGTAAGAATAGATCTTATTTCCCCAGTTTTTAGATAGAATTTGCCACTTTTAGATGTGAAAAAGGTTTATCACAACTTTTATTTTATGCTTGCACTCATCTAATTGGCTCAATTAGGATTGTCTTTAGTTAGTTTTGAAGGCATTTTCAGTTTAGTGTGAATGTGTTAACAGCATTTTTGTCGACTAAAACATGTACATACGTAGCTCGCATACCTCAGTGTTTAAGGTGGAATATTTAAGGTGGCGTGCTTCTGTATGCATAGAGTGACATCTTCCCCCACTACTTGAGAAACAAGCCTGTCCAGTTACACACACACAAACACACACAAACACACACACATCACCTGCTCCACGTGTTTGACCTTAAAACAACAAAAAGGAGACATTAACATTTGACCTGGTGTCTAATCCCGGGACCTGCTACTGTTCCTCACATTGTTTCCTAATTGTGTCCCTTCTAAATTGTTCCCTCTGTGTCAAGAATGATTTGTGTGCCTTTTTTGAATGAGTAGTCGCAGGAACTTAAAAACCATCAGACACTATACATACAATACGAGATACAAATGTGATAGCCTAGTTTGAGGTCATTATTTTATTTGGGATGTTTGAATTGACACAGTTGACACAGGAATTTCTACTTTTGAGAAAATGTGTCAAAGTTCTGTGTCCGTTCTCCGGTCTGTTTCTTCAAACTGGGAACTTCAACACAAAAAAACACCCTCCCAGTCCTAATATTAATATACTATAACAGCAGGTGCCTGTGACGGTGGGACTGTTTACATTTGTTAGTAAGCAGCGTTAGGTAGGTACATCAAACTTCACCCTGATAGTTCCTGGGCCATCAGAAAGTCCCATCTCAACAGCAGGGACTTTATAGAGGACAGCAACTATGACCCATGATCCAAAATGTGACCCAGGTTCCTGCTTTTGAAATGCAGGTAAAGTTCCTGTAAAATTTCTTCTTGGTTCCAGTTAATATTCCTGTGGTCAAAAAGGGCTGTTATTGGTCTCTTTCACTGATTCAAAGAGTTTAGAGATGGATGAATGAGACAGAAGAATGTCTTTGATAAACACACTCATGGCCCTTGAGGGTAAATGAGCTTATTAGGCAAGAAGGAACACACACACACAGACACACACACACACACACACACACACACACACACACACTCTGGGGTCGGCTGATTACAGGGATACGTTAGCCCCCTGGGGCCGGTCCATTCAGTGTGGGGTTAGCACACATTTATGGTATTTACATCCATTAGCATTGCTAAGGCTCTGACTGAGGAGTTTGTTTAGTCCTGCTGGGGGCCACCAGTCCTCCGCATCCCTTAAAAGCCGACTGGCCCGACCTGTTCAACTCTGCCCAGGGTGTCGCTGTGTTTGTGGATGTTTCAGGTCCGTCTACCTGGGCTTCACTGACATCTAAAAGGGCCGAGCCTTTCAACTAATCACACCTGGTGATCATTACTGTCCCCACCTTCTATTGAGGCAGCGCTTTCTTTTTTCTTTCTCCCTTTCTGCTCTGTGTCTCTCCACTCTTCCTCTGATCCCAAACCCCTTGTAATTATCAATTATGAAGACTTACATTTTGGGATTAATTATAGTGATCATTAGTGAAGAAAAAAAACTTAACAAGCCCATAAATAAGGTACCACTAAAGACAACAAGGGAAATAAAATGTACGTGTGTTAATAGAAACAGAATTCAAATTAAAAGCTGCAACCTATTTTTATTAGAGCAACACTATGTTTGAATAAAAGATGCACTAAAGCAAATAGACCTGTACAATTCTGTTTATTACCAATTTCAAAAAATTTATTTTAAGTTTAATTTTTCCCCTTTTATTCTGTATGTCAATTTCTGTGTAAAAAATATATTTTTTCAGTTTTTATGTATTTTATTTTGAAAGGCCTTTGAACATGTGTTTTGCAGTTTAGTCAGCATGTGCTGTGTTTGTGTATTTTGACTACTATAAATGTTTATTTTGCCCATCAGACAGAGCTCAACAACAATTGTAATGAAATAAATAGGTTAAAAAAAAAAAAAATGACTCCGGTTCTCCTTTCCCATCAAATCCCTGAAATCAAAGATAAGGATCAGTTTGTTTCTCATTACGCACGCCTGATGCAACAGGTCAACAAGTCAACCTGCCAAACAATAGAGCTGGAATAAAACTACACAGGCGAAATTAACATTATGAGTGTGTGTTCGCCTCCCTCTGACCGCACTGATGGCTCTGTATGGGCTGATAGTTGGCGTCGGGGCCCCCTGCTCAGCCAGAGCCACAGAAGACAAATAGCCAATTTGGTTTTATTGTGCTGCTAGAGGTCCACTCGACCCCAGAGACAGATGACATAGCAGTGCAACACAGAAACACAGGAGGAGGTAAATGAGACTCAATACAGTCAGCACAAATACTGCCAAAAAAACCTGCTAACACAGGCGTGCCCAATGGAATACACTGGTCCTTTTAAACCCTGAAAGAGGACTTTACACATCTAAAACCTCTCATTTTTTATTAAATGTATTTTTGTCATGGTGTGGAAGTGTGAAGAAGCTTTTTGAACTCTGAAACCAAGCATGTTTGCATATGCAATCTGAAGAAGTGCTTTGATTTAAATCTGTGTACCAGTGTAGTATTGAACAATAGCCTACTAGTAAACATAAAAATAAATTTCCTATTATACATACAGACTGTACCTTCACCTAAAAAAATGTAAAAGTAAAAATGATTAAATAAGATTATCCTTTTTTAATCCCCAGAGGGAAAATGTAAGTGTTGCAGCAGCACAAAGATGGGAATAAATACAGATACAAATTCAAATATGGATAATAACTACTCTTATTAAATAAAATAAGAGTTGTATTTACAAGAGTAGGCCTAAAGGTAAAAAGAAATGAGCTATACAAGAGCAATTAAAGAAGTTACGAGTTAAGTGGCAAGGTAAAGAGGTAAGAGTGTAACTAAGTACATTTGCAACTTTGGTTACTAGATACTTTACATTGAATTTGAAAACTTCTTCCAATTGCATTCTCCCACATGAATCCGACGTTCAGAGTCACCAAACCCTTTTTCTAATATGTATACAATATGTCTCTGTCCATGGACCTTAACGCCAAATAATAACTCCAAAATACCATTTTACTTCAAGACACAAGGTTTTCCCCTGACAACAGCAATATACTTTGCATGTAAGATCTTTATCTGATGCATAACTAAAAACTACACCGATCAGAAAAATGTAGTGGAGTGAAAGATGTAACGTTCATCTTTGATTTGTAGCATGTGAGTATAGAGTAACACAAATGGAGATAGACAAGTAAAGTACAAGTACTACAAGTATAATTGTACTAGAATAAATGGGCTTTAAGTTCCAACTCTGCTCCTCCACATATTAACAAACAATTTATCGGTCTAATCCTGTTAAACACGCACTCTTACAAGGCAATAAACGTCTCAACAGGCACCCCAGAACACACACACACACACACTTAACCACAAACACACACTTAAGGCCATAAACACCAGTCGGCAGGCCTGCTGTGCCGTCTGCCGTGACAGCAGTTAGAGTTAGCCATAAAGGTTGCAATCAGAGTGACCTCTACAGTACAGAATCAAGCTGAATGAGGACCAGGCCTTGCGGGCTGTAAAATCTCTCATCACCACTGTACTCTGTTCTAAAGAGCCACAAGGATTGGCCCCATAAACCACATGAGGGGTCCCTATCAGACACATTGGAGTTGGGTGGGACAGATGGAGCACAGAGATGGGATAGGTAGGGACTGGTGTATGTAATTAAAGCAGGAGTCAGGACTCTTGGGGAGACCACCAGATGGAGAGGAGTGCCCCCCCCACACACACACATCCCATCCCAATTCCACAGAGGGTTGGCAAGCACAGGAACGCTAAGAGAAAAATGTGTGTGTGTGTGTGTGTGTGTGTACGGTCCTGGGTGTGTGATAAGCACACGTTCCCCTGGGTGAGTGCTTGAGTGATCTAACAGGGGCAATTAATTTGTTTTATATACGATTTAACTCCTCCGAGCTCCGACAAAGGAGGCAGTCCTCTGGGAGCTCTGAATGCTCTCTGATACAAACCAGGACCACAGGGGAGATGCACAATCAGCCTACGATGAGAATGCCCGTTTATGCCCGGGCTTTCATGTGTACTGACGAGGGGGGGGGCGATCCACATGTAAACTAATTTCTCTCAATGAATACGTAATGGGAACTGATGAGGCTAATGACTTGTAGAGGTGACCTACTTATTTACGCCGAGGAAATGTGGATCTGAGGCTTTCATCTGTCGCACATTAGAGGAATCTAAGATTATTTCTGTGCAAGCGATGCTTGCGATATCCCAAGAGAGGCTATCGTTCTGTGACAGCGTCCTTTCAATCTAATACAAACGCTATCTCTCCGAGTTGTCGCTTGGCCCGCAGAGGACATGGCAATGTGACCTTTCCGCCCATTTCTTTCTCAAGACTTTCACAAACAACAAGAAATCTGCAAGTGCTTGCAAAGTTTGACAAAGTCAAATGATTTAAATTTCTAAACTGAAAATGTATAATAAACATAGTTTACTATAGAGACAGTTACAGAATACATGAATCAGGGAGGCAAGGTTAGCCATTAGGTCATCATCACTTGTTGGTTGCACTAAGTCAACACTGTACCACACAAGGAATTACATCCATATTGGATTTACGTCCAGTGCTAACATTAAGTGTGACTACAGGAAGTAGGGTATATGTACTCTACATATATAGCGAGGTGGAGGGGTGAAAGGAGTTATAGTGAGTCTGTCTTTTATGCAGGAGACCAAAGTTTGTCTCCAATCACAGACCTGCAATAATTGTTCACCTTTTGTACACACACACACACACACACACACACACACACACACACACACACACACACACACACACACACACACACACACACACACACACACACACACACACACACACAGTAATGTATGCACCCTGGCCATTATTCAATTCAATTTAATTTTATTTATAGTATCAATTCATAACAAGAGTTATCTCAAGCCACTTTACAGATAGAGTAAGTCTAGCTCACACTCCATAATTTCCAAGGACCCAACAGTTCTAGTAGTTCACTCTAGAGCAAGAAACAGTGCTAATATTGCCTTCTTGATGTTGATCATGTGTCTTAGGTTACTTATGAGGGGTCAGAGTCCAAGCCCTCTGCAGCCTCTGTGGGTAAACACTAACTATTGATATGAGGACTCAGCGGTCAGCCCGTCCCAAATAAACGGTTAACTATCCCTCATCAAAGCCCTTTTCACACCCCTTTCTCCTCCCTTTTCTGGCCCTCATTTGGTCTCATTAACTTGCCAGTCCTCCCATCCAGCCCTCCGCTCCCTCCCTCCTGCAGCAGAGCAGTGCTGCTATCTGCCCATCAGTCCATATTGGTCTCTTGAGAGAGCCCAAAAGCGCTGGGAACCAGGACCCCCAAACGGTTCTCTGGAGAAAGACGACAGAGTAGGACAACAGGTTAGATGATGAAAAGAATGGCCCTTTAAAAACAGCTGGATTCATGGAGGTGGGCATTGCAGATAGCAACAGGCCCCATTGTGTCCCAGCCTCTCCTAATTAAAATGAAAAACAACCTGGAGCTGACGATAAGGATAGCATGAGTGTCATCAGTTGCAGATATGGGGAGGAGAAAATGAATAGGAACAAAAGGACAGAAGGGACGGACCGTGGGAATTATCTGATGAGCTTGACCAAACAGGACAGTAGTTCTATCCTTTGGGCGCTGCTGTCCCAGGACGGGGATGTTGATTGATCAGCAGGTCTGCACATTCAGGAGGAGGTTGAAGGTTGATAGTGATATTTCAAGGAGACACATTATGATCTTCGTCAGGTTCATACTTGGATTTTGAATTTCTACTAGAACATGTTTTCATGCTTTAATGTTTAAAAAGAACTTAAACTTAAAATTCCATTTGACGCTTGTTTCTTTTAGACCCTCCTCCCGAGAAAGCCCAGTATGCTCTGAATGGTCCTGAGTGTTTCCCGGACTTCTTCATATGCGCTCTCGGAGTCTCTGCGCCGTCATTGCAGTCGGGGAATAACGGCACTGTGGCGGCACTTTTCACCTATATACTGTATATTATTGTTGTGACATCACAACCGTACAGAAGTCCTGACAGCTTGTTTAACGGCACAGTTTCTGAATACTGACTGTGTGCTTTTCTCTGTGATGTGATTGAGGGTTTTGATACTTACTGAGTATTTATATAGCACCTCAGTCTGCTTTATAATCAAAAAAGAAAATAAACTCTCACTTTTAACAATATGGTGCCTTTAATGTTTTCATATGAAATAAGTTCTCCTGGGGAAAAAAAAACTCAAGTTGCATTTACATCACAAACATAGAGAACTTAAAGTTGCTCCTCTTCTACTAAGAGAAGAAAGCACGTCATACTCTAATTACAGTTAATTTCTTTCTGTGGAACCATGGTTAAAGTGCAAACAGGAACTATTTATTGGCAGTGTACCATGACTTCAACAAAAACAGTTGTAGCAAATAGCTTACTCAGTGACTCAGTGGGGAACACTTTATGTCCTGTTTAAAACTCCAAAGCATGATAGGAGCTGTGAGGCCATCACTATGACAAAATATGTATAATTTCTTTATTAATATTATATTCCCACAGTATTTAAGGGGTCAGTATGTAACCGACAATGTGACAAGTACATCCATTTCACATAGCGAGAGTTTAAACATCTCTTTCAAACTCTCCTTTTTAATTCTTTCAACTTCCTGAATTGTTCCGCCAGATGTCTGTCCATTTCCTACCCAAGGCTTTTTTGCAGAGGTGCCATTACTCCATGCCGTGCTTAGCGCTACCCAAGATTGTGATTGGTTTAATGAAATCCCAAATAACCAGAGCCAGTTTCTCTCCCATTCCAGAATGCTGTGTAGACTCACCTGACTCTCCTCCACAGCACTGTAGAGTAAGGTCTAGCAATGCAAGACTATTCTTCACTACCACTTCACCATGTAATAAATGGCCCTTTCACACAAAATATGACATTTAGTCTCCACATCTCCCTGCAATCAAGTAGCTCTGCACAATTCCTGGAGAAAAAAAGTCTATCTGAATATCTAAATGTTTGGGAAGGAAGGAAAGTTACATGAGTTTTCTCTCATTTGCCACGTCGGAGGAGAAGGTGTCAGCCCAGGAAAAACTGCGAGCTGCAGATAGGGCTTTGAGGAAACATGGACTCTCCACCCTGGAAGTGTTCATCAGGCTTTGACCCATTTAGCCTGTGTCTTAATGAGGCGAAAAGCCTTGCTGATGGGACCTCAGACACATGGGTAAATAACACCCTGGGGAAGGCTGGGAAATTAACAAAGCACATTTCAGTCTGAATCATTTATACATAATTATGCACAGAGAAAGGATGAAAGCATCTGTCAGAGAGGGAATCCACCCCGTAATCAAGCCAAAAACAAAACTATCAAAAAGGCAAAATGGAGACTGTTAAGTGGTTTGACCCTCAGTGTCCTCAACGCTGGGAGATGTAAAACAGTCCAGGCGTTTTTGGCATATTAGCTAAAACACATTGCAGTTATGGAATGAAGAAGAGTCAGAGACACAGAGAGGGAGCAAGAGCAGCAGATTAACTTTCTTTTCATGCTCTGATTTACAGCTGTGTGTCAGGTTAGTTGAAGGAATTTAATATAAAGTGATCTATGTATCTTGGCAACAGCCCGGTGTGACGAAAGGCTTGATATGAGCACGTTTATTTCCATTTGACACCACACCCTGCAAAAAATACCAACTGTATTACACTGAGTTTATGTTTTCTTTTTTTCCAATGCTTCCTGAGAAAATTGCAATGAACAACCTTGTTTCTGTAGACAAATATTTCAACGATTACCCTGTAAATAAAAAAAAAAGGTACAATGAAATTATCTCACCCCACAGGTAAATTCAGGTTGTAAACAGTGCTCAATAATTTCAGCTAAACTTGAGTTATGAGTCGTGTTTTTGCAGAATAAAGGAAGCTGTCTTGTAATGTGAGCTGTGACCAAGACTAGAGCAATATCAAATACAGAATACAGAATATAGCACTCGACCACCAGTCTTGAACTTATATTACAACGCCAATATTCATCAATGTAGAGTCGCATGCATGCATGCACAGGATGGAATGCACCCAGACGGAAGATTGTGTTCTAAATTGCTTGATGGTGTTTTAAGCCCCCAATGTCTCCTTCCAGGCAGCGCTGTGACCGTTGACTTCAAGGCACCTAACCCTACCCTTAACCCTAACCATAACCATTGCTTAAAGGCAGCGCTGCCTGGCAGGAGACGTTGGGGGCGTAAAATACTGATAAATGTTCAAAACTGCAGATAGTATCTTAAAAAATATGATATTAGCCAGCTCTGATAGTTTGTTTGCTTTCATAATAAGAGCATTTAACCCGTTATCAAGTCATTCATTTGTTATTCACACCCAAGGCGTGCATGTTTTTGTAAAATAGAGGCCATTATGATATATGCTTCATACTTTATGAGTTTATTTGCATATACAGTGGGTATGGGTACATAAATAGTGGATTCAATGTAAAAGTTTTAGCGAATAAAGTGCCCAAAAAGCAAATAATATAATTAAATCATAAAATATCTTGTAGGGCTGGGCAATATGCATATTCTTGACCAAAAACATTGATATTGTACACACATTTTTTTTAAACTGAATTTTTTCACAAGTTTTCTATACAATTGCACATAGCGCAACAGTGCTACCATGTATATAAATACACAAAATATTTTTTTACGATGAGATTTTAGATAATAGATAATAATCATTAATAATGTGGTTTCAAGTGAAATTATAGAGACTGACTGTGTTTGGCTTGCTGCAGCTTCTCTCCATAAAGATCAGTATCATTATTGGCATTAACCAAGTAATGTTAGTTAACCCTGAACACCCACTCTAACCTCACACACAGTCAATTTACTCCAACGGTATCTCTGCAGGTAACACTTAGAAAAACAAACTCTCCACCCTCTTCGCCCCTTATCCGACACAAACCTTGGTGTGTTTGCTCTCGCTGAGAGGTGCTAACTCAGACCTGTGTCAGTTTATCTGCAGCTGACAGTACTCCACGCCATCACGCAGCCCATACAGCTGCGAGGGTGTGAATGCAACAATGGATCCCTCTCACTCCCCTGTTGACCAAAAGATAGAGGTGATGCTAACGTTAGCTCAGCTTTGCTATCACACTGCAAAGCCCTTGAGCGTATGGGGGCCACAATGCATAAAACACACACGCGCGCACACACACACACACACACACACACACACACATGCACACACATGCACACATACAAACAAACACACAGAGATTAAATCTGGGCTGGCTACTGCTTGCCTCTCACTTTGATGAGTCAAGGAGCCAAGAGTCTGGGTGCTGGATTAAGATGGCTGAACTAGATTCACACACGCACATGCACACACACACACACACACACACACACACACACACACACACACACACACCACTCTCACTCACTCCCTAGAGGGGTTAACCCTGATCCGCCATTCATTTACATTGAGTAGCTTTTTTTTTTAGGCACAAAGACTCTCTCCACAATGGTTAAATAAAAAAATCCACCTTTGAGATTAGCCAGTACAAACAAACACTTAGTCATCTGTTAGGAGACCTTTCTCCCTCTCTTCTCTCCATCCCACACAAGCGCTGAGGCCTTCTTTAGTCTGGGCCTGTTAATAAATTATATCTGGGGTCTAATGGAATGATCCATATTATTAGAGCTGGTTGAGGCTAGTATGACTGGGCTGTGTTGTGTTACACCGTGGAAAGCTCACTTGATTCTTATGGAAGCTGACACCAGAGGCCATTCAGTAAAAAGTGGTGAGGAGGGGATTGATGCAGATTGATTCATGGTTCAAGCATCACCTTTTCCATCTATGTCAGTCAGTAGGTCGCTCTGGATAGATGATGTGTTCAATACCTGATTACTTTGAGTGTGATGGCTCAAGTGTGGGGTTAAAAAACACAAATTCGGAGAAGCTATAACCAGTGTTTGGAATTTCTGCTTCTTAAAACATTTTGGTAATTCATTTTCTGTCAACTTATTGGTAATTGAGTCCCTTTTACCCTTTTCATGTCTTTTATCGAGGTTTGATTCCTCAGATGCTCCTCTTTCCTCATGAAATAGGCCCGGCAGAAACATCCAGATGTCTGTCATTACGAAGTTTAGAAATAAAACAGTTTTGTAAACACACAAATCAGTTAGTATATCTGACAAGAGGAATGCCTGAGGTGCATTTGACAGTATACTGAGCAACAGTGTCTGGTGTTAAGGCCTTTAGGATTACCAAAGAGTATGAGTGAAAGGCAACAAGAGCGCTTAAGTATCCACCTGATCCTTTGCTCACAATCACACACAACCACAGACACACACCAATCACTTAAACATCCACACCTGTAATTAGCCATTCTGGCATCGGTGGTTGACTGCCAAGAAATGTGTGTGTGTGTGTGTGTTCGTTCTAATTTGCCCATTTTAGTTAGATAATGAACATGCTAAAGTTATAGACTTAATGTAGTAGCCTTATAGACTTAAATGCATTAAACCGAGATACAGGTACTCCGTATTATTAAATATGCTGACTAGCAGCAATATAAAAAAATAAAAAAAATCTGAAGGGGCGCCTGGGTAGCTCATCTGGTGGAATGTGTGCCCCATGTACAGAGGGTTGGAAGTAATCTTTATAAAAAAAAAAAAACTAACTGAAACAGCATTGACAGCATTGTGGGACACTCAAACTGTTCATTAAAACCTAAACCAAGTGAAATATTTTTGGTTGGTCAGGCCTTAAAAGAAATAGCCTAACAGTTAAACCAGGAATACGGCTTCAGTAACCAGATTAGCACATTAGCTTTAGCACAAACATTAGAAGCATAGGGAAAATGTTTAGCCTAGCTTAATCAAGTTAAGGGGACACTACCGAAAAGAAAGTCCCTGTATCTGGGGTGGCTGTGGCTCAGTGGTAGAGCGGCCCTGCAGTCCCATGTCGAAGTGTCCTTGGGCAAGACACTGAACCCCGAGTTGCCCCCGATGCTGAATGTGTGTGAGTGTTTATTTGATGAGCAGGTGGCACCTTGTACGGCAGCCTCTGCCCGAAGTGTGTGAATGGTTCCTGTATGATATAAAAGTGCTTTGAGTAGTCGTTAAGACTAGAAAAGCGCTATATAAATACACATTTACAAAAGCATATTTTTTTTAATTTTAAAGTCTTATTTTGCATCCAAAATAAGTATTTAGGTGTTTATTTTACTATACTTTGTGTACTTGTGTCTGTAATTTCTCCTAAATGAACCAAAAGTTAGCAATATATAATGCCTCATTTCATTTGCATACTCATACATAACATTTTAGAAAACTTAATTACAAAAATAATTGTCTTAATGTAAAGAGGTGCCCACACAGAACGCAACAATTGGGCTACCATTAGAGCATTCGCGGCTGAGCAAGGCGACATCCTGCTAACTTCCTGCACTGATGAATGGCCCCCGCGAAAAAAAGTGACAGCTTCAGTCAGAGAGGAACCTCAGTCATATCTAGGCTTGGGTACCCAAACCTGGTGCTGATATGCCAGCAGTGCCTAAGCGACTGGTATCTAATGCACCCAATAGCGACACAGATTACGGTGCCACTGAAATGCCTGCTCTGTTCTCTGATGTTTTGAAACGGACGTTACGGACAACATGTGACGCTAGTTACACTTGACAGCGGGCAATGTTAGCCCACCGTTACCTAGTAGCTGGCTTAAACACAGTTGAACTGTCAACAGCTAACATTAAACGTGTAAAGTGTGACTATATTTCAATGTAGAGGATTCCAACACCAACACCGGACGTGCAGCTGCAAAAAAACAACACAGACAGTGTGTTCACTTGAAACTGGTAAGCCTTGTGGTGCATTCAAAATTATTGTAAAATACCCCAAATACATTTTTTAAAGTACCGGTTCAGGGACCAGTTCAGGCACCGTTTAGGCACCGGCACCGTTTTAAAAGTATCGCTGTAGCACCGGTATCGGAAAAAAAAAATTTTTGGTGATGAATAATATGAAACTTTATTATTTGTCACATACTATACGTACATTACAATGTAGTGAATTAAGTATTAAGAGGCCGGTATCAGCAGATTGACATGTCAGGGTAATCATCAAAAGCAGCCAACAACATGAATGAAGTGGGCGTGCTCTCCAGACACAATACCATTTACACAGTACAACACATAACAACCTAAGCTAAGGACTACATAGCAACCATTTCCAATGTGATCCAACAGCACCCTCCACCTCTCCCACACAAGGGGGTTTTGTTCTCAGCGCAGGCTCATCTAGCACCCATACTATGAAGAGAAAAGAGGGGGAGAAAGAAGAAGAGAGAAAGATGAGACATAAGAAGAGACTGCCAAGCTCCTTGCACCTCCTCATTGCCCCCAAGCATGGATTTAGAAGTCTGTTATTGTGCAAGCGTTTCACATGTTTACTGTCCCGCACAGAAACCATTCACTCTGTTCGAAGACATTACTTAACAGATTTCTTCATCACCACTGCAGTTTAACACCAACGATGCAAAGGGAGACGTAAAGACAAGAAAAGGATCAGTGTAATTGTTTATGATACATGCACAGGGCAATACAGCTAAATCTACTATTGTCAGCTGTTGCAATATTATCAATTCAACAAGATGAGCTCCAACTGTAGACCTGTAACTCCCCGAGCCTTAAAGACGTGTTCAGACTGTTTGCTCCTAATGCCAATAAAGTCAGGGCACTCCCCCTACCTTGCGGTGGTTATGTTACTAAAAGCTTAATGGTATTA
The DNA here is from genome assembly GCA_013375575.1 of Percina caprodes. Taxonomy (NCBI): domain Eukaryota; kingdom Metazoa; phylum Chordata; class Actinopteri; order Perciformes; family Percidae; genus Percina; species Percina caprodes. The sequence goes on along the minus strand of JABXJD010000007.1, from coordinate 6,109,084 downwards.
ACATAAGCCATTTGTAATCAAATATAATCTAAGGGATTTGATCCTTATTCTTTATCTAACTTTTTACACACACTTTGAGAGCAAAGTGAGATAAGTGCAACTGAAAAGAGAAGTGTTGTCTCAGTCACAAAGTCTTGAGATTACAAGAGTTCTGCCTTACTTTAATTGTTATTCTGATCACGTTATGATGGCAGCTTTTAGGTAAACGAGCAACTTTATGTGCGCTTTATAGATCGTACTTTATCTGACTTACAATACACTGGAAAATGTGTTTATTTGCTCTCTTACCAAAAGAGCGATGAGATGTGCTTAGCCTAGCTTAGCACAAAGACTGTGAACAGGTGCTTACTAGCATCCTTCAATAATGGAAATGCACCTCTCGGCAACCAAATCAAATCATGTTTTATATTTAACTATAAATCTGTCTGTCTGTGTTGTATTTTAAACTAAATTATGAACAGCGTTGAGGAGTGATGATGCTAGTTTAACTGCATTTCCTATCAGTAGGGTAGTTACAGCTAACGTGCTAAAAAGAGACGGAGTGTTAATTCCAGCATTGTGGCTGATCCTCTATGATGATTTAGTAGTGGCGGCCCACCATGGCAAAATGTCTGCCGCCACGGTATCAGAAATAGGGCAGATGCACAACATAGATGCCGACATAATGCACCCCTTATTGGCTGCCGCTCACATTGCAATTTAACAACAAGTAGAACTAATCAGATGTTTTTGGGCCTGTCCAGTTTATCTCCACATACTGTGTTGATGTAGTTTATTGTCAAAACGTTCGGTTTCTTCCCATGAAACCAACAGCTCCACCAAAAACGCCACCACGGCGTTACATTACAACGGTAATATAATATAAATTAGAAATAGTCTATAGATGTAATCATTTGGGTTTTGGTTTTGTCCCTATGAAGAATTTCTTGTAAAATGAATTTTGTAGACCTGTTGGAGATGTTAAGGGCCCTATAGTTCCTCAAAAAATACAGTTTAATCTCAACTGAAAATATGCCTCATTGTGTTTGAATGGAGGTGAACAAATGTATTTGTTTGTGTTGCAGCAAAGTATCAGTTCCGTTTCATGTGAAAAACATTTGGTGGTGTGCTGGGTGGGGGGTTCCTGCCCCAACTTAGTTAAAATGATGCACAGGGTACTATTTATAGTTTTACTTAGTAAGTTTTTGCAGTAAAACAGTTTGGTGAAGATGATGCCACTATCATGAGACAATAAAAGCAGAAATGACAGGTACTTCAAAGTCATTTGGTTATAAAAAAAAAAAATAAAAAAAAGAAGGTTGTGGAAAATGAGGGGAGACAGACAGATTGCTGCCTGTAATTCAACAATGATTTGTCAGAGGAAGTGATTCCCCCAGGAGCGTTGCCAAGTCTGGGTATTTTACAATAACTGGAGAACTATCATTACATCTTTATTAATTCGAATAAAACCTGGCAATGAGTCAGACCTCCCACACGCAGTCAGACACACAGGCTGTCGTTTTTCAGAAGTAAAAGTCGATCAAAATAGAAACAGCACATCTTCTGTGCGTCAAAGTGGGAGAGTGTGTATCTGTGTACTCATCTTTGTGCAGGATAAGTAATGTCTTTTGACAAATTGTTCTGTAGTTGACTTTGTGCGTCTCGTTCTAGTGTCTATATTATATATTCTATGTCTATATACATACTACTGTATGTGTCTGTGTTCACTTTCTTCATCTTAGCATTTATCGTGTGAAATAACCATTATTTTCATTATTGAGTCTATTACCCTGTTGCAGTCTATAAAATACTAAAACAAGTTCCAAATCCAAACTATGCAGTTCCTTTCAGTCAATACAACAAATAATATTGTTCTTGTTACATTTTTACCACTTTCTCATAATCCATTAAGTCTGATTTTACAAACGTTGGTAAATCATCTGCAATTAAACATGTTAAGTTACTAATAAAGGGTTCTTACAATAATGTGTCATGTTTGTCGTTGCAAATATTAATAAGTTGATAGTGAATATAATTAGCTACCCTAACTGTTGTAGTTGCAAAACGATTAGTAAATAGTTTATTTCCATTAAGTTAGCCATTAGATGCAAACTATATATAATATATAGAAAGGGTGCATTGCTAGAACTCTTATGTTTTATGAAATATTTGCTGAATTTACAAAATGAGACAACATACTGTATATTGAACCAAATGTTAATTTTTCAGACCACTACGACCCATTTTCTCTGACTGACTTATACAACAGATATGGAGACAAACGTTTGATTTTTTTTATATATCAGTCATAATACCCGAGCTGTTGTTCTGCAGCTTCCTTTAGCTGCCACCCAACCCCCACCCCCCCCCCCCACCCCCGTGACTCTGCCACCTCTCTTTACAAGTCTCTGACACTGTGAACAATACGCTCAACCTAATGAAAGGTGGAGTTTAGAAAGCTGCATTCGCTAACCACAATCTAATATTAGCTTTCAGCAGCTATGAGCTCCAAGGTATTTTTAGCAGCATGATTAAAATCAGCAACATTTTCCACAGTATGAACAAGACTGGTTGCCGTTAGAACGACTGAAAACGGCCTTTGTCCAGGATCGATTAATAAAGGTTTCAAATACGCCCCCCCCCCCAATCATTGCTGAGAAAATCTAATGATAAAAAGTAACTGATTTTATGTTTATATTGTGTTAATGTACGCTCAAATGAAGAAAGTTTAAATAAAAAAAGTGAACCCTGTTAACTGTTAACAATATTTGATCTAATTGTTTTGCATATGCATCCCATACTCTGTTCTGTATTTTGAATAGCTGTTGGTTTGTGTGCATATTGCTATATGTATATCATTCTTGTATTGTTTATTGAGAGAATACAATCTTTCCAAAGCAAACCAAGTTTGTCGCAGAGCGAAACGAATGCATTCACCGAAAGACTGCCACGTTGTTGCTTGTTGAAAGGGGTCTTTACGTGACTGGGAGCTTTATCACACTAATAATTGTAAGAATAACAGCATTACCCATGGCAACAACACCAATAGAACTTCAGCCTATGATGAAATAGGAGCATTAGCTTGGATTTGACAACTGTTTGTCTGAATGCACTTTATTTGTGTAAACTTTATTTATTTTTACGTACTGTATGTCTCCTTCCAAGTCTGTGTAAATGGCTGCTTACAATTACTTCTGCAACTCAATACTCACTGCTATATTGTGTGTGTTTGAGTGTCTGTGTGTGTCTTTGCATGCCTGTGTAACAGAGCCTTGGTTGGGCCTGAGTGGTTCTGATCCATCCATGGCCGACATTCGCATCAAGGGCTTCTCGATTCCTTTTGTGTGTGTGTGTATGTGTGTGTGTATGTGTGTGTGTGAGTTATTGTGTGTGATTGTGTGTGTATCCTGGCGGGAGGCAGCCGGTATAGCTATGGCTGGCACCGGGCCACCACCACCACCACCACCACCACCACCCTCCCTCCCTCCCTCCCTCCATACTCTGTCTGAGAGCACAATGGGCGATCCGGTAAAACAATACAGGCCGAGGAACAAGGCCCTCTATAGAGCGAGCGACACACTATCCCTGAAAGAGAAACACTCCAAAACGCAGGGCGGCTGAAACAGAAATAGAAAGCTAATTTCTAGCCCTCCACCACTTTACTCTCTACCTGTTACTCCTTTCAATGCCAACAGTATTACTTTACCACAAAGAGAAATTCTGGTCATCTTCTTCTTTTCATGAAATCAGGGTGAGTCAGTGTCCTCTCACTGTGTGCAATCAGGACACCAATCAACTTGATAATAGCTGTTGCCTTTACTTTGAGGGAGAAAAGGGATTTCTTCACCCTAAAACAATTCAATCCTGAACGATGACTCACAGGATAATGAGTAAATTTGGAAATTCTGTAGTATTTCACTCTGTCTGATGTCAGAGTTTAATCAAACTGCTATTTGGTTTCTGTTCTACTATTCACTCTGACATTGTTTCTGTGGTAATCATTTGATTTTGGAGGTTATTTTTCACTTACTTTGTGACTCAAGGAGTGTCGCTACCTGGTGAGAGCTGAGTTGCGCATGCATCCCTTTGCAACAATGACGCGGCAGTATGTTTTCCTGCAGCTTTTGGCGTTTTATGGATTAAACATGCATAAGGTCATGGGAGTCTATAACCAGTTGTTTTCTCTATAAAAATTGTACCTGCTGGCTCCTAATTTGTCTGAAATCTTTCTTTCTCTGCTTTATGTAGCCATAGACAACGTGTACCAGTGCCAATGTTACCGTAATTGCTTCTCTTTTATATCTTAGTCAGTCTCTCTTTCAAACTCGGTGCCAACTAATTTGAAACAATGTCCGAGCGCTGCTTGCATGGAGCAAACGGAATTTGTGACTTAGTGAAAAATAATCGCAGAAGTTACAGACGGAGGCGACGCGCATCATAGCATTGCACCGGAAAAGTGGCCAAAAATTTTATAAAAAACTATCTGGTTGTAATGTCACCATCACCACAGGCGGATTTAGTCATTTTGAGGCCTAAGGCAAACACAGGCATGGGGCCCTCCACAACCCTTGTTCTCCCCCTTTTCAGTCCTTATTTATCTGAGAAAGACGTGCTCTCTGTCTGACAGCTGTTTTGGCCAGAGTGCTGGTTCATCTTCAATCATAACACATTGATTAGGGTGACTGCTACTCACGGGGTCTAGTTGCTGAGTATTATGTGTGTCACCATCTTTGTCATTGCCATAGTTATCATCATGGACAGTGAAAGCAGTAGTTCTGTAACCATCTCCATTCGAAGGATCCTGTAAGGTTGTCTTGTATGTATCCCCCGCATCGCTAGAGCAACCTGGGCTGACACTACTCTTCATCAGTGTTAGCATTAGGCTCGTTCGAGATGAGCCAGGTCTGCGCAGAATCGATCACCGGCGATCGGCGCCCGTTGCATGCCGGTTAGATTTGTGTCCGACTTGCTCTGACGTCATGCACACGTAAGCAACGATAATCTCACGAGAGCAAGGTGGCCGCAGTTCTGAGACGCAGGCAGCGCAGTTGCTTTTCACCGACTGCAAGAGCCAGGCGGACCCAGAGCATGCTGGGAAATGCCGGCCTATCAGCTGATTTAACAGCTGATTGGTTCACAATCGACTCAACATGATGACGTCTTATATAAACTTTTTATTGATTTTGAATCGAAGGGATTTTAATTGCTATTTGTCTGATTTAAAGGCTTATTCTGTACAGAACACACGTTGCGTGGCTGATAGTGACGTTTAGAAGTCAGAGAGACTAAATCCGTTCAGATCACGGATCTGCTGTTAATTAAAATCAGCAACAGATTGCATGTAGAACATTTTGAGAGCTACTCTGTCATAATTAAAACAACTAGAGAGTGTGTACCAGCTGATATGGGGGTCTGATAACATTTTATTAAATCGGAATCGCACCACAGTGTTTTTGTCACTTCCTGTCCAGCATGAAGGCGGCTGAAATCGGATGGAAACTGTCTGACTTTACCACAGCTTTTTTCCAAACACACACAGATGCAGTAGGATAATGGAATAGTCCAATGTACTGGGGACTGGGGGGAGTTTCTCATCATGAATTAAAAAATCGCATAGCACTTTAGCGTATCAATGTTTAGAGATATAATTAATTGGTGAAAAGTAAGACAACAAATCGTAACCATAAGTTTATGAGGCGTTTTACGGGGCCCTTGGTAGCTTGGGGCCTAAGGCAATTGCCTACCTTTGCCTAATGGTAAGTCCGCCTCTGACCATCACTGCCGATCAGAACTGGAGCCGATAAATAGCCGTCGCTATTGCAGAGTCATTTGTCCCAGGACCGAATGGCGATTGTAGTCTTTCCCACTAAAAACAGATGTTAGCTGCTTTTTTATACAATAGGAAAGGGTTTTAGCGGACTTAATGTATCTAATGCATTAAATATCTTAGCTAGTCCTGCTTCTGACCTATAATTTTCTCACAAGGTGTAGATACAAAACATTTATGTCCAGACATGAGCAGGACTGTAACAGTAGCTTCTATTTAAGTTCTTGAATGTAGCTTGCAAGCTTGCAAACGATAGCAAGTAAGCATAACCAGGTTGACAGTGTATGCTAATATTTCTTTTTTGGTAAACAATGGCATCATGAACATGTTTAATTCACATATATTTAATATGATATGACAATATCCAAGCTGTGGGCTGTGTTTAGAGGACTGCTTGTTTTGGTAGCTAATGCAACCTACTTAAGAGTAAAAGTAATCAGGGGCATGTGTTGCTCAATAACAGCTTTGAGCAACTGAAGAAAAGTAGTTAACACGCAGTAGGCAACGAACACAAACACATTCCCACGATAACAAGGATGAGTTTGAGCCCTATATATACAGTAAACAAAGACCCCCGACACACACCCGCCCATCCACACACACACACACACACACAGAGCCTTATGTAGTCACATAAACTGAGCTCTGACCTGGCCCTGCGGGTCTAACAGGAAGAAAAGAAGAGAGGAAGAGCTGAGCAACCTGTTGTAGCAGGTAGAGAAACATTCCACATGGCCACACACACACACACACACACACACACACACACACACACACAGAGGAAACAGGGCGTGTGAGGAAGACAGCACTGCTTACATAAAGTCAGCATTTGTGAATCCCAGTGTAGTTATCGAGCGCATGAGATCTTCCTCTCAGTGCACACTCGCTAACACCAGTTAACCCACTAACCCAACATCCCGTTCTCTTTGCTATCTCTGCTACTTTACAGAGCTGTCACTGAGCAGAAATCATGAATCTCAGTCCTCCAAAGCAAGATCAGCCTACAGACATGTGGGCCTAATCAGAAATCTAATGTTTTCACTTGTTTGCAGATGGAATCTCTATCGTATTTATCAACCCCCCCACCTCACCCCAGGCTACCAGGAATATCAGAAATGACTGACACATCAGCACATTTATCACACCTATCACCTATCACCATCACTCTGCCACACATCTAACTAACCCAACACACACAGACACACACCTCAGTTACATTTCCACTTATGACACATTACACAGCTGATAAGATCCCTTGCGCTGATAGCGTCACCTTGCCCCAGAAAAGGTCAATGGCAAAAAAACTATCAAAGCACACGCTGGGAGTTTTTAAAACATGCCAACATGTCATACTAGGCTGTTGGATGGAAGATGCTTAATGGTTTTTCTATAGCTGTGCGAAAGGCTTTTCTAACTGAGCATTTACACTAAGGGCAATGCTTCCTTTTTTTATGAAGTGGATTAGCTGGTTACACCTAACTTAACCAGGTTTATTTTACCAGAAGTTTATTCCATGACATTAATGACACATTTGTTTTATATTGTTTAACACAAAAAATGTTTTTGCATATTTTTAATATTATGTAATACTAGTTAATTCATCAACTGCATCTTGTACCACATTTGTTCTTATTCAACTATTGCGTGTATTCTAATATTTACATGTGGCATGCAGTAAAGTTTGTTTTTTTCCAGCTCGCTCAGTTAGTGGTGAAGGAGTTGGCTAAAGCGAACTCTAACGATGCTAATCCAACGTCATGACCAAACGTTAGCGATTGGTTATGGCAGATCCAGAGTGGCTCTGGGCAGATCCAGTAGTTTTAAACTTCAACAGAGTCCCCGCCTTCAAGGAAGTTATCACTTGTCAATGGAGAGTGGCCAGACTCTCTGGACTAATAAAATGTACCAGAGTCTGGTAGAACCAGGCTACTTTTAAGGCACCTATTTATAATAAAAAAATAAAATAAAAATAAGTAGTAGAGTTTAACGTGCACTGTGATTGTCCCAGACCTTTTTACGTAGCTCTGCCCCTGAATCCCAGATAAATGTGTACAGAGAAACCAAAACCAACATTCAATTTTATGTCATTTTCACTTATGTCATATTTTACCTAGTACATCACTTCAAGCTTTAACTGCACTTGTGTGCATAAGTCTTTTAGATAATGAGATTCAAAGATGTCAGTTAAAGTGAAAAGTGAAACGGGACTGAGGCTGAATGGTTTCCCTAAAAAGACTCCGGCTTCACTGCAGGCTGCACTGTGCTGCTTTCCATCATCTTAGCCGAGACCCCATTAAATAACGTAGTAGTCTTCCATCCAGCTGCCCTCCTGTCAGCGTGACTCAACAGCAGTGCACTGTAATGCAGCCGCTCTGGCTAATTGGAATATCTCTATCTCGCTTCTCCAATCACACCTGACATGTTCCCCGTGAGGGGAAAATGGGTGAGGTGATGAGATGAAAAGGTCCCTGGGTGGATAGACTCTTTGTCGTCGCCCCCCCCCCCTGCGGTAAAGGTAAAACTCTTTAAGAAGTTAGCAGTGTCTGCGTTTTGAGGGGCCAACCGAGACAAAAGTTCAACCGTTCTGGGGCGAGTCTGAGTCTCGGCATCGCTGATTTTCATGTCAAATCTTGCCTCATCTGTTACACCACTTGAGGAATGTGAGGAGGTTGAGAGTGTCCGATTTTCAAAGTAAAACTCATTGTTTCATGACTCAGAGTTGATTTAGTTTAGTTCAAATCCAGATTATGTCATAATTGCATCAGAAACTAAAGGTGTGGAAATAAATGTCTGATTTTAATCTACATGTAATGTCATTCCCCTCACTCTCGCTCCCCTCTAAAGCTGTCCTATTGAATAAAGGCCTAAAAAATTCTTTGAGAAAAAAAAAAAGATGTAATCATGTTGCTCAGGTTTTGAAATGGACAAGCTCTCTAGCATTGTCAACCTGAATCAGACTCACACACCTGCAACAGGAAACCCCTCCCCTTTACACCTGTCTACCCAGTGGCAGAAGGCAGGTAATGGTATGAGTCGGCAGTGGTGATCGGGTTTTAACTACCGGCCGGTGGTCAGGGCTGTGTGAACCTTGGCGTAACCCCCGGCGACCCCTCCACTGCAGTTCACAGCTCCTCAGAGCTGGCTCCAGCCTACCTGTGAATAGAGCTTTAAATGAAGCCCATTATCCAGTTGCACAACCTCCCAAACTGAAGTCCCACTGGGGCTCCCCTTAGGGGCTAGTGAGGGCGTCCGTTATGGCTCTTCAGCCAGGAGTTAGAGGAGGAGTGGGGGCATCCATTACGGCTCTGGGGGATGTAATGTCCAGATGGCCAGGTGCTATGGAGGGACCTGTCCCACCCGGCAACAATCCCAGCTTTCATCCCCGACAAACTTTAGCCCTCCACCGGTCCAGACCTGGTGGTCACGCAGGGCTGGTCAAGCGGAAAGAAGAGGAGTAAGAGGAGTGGGGGACCTGGAGACGTTGCTGTGGAAATATTTAACCCTCCCTCTTATGCTAATGAAAAGTCATCTGTTCAAGATAGGCCTGAACAGGCCTATGAAAAGTATTGGCCTCACACTGAGTTCATCTGAAATTCAAAGTAATTCATCTGGAATCTCTGACAATGTCAACAACACGTACGTACAGTAGATGTTTCTGAATCTTCCATCTGCAAACACGTCTATATGAGGCAAGACAGTTACTGTAAATGAAATAGAGGACATCATCTCAAACAGTCATGTTGCTTCTCTTTGAGACTGGACTTGCCCAAAGCATCGGTAGAGAAAAAAAAAAATCTATTTCCAATTCCCTGTTGCTCAAGAGCTTGGCAAGTATAAAGCTTCACTCTTCCAACCCTTTGCCACTCAACCAAACACATACATACAGTCAGAAACGTACACACTTCCTACCCACATGCATACAACCTACCCCAATACACACAAGCCCGTTGTGAAGCCACAAAACAGAAAAAACTAGCTGCTCAAAAAGCACCCAAGGGACTCGCCATTCACCGCTCAATCAATCTAACTGCTTTGCGAGCGGATGCGCGCACTCACTCTCACACGCACTTAAGGCACATTTAAATGCAGCAAATATGTTTTATGACAAGTGAATGAAAAACATGCGAGCACAGAGAGCACTACATTGCATCGCCCTCAAGGGACAGGCCAGCAAGTGCACATATAGGATTACTAGAATTGACGCTTCAGTCTTTCCATTGTGAACAGGAAAATCCAATGAGGGGCCTCTAAGTGGATGCACTCACACAGAGAACCTGTTCAGAGGCTGCTAATTAAATCTAAACCGGCGCTGACATTGATTTGAGAGGTCATTATCATCCCCTTATGGTTTTAGAAACCTCATGTTTTACAAGTGGTGTTTGCGAGTGAAGCCAAAGCACCACAGGGTCAACGGCTGAAAACTGGCAACAGCAAAAACCAAAGGAGAAGATATGTAGAAATCGAGGTGCAAAACGCTAAGAAAAAGGTGAATGTTCATTAATGCATTCTAATTCAAAGAAAGCGAGCAAAAATTGAGAAACCTAAAAATGGTTTGACCGCAAACCAAAGGAACAATCTTACAGTGGTCACGTCCATCTGTTACTGTGTCAGCAATCCATCATGTTCTGCCTTCAACTGAACTTTTAGAGTTATTCAGTAAACACTGTTCCTTAGGCCACTATTGATTAATGCTTCCATAGAAAGGCATACTTTGGCAACTGTCATTCACCTGAGGGTGGAGCAGGCGGCATGAAGGTGAACCTGCCCCTTTTAGTTTCATATTAAAGGATGCTTTATCATGCTCATTTTCAGGTTCATACTTGTATTTTGGGTTTCTACAAGAACATGTTAGCAAGCTTAAATGTTCAAAAAACACTTTATTTTTCTCATACTGTCTGTCTGAATGTATGTATTCGCCCTCTGTCTGAAACACCTGTCTCTTTAAGCCCCTTCTCCCACTCAAAAATCCCAGTCTGCTGGGATTGGCTTGCGAGAAAAATATGTATAATATATTCTAATAAGCCTGCATGTGACAGAGGAGAGCAGAAGAGAGACTCAAGCCTGTGTGAACACGAGACTGGGCACTATTAGAGCTGCTGATTTATTATAAATAAATCACACACAAATTAGGAATATTGTGGCATTTACAGGACAGAGTGAATAGGAACATTGTCTATGCCAAGAATCACTTGAATCCAGTCTTTGACAAACACAATCTGACAGGTGTTGAGAAACTTGGTCACAGTTAAACTCAGTTTTAGTTTTGTCTTTAGTGAATGAGGGAGGAAGGGAAGGGGGGGAGGGAGGGAGGGATATAATCTGAAACTACTGGAAATGTAAAGGTGTCTTCCAGAGTTTCAGTTGCCACTGTTATTACCATAACCTCTGACAGCATTCAGTTAAACTGTGACTGAGCCACGCATGGTGGGTGTCTCAACCTGCTTTACAGGTACAAACCAGAGAGCAGGAACAATGAAAAAGGACAAGAGTGGTTTTGATAGAGGTAAATGGGCTGCTGGGGCTTCACAGAAAGAAAACTCCTGGTAGAGTATCGGTTTTACATGTGTTAATAACTCATAAATATTGTCCCGTTCTCACCCTTCACCGGGGGTATTTGCTGCGAGGCATCGACGTCAGGGTGAAGGAAAGTTCAGACTATCTGCATGCAAATAACACACCGTGGGACAGGGAATACAGACCCCATCCATACATTCAAAGCAAAGTATACGTGAGAAGACATTCAGTCCATGTAGAGCATAAAACTGGTGATATGTTTTTAAAATTGCTGTAGGCTACTGTTTGTATGGAGTATGCTATGTGAGTCACTAAGAAAACTCTTTAGAAGGCTCAAACTGCCTTGTTTGCATAGTTGAGCAGGTCTTCAAGTATGCAGTTGCGGAGCGTCAAATGCTTTATCATACCATAAAATCCCACCAGGGTAAAAAAAAAATTGTATCGTATGTAGTTGCAATTACCAAACTTTAGCTTGATCTCGAGCATGCTAGCAAAAAGTTTAAAGACACGTTTTCATGTATTGGGTAATTACTACAATTTCCAACATACAGTACGTCAAAGCTTTTTCTCTGCAATTTGTATTATAATTATTATTATTATTTTTATTATTATAGCACAAGATAATAGTTTCCAACGTTTTGGACTACTACTTTGTGATCAGCTGCTTGCTGTTGGTCTAATACTATGTTAAACAATTTCGGGGATCGTTCAGGAGCCGGATGTCCCTCACCTTATGCTTTCTTTGTGTTGGCATTCTGAACTCCGGTGGATTTCTGTGGACTATGGTTAACTGCTCCTCAGATCTCTGCAGGGTAAATCCAGACAGCTAGCTAGACTATCTGTCCAATCTGAGTTTTCTGTTGCACGACTAAACTTTTGAACATACACACGTTCCACCAAAACAAGTTCCTTCCCGGAGCTAATTTGCAGAGGCAAAAATTGCATCTCCCAAGATGATTGTGATTGGTTTAAAGAAATGCCAATAAATCAAAGCATGTTTTTCTCCCATCCCGGAATGCTGTGTGGACTAGCCAGACCCCCCCCTGGTCTGGCTAGCGTTGCGTTGTGGAGGAAGGTCTGGCAAAGGGAGACCAAGTTGGGTTTATCAGAATTACTGTCCATTGATTGATACTGTCACACTGCTAAAATATACGACAATAACAAACCTGCCATCAGGGCTTTTAAAAACGTCTGGCTTGTCCAAACTCTATTTATCCTACTTCATTTGGGCCATAAATTACAGGAACATTTTCATCTCTCTGGAGTTTAACAAAAAAATACCTCAGGAGCACATAATGGAGAAACATGTTGCGAGGGAAAAGCCCTAGTTTTGGGAGGAGAAGAAAACTAAAGCAGTGATGGAGATGATTACGATAATGGAAAGCAAGGGAGGGAAAAAATAGATTGAGGCCAAAACGAAACAGGATTAATAAAAAGTGATGAGAGGTATTTTCCTTTTCTAAGCACTCACTTGCTGTCCTTCTCTTCCCTCTCTTTCTCTTTCTTCCCCTCGGGCTGATTTCTCTCTTGCATGTCTGGACGGGCTCGAGTCAGTCCCAGGTAAAACTGGTCACCCGAGTCCTCACCTTCATCTTACCCCACCTCCATCTCCCCTTTTGCTCACCTGCCCCGAGGCAAGCCTCCCCCTCCATCTGGCACCGTGAGGATAACAGGAGAAACTGCTGAGATGTTCCACAGCATTCTGCACTGCTGAAACATTACATGAAACAACACCCCCACTGTTGAGCCAAAGTTTGTGTGAAACAACTTTCTTTTTTCTAGTTGATTTACAGCAACATTGTTCCAAAATGAACCCATGTATGCATTTGACAATCCAAACTTTTGTTTGTCCCGCTGCTCTCAGCGCTTGGCGACAATAAGGCCAGCACTCAAGGTTAAGCTGCAGATGTGTTAATGTGCTAAGACCGTGTGATCGGGCTTTTCAAGACATTTGAAGAAACATCCGAGTGAATAGCAAGAGGAGGAAAAGAAAAGGAAAGGGATGAAAGAGGAGGAAAAAGCTCATTTCTGCTGACATGGACGGGCTGCTTAAAGGGGACAGCGAGCCAGGGCAGCAGAGAGTGACAGCGCTACAATAGAAACACAATGGAAACTCTCCTTCCCCCAATGCCAGCCATCTCCCCTCACTGGGTTTTTTATCCCACTGTCGCCCCTGCCAGGCGACAACACGGGCCAGGCTTGTTCAGCAGAGCCGCAATAAGACAACACTAATAAACGCCAACTGGGGGAAACAACAAACAGCTTACACTTTCAAATTTTACACTGAACTAGTCAGGGCTAATTCCTCTCCAATGTTTAGGGGAAAACACCAGCCCTCACTAACCCCTTCTTTTTTCTCTCAGACTACCCCATCCCAACCCCAACCTGTTTATCCACTGTCAACAATACAGGGCCTGCCGTTGGAGCGAGGCACCTGCTGCTTCCTGGTTCACGGCTGGTGATCGGTTCAGATAAACAAATTTGTCTCGTTTTGGTTCAGGTGTTGACAGCGACACATTCCCGCTTTTCATCGGCTCTTCTCTTACGCAACCCCACACGGCACTGGCGCTCTGCAATGCATATATATATATATATATATATATATATATATATATATATATATATTTATTTTTTTGACAGATTGGTTTCCCTTGCTGGGGTTAAGCATATTTCTGTGTGTATGTGTGCGTCCGTCTTTGTGTGGCTTTACTTTGCTTATTCTGCAGCTTATAAAATTGCTTGCGCAGGCACCATTAAGTGCAGCGCTCCAGAAGCTTCCCTGGAGCAGAAGGGAGATGAACTGTTTATCTGTCTGTTACAGTTGAAACCACACCCACCCTTGTGATATCATGAGTAAGGCCCTGATGGAAGAATTCCTGCAAACTCAGTAAACAAACCCACTGTAGCTAAGGTAAATCATCAAAGACATTAGAGCCAGAGGGCCTTGGGTCACCAACAAGTCAAATCTACTAATGACTTTAAAGACTGTCTTCAGTTATCCAAAGGAGAGATCATGTTTTTTTTAGTTCTTAGTTTAATCTCGAGGAGACACATTTGAGGCAGTAGATCGTCAGAAGAAGTTATGGTGGTTTCTTTGTGTACCTTCTTTGTGTGACTGTCACTTGAGGTCAAGATCTATTAGCAGCATTCTTATCTCTTCCTCGCCGTTTAGACTGCACTTAAGTAAATTAGAGGCTACAGTGAACACACACTTCTGCCTCGGCCTAATCCATTTTTTACCTCAAGTTTGTCTACTGTCCTGGCCTCTTTAGACCGATCTGTATGACACAAGGCTTGCTCATCCATTCCTACTACATAAATAAAAAGTAGCATGCATTAATGTCCCAGCATCCCAGTAAGCATTGATTTGGTCTAGTATGTCTGGGTCATAGTCTTGAAATGACCTCATCCTAATGGCTATTCTAGCACAATGAAACGTTTTCAGGAACCGTTTTTTAAAAGAACTCCAAAACTTGACATTTCAGCTGCTCGCGCCTGGTTCCAGTTGTTGTTTCTGCTCTTGGGTAAAACTTGTCAGAGACTGTATCATTGAGAACTCTATTGGGTGCATACACCCGATAGGTTTAAACGTGTTGTGTCATTATAGCATCATGCTATAGATGGAGGGTTTTGACAGGAGTTTTAGCGCCTGCACTTTGAGTTTTCCGATGTTGATGTGATGCTTCTTTCAATTAAAATGTAAATTAAAATTTAAATGTAGTAGAGACAGCATCATTTGCGATACTGAAAGTAATGTTTTTTTGCATTGGACCTACGTGTGATCTGACTAGATTTCTGGTCCTCTTGCACCAGAGAGTTTGTTTCTGAGTGCATCAATCCTTTTTAAACTTTAAAGCTCACATGCTTATATGACTTGTTCAGCCTGCCAGAACTAAAGGTAGGACTGACAGGTACTGACTGAAATATTTGAGATTGCTTCAGGCAACAATACACACTGGGAGGGCGAACAATCTCTTCAACTATTTATCCATAAATTATTTTGTCAAGATTTTTCATTTTGGCAGATGGGTCCTATGTTCAACAATTGTCAGTAGAAACATTATTAATGTTTTCTAAATGAAAAATAATGAGCAGAAAATATTTACTTAAATTTTGTAATGTTTTTTTTTTTTTTTTTTTAAATGCCATGACTCTCTTATTCATTTGCATGATATAGTGGTTTTGAAACTTTTCCTGACATGTTGTGGGCCTGGTTCATAGGCAGTTAGTCTCCCAGACAGCGAATGCATGTGAACTGCAGTGCTTGTGAAATCATGTCATAGCCCAAATATCAGCTGCTAAATGTTAAATTGTTGGGCTCCATGGTGATGTGATCACAGGCCATCCATGACCTCTTGCCAGGGCCGCTATTGGTCTGTATGTGCCGCGGCGGTCAACCCAGGCCAGCATTACCTCAGGAAAGAGATTTTGCTATGAAAACACCAGCGGTCTCCGCTGGCTGCCTCCAGTACAAACACTCCCAGGGCTCCCAGAGGGAGGTGGGGTGTCTGTGGGAGCAGAGCAGTGCTAAAAGAATCGGGGAACATGGGACATTTTTTGGTCAGGGAGGGTGAAGCATACAGTCCTTGTAAAGCATTGAGCACTTTGGAAAAGAAAAACATGGTGGAACATCACACTATTCTATCGTGCAAGAGGCAGTTTGCGTCAGTGTGGTGATGTGCAGTTTTTAAACAGGCACATCATGTATTTTTTGCTGCTTTACTAAGAGGCGACGCCTCTTAGTATGCCGTCATCTGAAGACCATACCTCTAAATGGACATAATAATATGGTCTAGGTTGCATACGATGCCACCATGTCCGGAATCAAGGAAATGCATTAACCTTAATCTGTTGACATCTGATTGTCATGGCCATGACGGAGCTACCTGGTTTGTCGGCTTTGCAGGAAATGAAGTGATTTTTCTCATCTTGTTGTTCACACAGAACACCTGCTTCATCCAGCAGAACTTCTGTGAATGTGAATTTGAAATTCTCCAGTTATTCTTCATGAATAATTGGATTCAGTGTGGCAAACGTGTGTTGTGATGCATTATTAACTTTTACTTGCATCAATAAAGCACAACGATCAAGTTTTTTGTTGTGTCAACAGCGAGAAAACAAGTCAAAGACACATTTTTATTACATGTTTGTTGCCAGACTAAACACCCTAACTATGATTAAATTGCCATGTTAAGATGCGGGACATACATTTGTCCATCTGTTGTCTTTTGAGTTTACTTTTTTGACACAGTAGTGTGGGTAGGAGCAATGATGTCTGTCAGCCAACTTGGAAAACCCACATGTTGGAAGTTTCCACCAACACATGAAAGCACCTTATGCAAATGTGAGCCTGGCACCTCGTGTGCATTACACCGACATAAAAGCAGTCCATTTACTAAACATTCCTCTGTGTTGGTCAATGCTCCCTCAAAAGATGTTCACACTTCTCCAAATAGTAAATTACCAGCGATGCTTTTGGCTTCCATCCATGAAATCCACCGGCCACAGACGATGAGTGAGCAAAATGATGTTGACCCTCCAATGAGAATAGAGGGTCGCATGAATTAATTCTCGAATGAAATATAACGTAGATGGTCAGAGGGGAGGGGATAGAAGGTTGCACTAATGTGGTTTGTCACTTCCCACATCATTTCTCCCACTTCCTGGGGTGCTGCAGATAACCAGCCCAGATCCTGGTGTGCTTGCCAGCGATTGGTTGCAGCATGCTTATTTACCTAGCAAGGGTTGTCTGATTGGCCCAATGGAGACAATGGCATGTGTAAACAGCCCTGGGGCTCCGGACAGCCGACCAACACAGCAGTCCCTTTGTTAGTTAGGTAGCTACTCTAACTGTTGGCAGTCAATGCATGCATGATCACACACACACTCACTGGCTGTAGTTAGACTATAATGGAGGTTTTTAGGGTAAAAGCTGCCAATAAGCAGTCACCTGTGCCAATAATAAAGTGCTGGTAGTGTACAGGCCACACCACTGAACAAAAGGTTGTGTTTAAGATGATATTAGCACCGCATAAAAAACATATAGCCCCTCATTGACTTCAATGAAACCGCCATGTTGTCTCGGTGGGCGAATAACGCAAGACAAGCTCAAGTCTCACCTCACATCTCATCTCTAGAAGTTACTGCTTGTTTTCTGCTCGAGATAAGATACGTTTTCTGGATAATCCAAGAAAACTCTTCCAAATTTTTTTGTAAATTTGGTTTGATGTATAAAACATAATTGATCATGCGTTTCCCAAATGTTGAACTCGTGATGTGTTGATAAATTGATAAGCGAACAGAAAACTATTGCATCTAACGCAGATATAATAACTTCAAAAGATCTGGTGTGCAGTGGGATTTGAGATTCTGCATCTCTAAAAGTGACTTTTCATGCCAAGAAATTCCACACGGCAGATGTTTCATTCATGCAGTTTCGTGACATGGATGGCAAGCTGATACTTTAGTTTAAACCTAATTGTAAAATAGTGAAAAGTAACTTGTGTTGCGTG
The DNA here is from genome assembly GCA_013375575.1 of Percina caprodes. Lineage (NCBI taxonomy): Eukaryota > Metazoa > Chordata > Actinopteri > Perciformes > Percidae > Percina > Percina caprodes. The sequence continues at coordinate 6,091,252 of JABXJD010000007.1, read as the reverse complement.
TGCAATCGAAGAAGAAAAAAAAAGAAAAATCTCTGAAATTAGAATAGATTAATAGTCCCCCAAAAAGTATACAAAATAGAGCTGCAACATCTGTCCTAAGATATAAACTTCTTACACAGTTTATTAAAAGGTGATTAACACACAACTTGGCCCAGATATAAAAGGATTGGTATTCAACATACTCTCTAAACACACCTTTGCAGATAGTGCCAAGATCATGTCATCAAACACAGCTCAGCTAATGCATGTCCCCTGGCACTGCAGCCAAATAAACAGTATACAAACACCTGTCTGCTCTACTTTTCTGTTGATTCGTGATGCGGCTAAGAGGTGCCAGTCAGCTATCAGTCTGTTGCTGCGTGGCTCGGGTGATTTGGCTAAGTGTGAAGAGCAGCAAAGGCTTCACGTGGCGTTGGGTAAACCCCAGTGACAGTTTGTGGATGCAGGCCCATGCAAATGTGTTGCTGCCACAGAGGTTTTGATATGTGAGGTTCAGTTTTGCCCGGGGCCAGGGAGAGAGGGCTGTCCCTTACACAGGGCCAGGGACAAGGCTGTAAAACATGTCCTGAGAGCCGTGGGGTGCAGCAGAATACATGGGAATACACTTCAGAGGTGCTGCAGGGGGATCTGATGGAAAACAATGACATCTGAAAAATAAAATACCAAATATGCCTGTTTGCCTCAGACAGTTCAGAACAAGAACACTCATTTCATTGTATTTGTGTTGTGTTTTATTCTGAACTTCCTGCACAACAAGCCACCCTCAGTATCTCTTATACCTCAATCTGTTTTACAGTTTTTAAGGTCTGAAAAGTGTGGAACTCCAAATATGAAGAGAAAAACAAATTAAAGTTACTCTTATTATTGTAAACGATCATGTTGTATTTGTACACTTTAATTTTTGCCAACACTTAATTTGAAAAGTCACTTTGTTTTCTTAATTCTTGATGCTCGCAAAGTATAGTGCTACCATTGGGAGACAGTTAGCTTAGCTTAGCATGAAGGGCGGGAACAGGGGGAGCTCTGTTTAAAAGTAACAAAATCTGCCCACCAACACATCTGAAGTTCACAAATGAACACATTATTTCTCTAATGAGTGAGCTTTAGAGGTGCTACTAGCTAACTTATTCACATTTTTCCGGTCTTTATGTTAGCTCTAAGCTAACTGTTGCCTGGCTGTAACTTCTTATTTAATGTACAGATGTGCTGAGTGTTGTCCAACTTCCCATTCAGCTCTCAGCATAAAAGCGAACATATGTATTTTTCAACAAACAAAATATAATCTTCTAATATTTGTTACAAAACAGGAAACTATCTACAAAGGCAACCCTAAAATAAAGTCTTCAACTAAAGTATTGCATTGAATACTGTTCATTTTTAAGAACTCTCTTTGTTCTTATGACATGAGAGATATCATCCAACAAAGATCCTCAATTGCATATGAACATTTCTGAATAATCTCATCTTGCCTATTTTAACTGAAGTAGATTTTAGCACAGGTCATTTTACCTCTGCTTAAGTAAACTTTAAGAAAATGTCATCATGTTTTTGCATGAGTCAGATAATTTGATACTTTTCTCCTCTTCTGGTAACATATTTCACTCATGTACTGTAACTTTCCATTCTCCCTGAAACATCCCCCCCTCGCCCAGATCCTTCGTGTCATGCCTTAACTTTTCCCTGAACCACGTCAACTCACACTCTTCTTGGCCCTCTAAGGCCGTCATTCATTCACTTTGACGCTTTCTGTCATAGACTGAGGTTTGTAGCGCTCTGAGTGAACCTGTGAACTCTGTGCCACCTCCATTACTCCTAGTAGTCCGTAACAGCAATTTCTGAATCTATGACAGGTGAACAACCCATGTTTTTTTTACCAGTAGCATAAGGTAGTACGACGGGCCTAAGCGCACGCCAGTTACACACTATATGTATATATACATACAGGGTGTGAGTTGTGAAAAAAGAGGAGGTGGGATGTTTTTTGATCATGCACAACAAAACAAAACGTGCAATAATTAAAACCCCTTGCAATACCATGGATGTAGTGCCACGTAGCAAGGCATGCCAACCACTTAAATATGCACGTCAATATTCAATGAAAAATACAGCTGTTTCAAGCTGGAGAGCAGAGTTCACTACACAGCGACAACAAAAACACTTTCACCCAGGAAACACTCGTCTCAATCCCAACCACGATCCTTTTCCCAAACTTAATTAATTGTTTTGGTGCCTAAACTTACCTATCATCACAGCATGGCGCTCACTTTCTTTGGCTTAACTCCACTACCATGGCCCCTGAAAGGGCCATTAGCTGGCGGTGCCTGCAGCCAACAACTGCTGCTGGTAGCTGGCCCCAGCCCCTTGGATTTTATCTTTCTATCACACAATAGACTGACAATACTTCTATCTTAGGTATATAATATTTGGTCTATTGGTGAATTAGCATTGATCACTTTGAGTGGCGGGGGGAGGGGATACATTTTGATAAAAAATAATTCAATATAGAGACCAGAAAGGGGAAATCTCAGGGTTCTACTCAGAGCTTCGGGCTCAGTAACACGTGGATCATCCATTGGGAGTGTAAAGGTGCCCTTATATAAATCCTCATTCGGACAAACAGATTTTTCTGTTCGGGGAACAAACGTGGAATTCTTTACCTACTGAACTCAAACGGGATCCTGACTTGGATCATTTTAAACTTCAGATGAATCTGATTTTGAAGAGGCAGCAGTCACGTAGTCATGAATGAGCCGGTGCTTCCTGTTTTATTTTGTTTTATTGTATTAGTCTGTGTACACAATACACAGATCAACAATAAAATCAAAAAAAAGTTACTTATAGGTTATTTTAGTGGAAGGTAGAGAGGTCAAAGGAAAACTCAGATCAGGTGGCAATATGAATCACTCGCAGCGGGCCCACCAAACACATTTTTGGAGGACCCGCTCTCTCTCGCCCATCCCATGGGCCCCATTGGAACTGATTGATTGGAATTGCACTGCATGCGCGACCTATATTTAAACCCCTGTTTTTCAAAACCTTGTTGCAAAACTCAGACAGAAATCAGTTTATTCAGAGCCATAAAAGAAGGTTTGGATGCGGTTTGTTCTTGTGCACACATTAACAAAAACACTTTGAGCATTTAAACTCTTCTGTTGACGAATCTCTCATCATAGCAGCAGCCGGCTCCCGAGCCTGTTGCGTGTGTGTGTGTGTGTATGTGTGTGTGTGTGTGTGGGATGAGGGTTTAGGCATGTTGTCTGCTAGGCCGTCCAAGAAGCCCCAGGGCACCTCACTAAAAGAGATAATTATCTTTTATCTGCTGTGTTGTGACGGGAGATTATGGTTCAAATTTACGATTGTTAAGGAGACAATGCAACACAAGGCTGCTCTTTTCAGAGTGGCGAGGAGGTCTCGAACAAGTGAGAGAACTCCCACAATGCAGCGGCAGCTCATCCCTCTTCTTTCAGGCTTCAGGTCTTTCAAAACAAAGGAAAAGGATAAGAGCAACAACAGCCATTTACTTTCAAAAAAGGACTATACTAATCCTATGATATTTCTTTGGAAGATGCTATATTATATCTGTATGGCTATCAGAGTGATATCAGAAAACATTAAGGATACCACTGACTCCAAAAAGATCCCTGTTAACTCAGTATGGAGCAAATTCTTTAAGCCTTAAATTACTAAAATAACTATATTGCATCCCTACACAGACATCAAGGTCTTTTGGACTCCAAAGTGAATTTATAGAATATATATGTGTCATTATAACATTTGTATGGCATAATGAAACTGCTAAAGGTACCTCTATGGCACATTTAATACATTATAGCACACATTTCACACAAATATTGAATTTGATGGCATCATTTTTTGTGTTTTGATTCACTAGCTACTTTATGCTTAAAGGAATATTCAAAATGTTGGGAAATACACATATTCACTGTCTGACCGACAGTTCCATGAGAAAGTCAATGAAGCTGCAGCCAGCAGCTGGTTAGCGTAGCTTAGCATGAAGACTGGAAACGTGGAGGGGAAATAGCTAGCCTGGCTCAGTGCTAAGTGTTATGTGCTGGACTTTTTCTTGACTGGGTGCAACGACTTCAGTGTAAACAAACTAAAGATATTGCATGTTAATTAGTGGATTCCAGAGCGGTTTCCCCATTTCCAGTCCTAATGCTAAGCTAAGCTAACAAAGCTGCTGGCTGTAGCACAGAAATAAGCATGGTACCAATCTTTTCATCTTACTCTTGGTAAATAAGCGTGCTTCCCAAAGTTTTTACAATGAATAAAACTGTGAAGATCGGTGTGTTCCTAATATGCGTCTGCCTCTGGCGCACATCGAAACTCATAAACTCAAATGGTCAGAAAAGTGAATGGGTGAATATCATCTAAATGTAGCATTCAAATGGACTATTCCTATGAAAACACTCACTAGCCTGTTAGATTTGCACACCAATGCAAATTTAATTTGAAAACATACTGAGTGTGATAAACCATGAAGATTTTTTTGGGATTTTACTGTCATTGTTGGTAAATTGTGGCCCTCAAACACTCCAAACTCTACACTGTAACAGACTTTGACTGTCATACACAAGGCTAGACATATTTCACATCATTCACCCACAACACACAGCTGGCGCCCCCAGTTGTGGCCACACTGACACAGATTGGTCTGTTCTTTAAACCAATATTACTAAAGTAATACTCTGTATGTGTACACTGTAACCAACCTTTACTAAGAGATGAAATAATTGACAGAAACAAAGAGGAAAAGAACAAGGGATGATTTGTCCCCCCTCTTTACTTTGAAAATGCAAAAATCCATATACATACATATGTTGAATTATATTACAGGACCTCCAACTTTTTTAAATGATTCACGTTGTGCAGTTTTGCAGTTCAAAGTATCATTTTGATTAAAAAAAGGTGACTTTTTAGCATTCAAACTCACCAAATTCCTCCAACATGCTGACCTCAAATGTGACCTGACCTTTGCTGACGGTGATGGACTATTCCTTAGAACCGATTACAGCCACAAGTCTGTCATCATCCTCACCTGAAAGACAAGAGGCAGACGCAGGAAGAGAGAGAGACAGCCGAAGAGAGGGAGAGAGAGGGACAGACAGAAATAAGTGCTTTGTGACGACGCTGACGATGATGATGGAGGGAAGAGGGGGAAGAGATCACAGAGAGTTCGTCTGTCCGTATTCATCCTCACCTGAGCCGGCCGCTGCACATCCAGTCACCCTTGGCAGACGTCCACAGCCAAACACCAGAGGGAAAAGGGTCAGCCAAAGGCCATGGGGTCCCACCGCGGGGCAAAGCACTCCTCAATCCCTCTGTACACACACACACACAAACTATTCCCATTCTCATTCCACATGCCCTCTTGACCTTACTATTAAAACACAGGAGCAAATCTCCCGATTGGTCACAGTGGCTCAGAAACAAATGACGCCAAATACCTGACTTCTGCGTGGCCTTTTCCTGCAGGGAGGCATGAGAGGGGCTGCAGCTGCCGGATTTGGCATCCCACTTGTGCAAATATATTCCGATATTGGGAATATAGTTTTCCAACAGACCATACAATATTAGGAGCGGGATCTTTATGAGTTCTACAAAGTGCCCAGGTGACAGTTTGTAAAATAACTACCAGAACAAAAACTGTGTGTGTTGCCTTAGAGAGGATCGACTTAACGAGACAGATGATGTGCAGAAAGAAAACACAAAAGAAAAGAAATAAAAAGAAAAACCCATGTGATATTTTCTTCCTTCTTAATCGGACTTCTTGATATAAGCACCTTGTTATTGACTCCTGCAGCCCCGTCAGGGGAAATTTACCTGGATGTTATGAATCCACAGAGTGTGTGCCAGCATTAGGACAAATTCTAAATGTCTTTAGAGGAATTTCACAGATAAAAACCTAAGTCTAAGATTTACTAAGTCTCATGTTTACACTATAATCACTGGTACTCAGTTCTGATTTGTTGTGGATCACTGCGGCAAATACTTTTATTTACATCTGTAATAGAGCAGAGGTACAGCGGACTTTGTTCTTTAATTATTCATGGCAGGCCACGAGGGAAATATTAATTATATGGGTATTTTTAGGCCTTTATTTGGATAGGACAGCTTAGACTTGAAAGGGGAGATAACATGCATTAAAGGGCCGCAGGTCAGAGTCGAACCCGTGACCGCTGCGTAGAGGGGTTAACTTCTATATATGGGTGCCCGCTCCACCAGGTGAGCTAACCAGGGGCCCTACATGCTTTTTACAGTTTATTTAAATTCTTTTTATACTTTTTGTCTTTGCATGCCCATTTTTGTTTTTTTGTGAATAATCTATTGCAATGCTTTTATTTATTGGAGCTCATTAGCATACCTGCTATATTTGACAGTCAAAACAGTCAGTAGCAGACTGCTACATGTCAGACGTAGACTGTAGTGCATTGTGCGATGTGGTCAGTTTATTGTGGTCTGGGTAAAACCCAGAACTATTTGATCTGTGGGCTTTGGAAATTCTGCAGTGGGAATCATGAGCACAGCTGATAACTTCAGGGTGTGCCATGCCATGGAAGAAGCTCCAGACAGTGTGTGGTTAATTCATTGGTCTAATCCAACAGAGTTCCTCTTATTTTTCCCAGATAAATAATTTCTCAACAATTGAGGTAGTGCATAGGCCTACAGCAACATAGGTGAACTTCCTGTGTAGAGAAGTGTTCATTAAGTGACGGAATTGTTTTAGAAGAGTGTTATCCTGACACTTTTTGTTATTTTTTTTCAAGTCTAAAATGAGCAGATGTGATATTCAAATGAATATTTAATCAGGTTTTAGCATCTCATTGATATAAGGTGTTCAAGAAGCTCAAAAAGTGACCTTAAGTCAGAGGGAAATGCCTGAAATGATGCCATTTCCTGATGAACGCTCCTCACTAAATCAATGACGGGTTTGATGTGTGTGTGTGTGTGTGTGTGTGTGTGTGTGTGTGTGTGTGTGTGTGTGTGTGTGTGTGTGTGTGTGTGTGCATGTTGGTCGCTGTGTATTTATGTATCAGTAGGATGAGACAAAAGCCCCGTCGCCGCCCCCGGTGCCTGTGTGGCCTCTCTGACCCAGACATTTGATTTGTTCCTCCATTGCCACTGTTTATTTCTGCTCTTCCTGTTTGTGCTCAACTGACCGTAAGAGCCGTCCCTGTGAATGCTGGGTAAAAAGATGTAGAAAAAATGGCGGGGAGATGTTGGTTGTGGTTGTGAGGGGTGGGAGAGGGTGTGTGTGTGTGTGTGTCAAAGATCACACGGCACAGAAAAGACGGCTCTCGACCACAGTGCTAACATGTCAACAGAGATTAAACTAGTTTATTATTTTCAAAGAGGAAAAAAAAATTACGAAACAAAAAAGCAGTCATATTTTACACTAGTGATTATTATTAAATTTTTACAACCATTCAGTCTGCATAACATAAAGAAATAATTCTACATCTTTGTTTATTTCGTATTTTTGGTACTCTGATTTATACATACAAATAACAAATACAGGAACTTTTTTTTCACAATGCATATAATCTGTGGGCAGGAAGTCTTGCAGGTGATCAAATGTGTGAGTGCATATATATGTGTGTGTGTATGTGTGTGTGTGTCTGTGTGTGTGTGTCTGTGTGTGTTTGTGTACGTGCGCACGTCAACACAAACCAATTGCCCGAGACCTATAGCACATCCAAAAAAACAAAAAACAAAAGTACAGATGCCTGCAGCCAGAGCCGCTGACTCTCTGCAAACTTAATGCAACACAATTCACGCAGGCGAAAACCGAGGCCTGCCCTTTCTCAATAGTCTTCTCCCCTCCTCCTCCCTTTTTTCTTTCTTCTGAGACTCGGAGGCGTCCTCTCCTCACTCATCTGGCGGCAAGTCTCTCTTACTGCTGCAACTCGTACCCTTCTCGTCGTTAGCTGCCCCGGGGCATGTTTCCTTTTTTTTTTACTCTTACTTAATTAAAAAGTCTTCATTAAATGTACTGTATTTCATACAATTTGTACAAATATATTCAACGTCTGTCTCTCCTCAACTCCAGCAAGAAGAAGAAGAAGTAGGGGAAAAGAGGAGCGGGGGTTCCTGTTACACAGGTGCAAGGTGAAGAGAGGTGGGTTTGGAAATTTCGGAAGAGGTCGTTGTAAATGTTTTTTTCATGTCTGTTTTTGTGATGTTTGTGTGTGGTGGAAAAATGGCTTTTTGTACACAAATGGAGCTCCTTATCATGTGGATCAGCTGGGAGGACAGCCTCTATGTGGTGGTGGCGGTGGTTTGGGGAGAAAATTTCTCTCCCTGGTTGGAGGAAAACAAAGTCTCCCCCACCCTTGGAAGTCAGTGCGCCACAGTCAAGTCAAGTCTGCAAAGCATTCAGGTACATTTGGATTTTATAAAAATAAGATACAACTGAGGACAAAGGTAGCCGAACCATGTCGTTCTCGCACCGCAGCTCGGCAGTGGGACAGAGGACGGGGAGGGGGGGGTCGGGTGCTGGGGTCGGGCCAAGGAGCAGTTTATTTGTCTTTTTTGGATATGGAAGCAGGTCAGCAGAGGTACCGAGGGATATGGAGGTGGTGGGGCTGAGGGTTAAGGGGCTTGCGCAGCACAGGGAGGTCTAACCCATGGCTGTGACCATACTGGAAGGGTGGTGGGGGCAAATGATGGGTGCATGGGTGTGGGGGTGGTCAGCATGTGGCCGGAGTGCGAGAAGGGAGGGAAAGACGACATGTGGCGGGACAGGGCGGCCGGGCTGAAGGAGCTGCTCTTGTCCATCAGGCTCTTGGAGAAGTCGTCCATACCGTCCTGGGACTTTTTGCTCTTCTTGGACTTGCTGGACATCTTCCTGTTCCTGGTCTGGATGCCTTCCTTCTTCATGGTGAGAGGTCGGTTGATCTGCTCTCGAAAGGAGACAGAAAAGATGGCAGATTAGTATTTTGTCACAATATATGCCGTGGCGTTGTGTTCATATGCAAGATAGAAATCTTAAAAGTGGAGATTTCCAACTTGAAGACATTTGTAGCTGTGGCTCCGTTTACACTGAGTGACTCAATAAAAAAAAGAAACCTTTAGTGGAAGAGAGTCACCAAGTTTCAAAGTAAGTAAGAAAATGTGGCTCACACAGAACTTTTAGTTTTCTTTGAGCCAGATTTGGAGGTTTTTAGGGAGACATAATGATATGTAATGGAGTCCCATTTCAGGACATATTGGCCTGTCCCATCCTGAAACACAAGATTGTTTATATACTCTTTGTGTGTGTGTGTGTGTGTGTGTGTGTGTGTGTGTGTGTTGGGGTGGATTTAAATGTTGATTCATTGAAGCTGAACTGTATCTGAGGATGTGACTGTGCCAGAAAGAAAGAGAGAAAAAGGAAAGATGGAGAGAGTGTGTGCCGAACAGAGACGGAGAAGGGTCTGGCAGCTGATGCCGACCACAGAGACACATGGCCACGACGACCGCCAGCGTCGGCCAAGTCCTCCTCTCCACCCTCCTCCTCAACCGCGCGGCCGTCTCTTGGCCAAAATGGCCCCAGCTGCCATATTCCAGCATAGGTTTAGCCGGGAATGAGAGCTGGGATGATGGAATTCCGGCTGTGGGCCGGATTATGAGAGGAGGTGGATGAGGCCGGCTGGCTTCCTGATCTTTCTGAGCAGTTCTTCTCAGGGAAATGGGAGCAGGGAATTCTTACTCGCTCTCTCGCACTGTCTGAGACATTGGCATTTTTTCACTGACTTTTTAAGCAGAGTGGCCTCAATGATTAGCAAAGATCTGTGCCCCCCCCACCCCCACAGTGATGTGGTTTCAGTTTCTAACATGTGGCTTCATACTAGGTGACTTTCTCTGCCATGTCAGCCTTGCTTCCAGCTCTGATGCCTGCTACGCCCACCTTATGTTGGTCAGGCCTGTGCTCTTTGATGCTGTGATGTGTACTGTCTCACAGAGGAAGCCTTGGGCCCCCGGCCTGCGCTCGGCCGCCGCCGCCGCCCCGGCTCATCAGAACAAAGCCAAGCCAATGTGTTTGAGTCAGTGACGATGGCAGAAAACACAACGCAGCCCCTAACATCCTCTCTCCCAGCAGCAGCAGCAGCAGCTAACCAACTGAAACCTCAGCCCTCGTAGGTGTAATAGCTGAACACACTGTACTTCACTCAGAGATCTTTCACACGCGGTGACTTAACCCCTCATTACTGTGTGGTCTGTGTTTTAGGTGTTAACATGCAACAAACATTTTCACAAGCTTTTTTTCTAAACCAAAGCTTACGGTACAACAGCCTGCTACCATCAGGTGCTTTGGGACGTCTCACACACACACACACACACACACACACACACACACACACACACACACACACACACACACATACACACACACACACACACACATATGCAAGGACTTTGCTAAATTCTCCATGAATAATGTGGAATTGGGTTCAAAGGGAGCAAACCCCAACACAAGTCTGGATTTACCAAAATAAACTCATTTCACAATTACGCCAAGGTCGGGGTCAGTTCAAATGCTAATATGTGACTGGGAAATATTATTCTTCTCTCCCTTAAACCTTGGTCTGATCTGTTTCTGCGCTGCCTAACTATCTGCCAAAAGTAACATGGGAAAATGATTTAAAAGGGAGCGTTTGCGTGACAAGCAGGGCAGCAGAGCAGGATACTCTTCCCCTTACACATCGGGATATAAGCAACCTTTATCTGTTGTCTGTGGGGGATATTACCTACATGTGGCCTCAGAGCCGTTAGCCTGCTTATTATTATTATTATTATTATTATTATTATTATTAGTTTCAAATTACAATGGCCGTTTGATTAAAAGTGACAGCTTTGTGCACAGGAGAGGGAGAGAAAGGGAGAGATAAACGAGTCCCTGGGGTTTTTCAGATTGAGGATGTGAAATGATGTGGTGAGGCGCTAACCAACCCAAAACGAATCAGGCGGATTGGTGGTCAGGGAAGTGGTGGGGGTGGGGGGGACTCCAAGTCCCTGGCGCGCATGAAACCAAAAGGCTAGAAATGGGAGAAAAAAATATCCGGCCTGGAAATTAATCGAATTTTAATTAAGCCCTCTTCTTTAATATTCAAAATCAAGGCGGCTGCGGGCTTAGTTCACTTCGGTCTTATACATTTTAGATTCGCACTTACTGCCAATAAATCATATTAATTCTACATTATTTGTTATCGCCTTGCCCCGGAAATTCTCTGCAGGGACAAGTCCGATCAAATATTCAGAGGAGGAGGGGAAAGGTGCCCAGCAGGACGTGATGAGAAAGAAAAGGAAGAAAGAGGGTGAGGAAGATGGAGCTGAAGGGATACATATTCAGTGCAGCCTTTTTTTTTTTTTTTGATGGGTTAGTGTGATATCCTAGGAAGGTTTATTACTTACATTGTGCAGTTTATAGTACAGGCCGCAGGCGTTACACACCGGGTCCCCGTTGGCGTTTCTCCGCCACAGCGTCGTCGTTGTCGTCTGGCAGTTTGCGCATGACGTCCCTGCCCGTCTGGCTGCGGACTGCACAGCACACACACACACACACACACGCCAAAGAACGTCACATCACCACGTAATAACCCGATCAACATGAAGCTTTATTCTGATACATTTAACACCAAGATTCAGAGCTGCCATTCCTGCAGAAAGCGTGATTTTTTTTTTTTTAGGACTGAAATGAGAATGGAAATTTGGCGTTTTATTTGAGCACTTCAACAGAATATAAGGAAAAAAAATATGGGATTTAGTTACATAAATTCGGTGTTTTTTTTTAAGATGTCTGTGTGCTATCTGGGCAGCCCTGTATACATGGCGTCTTGCATAGTGGCCTGCTACATCTCTATACATGCAATAAAGACAAGGCCATGTCATTTCCTTTCACTGCACTCTAAATGCATTCTTTATTCTGCATTCTTATTTGGAAAGCTGAAAATAGTTTAAAATTAAGACAGAAATACCAAAAACAGAGCTGCTTTCACTCTAAAAATAGCGTCATAGAGCACATACCTCCTGGAGAATAAATATTTACAGAAGACATAAAAGCAGTGCCTTGAAATGGGAGAGCTATTAAATCTGATTAACCCCCCCTCCCCCTCCCTCCTTTAAGTGCGTGTTTGTGCCACGAAGGCTTGTTTGAAATGTCGACCTTAAGGGCCTGAACATATAGATTTGGTATCGATTAAAAAGGGTCTCCTGTAGGCCTACGTGTGTGTGTGTGTTTTAAAGATGATTTTGAAAACATGGACGTTATGGACAGAAGAATATGAACATATCATGCAGTGAAATGAACCATAAGCAATTATTGCACGCCAATTAAAAAGCATACTACTACTACTACTAATAATAATAATAAAAGAAAAAAGTGGGTATGTTTAGCTTCGCTGCAGGCTTCAGCAGAGTAAAACCCTCTCTTCATCCTGACACAGTGAAAGTCATGTCTTCCCATGGATTTAGCTGCCTGTCTGTCTCGCAGCCCAGTTTGCTGCATTGGCTTGACATTGATGTTATAATCTCTAAAAAAAAAAAAATCAATGGACACGTGACCGCAAAGGACACACTAACGTAAAGGACTACATTATCTCAGGGAGGGATTTCCAATTATACACACGGGGTGGCCTAATAACCCCTGCTGCTGTGTGCTGTGAATAACCAATATAATGTCTGGCTCTATGATCTTTACTTGGATTGCTATTTTCTTGCAGTATTACCATCTTTAGACTTTTTTCACCCTCTTGATTTTTTTATTTTTATTTATCCATTACGCCAATGCTGTCAATTCACCAAATCCTTAAATAACTGAATCTTTTCTGCCACCAAAACGTTAAATATGAGCAGTCAAGCTATTATTTGCTCGATGGGATAAATGATCAGATTGGCGGCTCACATCTTGGTCTTAAGTCCTCCTCTGATGTCACTTTCTGGCCTAGACATAAGATCCCCCGTAAATAAAAAAAGAAGGTCAAATGTTGCATGGCAATTGCCCACCTGATTCATATTGAATTTAAAGCAGAGATTATAACACTAAACAAGCTCGAGTCGTGACTCTGTGCTGGCCTGGCTCGGCCTGGCTCGGACTCCGCAGCCTTTATGTTTTGACTGGGGAAGCGGGCTGTGTTGTTAAAAGCGACTTATCTGCGCTGCTCAGATATCCGGCAGCCCTTTCCTGGGAAGTCGGGTTTTCACATTAGAGGCGAATGTGGAGGAGAGAAAAAGGTCCAGTACAGGACTGGGCAGCCATCTTTGCCTCGAAAGAATTTTTTTTTTCTTATGCATAAGAAGGCATGCAGGGAAACTCCTCTGAAGCTCATAAGAGACGCAGCTTTGATGAGAGGGGCTTTCCCTAAAATAACTGCAAACTGTGGCAACAAAAAAAAAAAATAGCTCCACCTGAAGCAATCATAAGAATTGCACACAAAAAAAAAACTAGCCTACCAATAGCTCAAATGTACTAAAATGTCAAAATAACATTCATATGATGGAGCTCATTGTGCGTTTTTGAATGCAGGCCTGCAGAACAAGCTACAGAAGCTCTCTTTTAATGGAGGCAATGCATCTCCAAAATACACATGGGGCCTATTGTTTGAAACAGAATACTGTGAATCAATGACAATTTTAGCAAATAAAAAATAGCATCGTCATTGCATTTATAAAAAAAAAAATAATAATAATAACTGTGCAGTTTTTTTTCTATGGTAGTATCTGAAAACAGAGACCTGCACTTGTCGAGTCAATTTCCTGCAGCTAATAGGCCTACTTCTTCCTGGATAGGGGAAAAACAGAGAGAGAGACGGACATGTCATCAATAGAGAAATGTGGTGGAGACGTACCAGCCGCCGCTTGGGTTTGATGAGAGGGCGATTCTGCCCGTTCATCTTGTGATAGAGTCCGCAGGCGTTACACAGATAGTGACCCGTACCGTCCCGCCTCCACAGCGGAGTTGACGTGGCTCCGCAGTTCACACACTCTCTACCTTCTGCAAGAGCCCAACACACACACACACACACACACACACACACACACACACACACAAAACATGGAGACAGTGTCCCGGTCAGTTGGTCCTTAAAACATAATTGTTGATGCATGTTAATTAAGCTTTTTTATATATATATATATATATATATATATATATATATATATAACATGCAATATGCAACAAAATATCAACAAACATCAATACATAATGTAGATAATGTACATAATAGTAATGGAACATTGCAATTACATGCATGACTTTTACTGCAGCAGATATTTTACAACACACACACACACACACACACACACACACACGCACGCACTACACGTGTGGTAAGGGTTGGTGGTGAATACAGCAGTTCTGTTAAGGTCCATAAAGCAGAAATGATTCATAAACCACAAAATCTTTAAGCTACATTATACGTGTCCTGAGTTAGGATTTTCACATTAAGCAAAATGCACTTTGGCCCGTGATGATTAAAATAAAAATAAATGCAAGCCATCTTCATTCTCTCATCAGCCAATCTCTCATAATAATAATATTAACATTCATTCATCATTATTAGTATTTGTATAGGATGTCTTATAACAGGCTGTGTCCCTTTTATTAGGGTGTGTTCATGTTTGACTGGCACTTCTCTAGTGACACCGACAGGTGAGACGCGCACTAACAGTTTAATTTGATTATAGCAGAAAGGGGCCTGAAATTGAAACAAGGACTCTCCAGCTTATTTGAAAGCAGAGACTCACATGGCTTTTGTGCAACGCCAATAGCCTTTCTGCATGTTCATGCAGCAGCACTTCCCCTTTTTAAAACATTTTTTTTTTTCGAGCTGCAGAAACAAACACAGCTCGACTTCTTCACTAAGAGAGTGAGAGACGGATGCGTCCGGGTCGTTCTGCGTTTTGACATGACAGACATGCAAGCGCCTGGATAAATGTGTGTTTCTTTATTTTTTTCTCTCTCTCTCTGTCTTTCTGTTCTGATGCTGAAGTCAAACAGGAACTGTCGGATCCAGTACATACTGCTTGAGTAAAAACAGGCCTCTGCGATGCAGATTTTGTAAACTGCACGAGATGTGTTTAGGTTTTAGTTGCATGAAGTTGACATGGCAAACACACACTGCACTGCTAAGCTTATTAAAAAAAAAGGGAAATACTCATCAGATCGGGAAAATATCTTAAAATGCACAAATTATCTCACATTATCCTTGAATTAAAAACTGTATTTGCATTAAGTGAATGGTGCTTAATAGCCCCGAATGATATGCATCGACTAATCCACTGTTTTCTATACTCCCATCAAAGCCGCTGATATTAATCTCATTACAGAAAACTGGTTTTCAGCTGAGCAGCAGCAACCTTTAAAATAATTACCCCCCTACCCCCCTCTTCTATTATGAATTATATATTTGGAAATATCTCCCCACACACTCTCTCTTTCTCTCCCCTCCCTCGGTGGTTTGTGCCCTCTGCCACGGCGGCGGCTCCCCCGCTTTTTCCCTGTGAATGAACGAGCAGCATCCGGTGCTCTACCGCTGGGTAAACAATGCAACTGTGGCGCGCACTGGTCTGACAGTAATGGGATTAAGTTAAACATATAAACGGGGCGACACAGCCCAGAGAACTGGCTTCCCCTCTCCCTCTCTCTCCCTTACTCTCCCTCTCTCTCCCCCGCTGTGTTAGTGTAGGGGAAGATGACCAACAAAAAAAAAAATGACCTAAATTAATCCAAGCATTCAACTCTCATTTTGTTTTGTTGGGGGGGAAATATCCAACGAAATCTGGGAAATAGACATTTCCATAGTAATTAGTTGTATATTTTATTAATCTTTTTTTTCCTAACAAATGTATTTCATTTATTTATCCACTTAAAATATATTTGTTTATTTCATCTTAACTGTAAATTCGATGTATTAGTAGTCTAATTATAAGACTTTATTATTGTTATTATAATTATTGTTGTTGTTGTTATTATTATGAGGATTATTATTGGTATTATCAGATGATGAAAGAAAGAGCTTTGAGGCATTTTGATGCGCATATTTAGCATATAGGTTGACCTGTATGCCCCCCCCCCCCAAAAAGGAGAGCTTGTTCATGTGAGGGATGAATGAGCTGCTCATGGGCATTTAATTTTTTGAGTATGAGATTAAACATGGCTGATCATTAAGCCTGCAAATCTGGGGAATCATGTTAGATCAAAAGGGAATGTAATAAAGCGCACGCCTACCTGAACAGGACCTTGATTTTGGTCTTGTTTTGGAACCATAACTAGAAGATGACCCACCTATCAGGCTACTTGGTGGGAAGAGGCCTGGGCCGTATTCAGGGACATAGGATGGGTATGTGGCGATGGGGTGGTGGGCAGAGGATGACCCTGCTCCGATTGATGCCACGCTCCGGCTGTGAGCTGACTCCAGTTTCATACTCTCGGCCAGGGTCACTTGGTACTTTATGCACTCTTTATCCTCCTGCCGCCCGGAGCTGCTGCCCGGGGTGGATATGCCCGGGTCTGGGGATACGTCTTTCGGTGGGGTCGGGGGAAACGTGAAGAGGTGTGGACTGGAGTGACCGGTGGGCAGGGAGGAGGAGGAGGCCGGGGGGTAGACGGAAAGGCTGGCCGGGGAGCCGTGGTGCAGGGGGTTCTTGGGGAAGGGGCTCAGATTCCAGGGAGAAGTGCTGTGGTGCGGGGCGATGCCTTTGCTCCCCTCCAGCCAGGGCAGAGAGCCGTGCAGTAATGAGGGACGGCACACCTGGCTACCTGGGGGGCAGCACAGAAACACAAGAAAACATCACAACCTGACCTCAGTCTGCGACAACACACACATAATAAAAACACACATACCGTTTGCCATTTAGGTGTGTAGAGTCTATCTGTAGGCCTAAACAAGCATTGGCATATTGAAGCTGACACCCATTTACGCACTGATTTACCAAACACATTCACTGACATGTGCACCTTTTATTTGTAATATCTTACACAAAGATTTAATTCTCCCCCAGCGGTTCATTCACTTCCTATCGAGATTATGTAGCCGTCTAGAAATCACCCGAATCTCTCTTATGTAGGCTATAGAAACTAGAGTTTCATGTAGCCACGCACGTGCATAATTTTGCTTTTTGCCCCTTTCCTTTAAACAGGCCTTCGTTTATCTAAATACGTGTAAGTGAAAAGCTTTAAAAGTTGTGATTGACTGTTGAGGAAGTTCAAATCTACAATGAAGGGAACTCCACAAATGACTGCGTGCTACTGAACAATATATTATAATAAATGTAAACAATGTATGCATTACCAAAATAGGCCAGGTGTATCTGGCACTTCTGTGCCAGAATGTTTATTTTATTTTTAAATCGGTAACTAGACACTTGATTGATTTGGATAACAAATTACGCACGGGGCTTTTGAAAGACTTCGAACATATGAGTCAGCTGGATGTAATATTTTTCCCCGTGTTTGTGTAGTTTAGACTGGAATAGAATGTGATCTACGAGGGAGACAGAAACCAAAGACAAACTGGAGGTAAACCATACATGTTTACGGCGTGGTTTCAGAACACTTTACGCTCTCAGGTTTTTAAGACGAAGCCATCTCAGGACAAAACCGAAACCTGGTCTGCATCACAGTCAGATAATACAAATAATTCCAAACACGGTGACAGTAATTGAGTATTTGCGGCGGGGATACATTACGCCCAAGGAGCTAAACAGGATCATGTGCACATTATTAAATAAAAGGCCTAAACAGGCCGTTTACTTACTGTGTGGAGGAGGAGGGTACCTCTGGACGGCTCGGACAGAGTTTCCATAGTACGGAGAGACGTGGTTCCCCTGTGCATCGATATTAAAGAGTACATCCACATCGTCAGCGAGCTGATACTGCGAAGGGTCCATGTATGAGTGGCCGAGGTGATGTGAGCCGGGATGCTGCTCGTTCAACACCGCGGGATGATGGCTCATCCATCGTGGCTGATCCGCACTTACTTCCATTGCTTTGCCTTTTTTTATTCTCTTTAATAAATGTTCATGCACGTCGAAGCAAACCGGTACAAGTCACAAGATATGAAACAATCTGTCCAAAATCCGTTTTTTTTGTTTGTTAAATCCACAGGTTCCACGCTTGCTTCCGATCACCTGGAGACAGAAAGTAGAATTTATTGTCTTGTTTTGTCAAAATTGTTCACATGCAGCACGACTAAAACAGGCAAGAGGCTCACGCTTTAAGTGAATTTACCCGAGTTAAAAAACAAACAAACAAATAACTATAATAATAATAATTAAACACGAAACATACCCCACATTACAAATGCAACAAAGGTGTTGTCATATAAATACGTCCAAAATGGAATCCAGTCCGCTCAGAAGTGTTTCAGCCCAGCTCAACAAGTAGTGGAGGCTCGTACGGGCGCAGGGCTTGTTCGCAGCGGTGGCTTCACTGCACACTGACCGGCACCAGTAAGTTTAACTCACTGATCAAATCTCTGTTTGTGCGCAGTTGTAGCCCTCTCCATTAACTCCGCTCCCCTCTCTCTCTCTCTCTTTCCCTCTCGTCTCTGTGGCTGTTGCTCGCTCAGCCTCTCTCTTGCTCTCTCGCTTTCTCTCTCTCTCTCTCTCTCTCTCTCTCTCTCTCTCTCTCTCTCTCTTCTTTTTTTCTTTTTTTTTTTTTTTTTTTTTTTTACAGTGAAGGCATTCTTTCAGGATGGCGCCAGGCAGCTCAATGCTTGCAGACAGCTGTGGCGCGACGCAACTTAAGGAGGGTCTGTCAGTGTCATCAGTTAAGGGGAGGGGCCTGTCCTAATTGAATACAACGTGGGCCAGGAGAGATGCACAAGTGCTGCAAGATTATTTTTTTTCAATGACTTTACCAATAAAAGATATTTAAATACAGATATTTCTGTTAAATAAAACTATACACCCAAGTTAGGCATGGCAACAAACAAATACGCATTTTAGAAAAATAACCCACCCACCTCATAAAAGCATCTGAACCATAAATTAAAAAAATATATATAGTCAAAAATACAGAATGATTTTTCTCTTGTGTTCGACTAAAGTGTGCACTTTTTCAAACAGTGTGCAGCGGTGTGTGTGTGCAGAAAGGCTGCAGCAGAGCCTGTTGCTCTGGGCCAATGGCAGGTTGTGGGACATGCACGCTCCTAAAATTGTGACAGTGCGTCCTCTCGCGGTGACAGGCACATTATTCTAAAGGCAGATCCGAATTGAGCCCAACTTCTCACTGTGAAGCAGATGCGGACAAGGTGACTAGTAGACTGACTTTAGACTCCCAAAAGTTAAAATTACAAAAAAAAAGAAGGAAAAGAAACTCCTAATGAAGGCTTTACTGTCTGCCAGTTAACTCACCCACCTATCTGTGCAATAACCCTCAAACACACAAGCAACAATGGCTGATGTCATTATTTATTCAAAACATTAAAGCATTAAATGTAACACCATAGGGCCGCGCTTTTCATTTTACAATTTAACAGATAAGCAACTATAAGATAAAGTGCAACATTTCCCTCTAAATCAGAGAGGTCTTCACCCTGTTCAGTGTCTCACAGGCATGGTGCCGTGGGTTATACACTCCATTGCGCGGCAGCAAGTGGGAAGTATTTTATTTCTAAAGCCCAGTTTGGTTTCTCCATATTCTCTCAGATTGGCAATGTGTAATAGTAGATGTGTGTGTGTGTGTGTGTGTGTGTGTGAGAGAGAGAGAGAGAGAGAGAGAGAGCAGCCTCGGCGACGCCACTGGATGTGACGTCAACGCGGTGTAAACAGTCAGGAAATGAACCCTCTCCTCTCACTGCACAGTGGGTAGGCAGACGCGGGAGCGCGCACGCCCTTGCAGTGGGTATCAGCATTATCCTGTGACAGTCATATCAGGTAGGCTCGGTTTATCATTGGCTGCACCAAAATGCATGCAATGGACTGTCAGTAATCAATAGTATGCTGATCAGTCAGATAACCTTAATTGTTTTTTTTTTATTTCTTTATAATTTTGAAATAAAACATTTGTTTTAGACAAGGCCTCAAGTTTAGGTGATGACTCCATTAGTTTTTATTCGTCTTATTCCCAGTGTAGTCTCCCCTCTTTGATATAGAGGCTGTTCTCAGCCGGGCACGTGGGAGCACCAGAGACTGAGAGAGACAAATTTTTCCTCTCCAGGACAGCCCTATACCTGGAGAGGGAGAGAGAGAGAGAGAGAGAGAGAGCGCATTTCTCACTCAGGCAAACCTGAGACTGAACTTGGATGCAAACTGCTGTAGCTGCCATTGTCAAGCTGTCAGCGGACTCGTGTAATTATCCTCTTGAAAAGTATCGCGGAGCCATTATCCACAAAGTACCCGTTATAGGTGCTCAGAGGCAACACATGACGGTAAATGTAGCCTAAAATCCCGATTATGTTTTTTGTTTTTTGTTTTTTGACTGGATGTATCGAAGCTTAGAGAATGGGACATGGAAACCATCCCATGACTTGATTCCCAAGCTTCGGTGTCAATAACGCCGGAGCTTATTCAGCACCGAATAAGACATGGCTCTCTTAAAAAGTTGTCATTTATAATCCCGAACTGTCGACACAAAGGGAGAAATAGCAGTGGCTTCCGTTCCCTTGTGTGTGTGTGTGTGTGTGTGTGTATGTGTGTATGTCTATTTTTGAAGTAAATGGCCCACAAATAGCAGAGCTGTTGTGAGTAAAGGTTGATTCATAAAAGTAGGCGGCGGGCCAGTTCATGTTTTGACAGCAGAGATATGTGATGTTATGTCAGCCAGTCGTGATTATAATCAAGACATGGCATAGTTTCTGTCTTTTACATTGTGGCTCGGAATTTAAGACACGAACGGATTGTTCTATTGCCAGTGGGGGATAAAATGATTTAGATAACGTCTATATTTGTGTGTGTGTGTGTGTGCGTGTGCGTGTGCGCGTGCGTGTGTGCGCGTGCGTGTTTGCTTTGTCCCCCAGCTTCCTGTGTGACCTCATCAGCAATTACAGTCATTGTTTTTCCTCATAAATAATAATTTCCTTCCGTCATCTGATTAATCAGAGGTCAGGGAGATAAAATCACACATCAATAATAACACTAATACATTAGGTTATAATAGTAATAATACACTACTAACCTACCAGTAGGCTACTACATTAATAACAATAATAATAATAATAGCCTACATTTAAACGTGTTGTTAATTTATTTTAAATAGCAGCTCATTGAACAAGAGCATATACAAGATACCATTTTACAATATTAAAGTGTGTGTGTGTGTGTGTGTGTGTTTACTATTTCATGAAGGCCTGTGTCATCAAAAGCTTTAGCGTCATATTTTGCTTACACTTTGATTAATCTCAGTGTAATCTGTCCAAAAATAGCCGCGACTAACAGGCTACACTAACCTTTCATCCTGATAAAAATAAATAAATAAATAATGAAAGAAATAAAATGTCAAAATACAACTGAAAGGAGGACACACACACACACACACACACACACACACACACACACACGACAAGTTATATACATGAATAATAAATGATTAAAAGAGTTGAATGTGATGCTTGTACAACGCAGATGCCCAGTAACTGATTTAAAATGCTGCAGGCGAGCCACGCTGCAGTAATCGTGATATATAGACTATATTACTGCTTAAATGCTCCTTTGTACATTTTGAAACCGGTAGCTAGAGCACCGCAGGTTGCCAGTCATTTGTCACCTTTCTGGTCTTTTCAAGAAAAAGATCTGCTATTCTGTCAGCATGAGAACCAACTCGGCTTCTTAGAACAAAACGAGGGCGTCAAATTCTGCTTGTTGAGCGCTTGAAACTTGATTTCCTAGAATGATTAAAAATGAGAACATAAAGCTGTCGGATAACTCAGCTTTTTCTTCGAGTGAATAATTTTTTTTAAAAACATGCAACAACAAAAAATACCACTTTGTATTTTGTGTCATTCTTCCCAACGAAAAAAAATAACAGAAGAAAAACAAAACGGTCTGCCAATTGACTGGCTCGTGATCTTATCAGTGTCTATATCGCTTCTCGCCAGACGCACTGATGTAATCTTTCATTTAGCGTACAGGGCCTTTTCACCTCTTATAACCTATGGATCCCCAACAGAAACAAAGCCATATATAATTATGATAATGTTTGGCTAATTTATAAATTCTGATTGAAACATGAAATTGAATTATTAACACAAAACAATACCTGGATTCAAATTTGAGCTCACAATTGAGCCAGAATCTTAAAGTTTGTGTGACATCTCCCGTAATAAAACAAAATCTGACACCAAATTCAGATGGAATCTCAGTACCAGCTGTCCCTCTTTGTCACGCTCAAGGCCGGTGGTGTTTTTTATTTATTAAAAAAAAAATAGTTTTACAATAATTTAATAACGTTACGAAATCTCATTTAACCATAGTGAGTGTGGCTATTTTTTCAAAACAGAAAAAAGTGCATAAAAACGTTGTTATTAGCCGTTTGGGATCAATACAAGGGTGTGCGAGGTCTCTCTCGCGCTCTGCTCTTCGCATGCAAATAACCGAGCTCCTGGCCCCGCGACAGTGTGCCTGTGATGCCCTTCATTTGGCATCATAGTCACCGTACCAGCTCGGCTCTCTCTATCAAGACATATCGACCAAAGACGAGATGGAGGAAACTAATAACGGAGGGAGGGAGGGTGGAGATGCAGCCACAGCAAACCCAACTGCTTTTTCTTCTTCTTCTTATGACCCGCCGGCAAGGTAATCAGATCAATTTCACGGCTTGTATGGGATTCTGCCTATACCGCCAACCTGAACGGTAGGTAGGCCTAATATGTCGTTAAAAACCCTCATCTACGCTATTTTCTTTTTTTTTGGGGGGGGGCGGTTTTGAGTCATGACCTAGCGACATATTTGAAGAAATGCAGTTAATCCCAAATGAAACGTGTGAAGCGGAAACGGCGACCATCGCTAATTATTACCAAAGCTAATTCAGCTTGTGGCGAAAGAAGTAGGCTAACATCAAAAGCAGCCGCTAACAGCGACGTTAAAAGCACTCAATGGCGGACGTTGTGGATATATTGTAGCCAGTAATTCAACGCTATACAGCCCCGTTATTTATTTAATATTTTTTTTGTTCAAGCAAGTGCATGACGATGAGGAGAGAAATGAAATGTGTAACCAGCAGTTTCCTCTCTGGCTTGAATCAAGTCCCACACGTCCACTGCTTTTTTTATTTCGTCGTTTTACGTCGTTTATTTGCATGTAAGCTAACATGCAAGCCCGCTCGCAAAAGTTTCCCATCATTCATAGAGACATGCTACATCAGTGAGCTCTCATTTAGGCTCCTCAGCCTGTGAGGGAAGAGGCAGCCGATTGGACAGAGCATTTAGGATGCACCGGCTTCAGAGCAAATCTAAATATTTACTGACCTGTAGTGGACGCTAGACGAGTGGAGGCTTTTTTTTCTGCAGACGTGAAGAAAGAGTGACATAGAGATGGAAGCGCCGATGGCATTTAGAGAGAGAGAGAGGGGGAGAGACTGAAAGAAAGAAAGAGAGTGTGAGAGTGAGAGCCGTGGACGGGGAAGAAGAAAAAAAACCCTCTCACAGTGGTGGTGGTGGTGGTGGTGGTGGTGCGCCCTCTATCCCGGAGTCACATCATCATATAACACTCGAGGAGAGACACGAGCGCACATAGGCTACCGGGCAGGCTGCACGCGCATGTGGGCCAACCAAAGGCGGCCTCTTTACCGTACTCACTGTAGTTTACTGTGCACGCCATCTCTTCCGGGTCTGAACGCATCACTGGTTAGAGGTACAGAAACCCAATTAAAAGCCGTATAACCAATAGGAATGAATTATAGTCTGACAATAACGCAATATAAGGATGTATTACTATTATATTTGAAAACATTTTTTTTTCCTATCCCAAATGCAATTAGTTATTTTAGTATTTTGTTTACTTTTAATGATTTTTTTTATTTTTTTTATTTAAGTGAAGCAAATGCAACACCTGGCCATTTTAGGCGACGCCCACTGCCACGAGCCAAATATAAATACACCCCTATAATCAGGTGTTAATGAGCTGTAAATGTGGGGAATAACACACTTATTTACGTGGTTTCACATAAGAGAAATCCGTTTTAATGGTTCAAATGTGAACCTTTTTTCATATGATAAATGTGGTGTGGCTATATTGTGTGTCTGAGCAATGATTATCTATAAAGCTAACTTATAAGACTGGCGCTCTGCAGATACTTCACTCCGTCTGTGACACACACATAATGTTGCACCTCCTTTTGTGTTGGAAGAGGAGCCTTTTCTCTCCTCCTGACACAAAGGACAGATGAAGCCATAGCTGGTGTCTAATCAACAGCGAAGATCCACGCCAAACTCCACAGCAATTAGAGCTACATTTGAAAAATGTGTAAGCAAACAAATCTGAAATCTTCCCATATCAGTATGGTAATGCGATCGGAGCTGCACTGTGGCCTGGTGTGTATATATATATTTTTTTTTTCAGCAGTTGTTCTGAAAACGGCAAAACAATCTTCCACATGTACCCTCCACTAACCCGGAGCACATAGAGGCCTGCTAGCCTGCTTATTGACACCATGGTTCATTGAAAGGAGCACCAAGCAAATCCGATCCTTCTCTCTGTGAAGGAGAGGAGAGGAGAGGAGAGGAGAGGAGAGGAGAGGAGAGGAGAGGAGAGGAGAGGAGAGGAGAGGAGAGGATGCTGCAGGCTTTGTATCTCTCATGTTGCGCCTTGACTCTTCGGAGGAGAATGTAAACTGATCACACCCAAATCTATCTTTGGGGTAGAAATTCAATCAAGGTAATAAATGAAAGATAATTGGCGCAAACGTCGTCGTATAAACTTACGAATACATGCGTCCACAGCCAAATATGTCTTCTTCTTTTCTTTTTTTTTTTAAAACCCCAATGAATAATTCAGTATTTCCACGCCGGGTATAAGCGAAGCTTTTCATTTATGGAATTAGTATTTCAATATCTTGAATAGAATTACAAATTAACGCATCCAGATAGTAATGCTTTATTAATCTGCCTTTTGACGTAAATAAAGTGCTTATTTTGGGAACGATTAGCTCTTACTTTCAATGTAAAGGTGAAGGTAATATGCGTCTGTGATAAATGTGCACACTGATTGCTTTGATATAATAAGCTAATGAAAAACAACGGCTAAACCATATTTATTCCGCAGATAATTACAGCATATTATAGGTGTAATAAAAAGATTAATTATGGGGAAAATAACGAGAATCAATTTGGTCTTGTTCAGTCGGGATATAATTACATAAAGGGAAAAATACATTTTCATTTCGAAAAGGAGCGGATATGAAATGGCGTGCTTTTTTTTGTAAGAGGAGGGGTGCAGATTTTGTAGAGTCAATCCTTAATTAATTGTAAATGGAGACTGTAAGTGGTTTAGGCTTTAACTTACGTTACTAGGCCACACTGCATCACCTTAGTGTGTGTGTGTGTGTGTGTGTGTGTGTGTGTGTGTGTGTGTGTGTGTGGGGGTGGATGTGGTGGTGGTTGTGGGGTAGAGGTGGGGGCGGGCGTAGTAGTCTCAGTTTTGCAATGCACTTCCCCGAACCGGGCTATATCGGGAGCGCGAGCGTGATGCCAAAGTCCAAAGTCACGCTCCTCTTCTTCCCGCGCGTGCCGTGAAATCGCGTGATTAATGTAGAATTTGACGCGAGCTCCCCGCGTGACAGCAGAGGCTGACAACAGCTAAGCACAAACTCTCCGGTACACTGGGCCGAAATAACAAGCGGAGCCTGCGCACACTGGCCTTTTATTCCCGCCAATTCTATCCCAGATATGTATAATCTCTCCAGCAGATAGAACGGGGGTCATAATGTCACCTTTATATTCTGATTAAATACAGCAGCTTTTTTTTTTTTTAGATACATATTTTTTTTTTTAGACTTTCATTTCGCAGTTTCAAATCGAGCAGCTGCACAACATCCAGTGGAGCAACGCTTTATCTGTAACCCGCCCCTGTACCGTGGCTTTTTCTGCCCCGTTAGTGCATTTAAACGGAGTAAATCATTTACGGTCACCCGCTTTTATAGCCTCCTGGTGTAGCCTAAATTTTATTAGACACTTCCCACTCCAAATGTGAAATAAACGCTGCCGTATATATCTCCCTTTTCTCCCCTGCCTACATGATTCTTCGCTGTAAATGTCGAATAAGATGACCTTAATTTGAGACAAAACACCTCCAAAAATGTATGGGCCACGTATTATCTATTTACTTATTTATTTTCTCAATGTGTTTTATTATTCTCGCCTTGTGCACACTCCAAACGTTAAGCCAATATGTGTGTGTGTGTGTGTGTGTGTGTGTGTGTGTGTGTGTGTGTGTGTGTGTTTTACGGCAGCTTCTCCCTGCGATTTTATTTTTAAAATATTAGGCCGAGGTGGGGAGAATTATAAACGACTCCGCTCTTATCTGCTCCCTTCACGTATCCAGGATCACAGAAGCTGATTAAGAAAGAAGTCACAGCCAACGCTGGATTCATAATGATTTGGAATAATGAATCCTTATCTCCCCTCTGCAGATTATCAGCCTTTCAGCTCGCCATGTTTTGTTACATGGGATAATTTATTGCATCTAATACATCACAATGAATCTGATGGGGGAAAGTGATGGCCATGTTACGAGAGAGGCTGCTTCTTTTTTTATTTTTTTTTTTCATCCCGGGGCAATGAAATGCCTTTACGATTTTTAATTGGTAAAATATAGGGGGATCTGATAAAAAAAAAAATAGAAGCACAGAGGTATAATCTTGCCTGCTAGTGTTCCAGCAGCACTCTGCACTATAATTAGTGTGTCAATTTCAACCTGAAATTAACAGCATCGACCTGCCATCTCTGCTTACGCCGGTGGAGTCAGCTAGATCCTAATTTCGCATGATTTATTTTTCACCAAGAAGAGATAATTAATCATAAACACTGAAAACAGTGCAGCTCAGTGGAGATAACAAAATATTTGCATCTAAAAAGATTCGATGAAGCCAATCCGTTTCCAACAGCCCTCCTCCCTCCATCTCGAGCCCTCCTGCTCTAGCCACTGCTGCAGTTCTCATGAGTACCTCCAAGATCTTTTTTTTAATTTTTGCATGATTCATCTTTGGGTGGCAATGTATCATTAATCACTACATTGGGTAGGGTGTGGGTGGGGGGAGGGGGCATGTGGTCCCCTGCCTAAACAGCAGCTACAGTGTGGGGAACTGTAATTGTTGGATTGTGGATGTGTAGCATCATGTGCATGGTGGTGTCACTGTTGTTGGGAAGTGTGCCATCTTTCTTTTTGTTTTATTAAAAGGGTGGTGGGGTGGTGGGGGGTTTAGCTTGGTATAGGCTGTCAACCACCAGGATGCAATGTGCAGTAGCTAATATAATAATAATAATAATAATCATAGTAATTTATATATTGGTTGGTATTATTATTAATATAATTTTTTATTGGATCATCATTCTTTGTTTGGAAGTCATCATTGGCACAGTGCCCGTGCAGCTCTGAATTTTTGGATGGCGCTATGTTTAAACTTGGGCATGCTCACTGTGCCAGGATAAATTTGCATTTTATTTGCAGCTGTAATTAGCTGATCAGCATCTCTCTCTCTCTCTCTCTCTCTCTCTCTCTCTCTCTCTCTCTCTCTCTCCTCTCTGCCTCCCTCCCTCCCTCCCTCTCTCTCTGCCCATCTTTCTTCTCATTATGATTTTGTATTCTTGCTGCCTCTTTCACTGCCTCTCCCCAATCCCTCATTTTCCAATGTCCTGGCAGCGCCACCAGATGTTTATCAGTTTTATACCCAGGGACACTGCCATGTCAAATAAACCGAGGATGGACACTTGCAGGCGGCTGGGTATCCAGGCAAGCCCTCCCTTCCTTTCCTCTCCTCCTCCTCCTCCTCTTTCCTGGCTGAGCAGAATAATCCTGGACTGGGTGGCCACTGGGAGTCCAGTGAGGGTTTCATATAGAAAGAAAAACAACCAGATCACATAGGTTGCTGCTTAAAAGGGGGTCTCTAAAATAGCCTGAATGCATTCACCCTGAAAGAAAATCTTTTGTCTGTGCAGACACAGGCCATATGATGGGAGGCTGATGCTGCAGCCCAGATACTGTAGATAGAGATGTGGAGATGAGTTTAATGAGATGCAAGGCTGGGGAGTTAGGGGACAAACAGCCAGTCGGGAGTCCTCCCAGGAGACACCAGCACAATGCAACCTGCCAGTTATCTGCAGGGGAATGTACTCTCACTTTAATGAGCAGTCGTTTATTAAAAACACACACTCTTTTAACCTCATAATTGAAAAATGGCTTTGCAGGAGCGCCTCGACCTCCCACATTGCAGCGGCTGTGCAGCTCCACTACAGAGGACGTATACAGTAGCTATCTCAATGTAGATCACCTGTGTGGCAACAATCACAACAACACGTCAGAGGGTTTTGCAGAGTCCCCAGTTGGCCATGATATACAAATATTTATCCACTGATAAGGAACCGCCACGATGGCAGATAACCTCCTTTTCCACAGCGTCAGGAGTCTTTGTCTGTACTCTCAGCAATTACTAAATATTTCCCTTTGCCTTCTTCTTTTCACTCTATAAACTTCTCTCTTGGTTTGATTTAGTTAAAGCGTTATTAGGAGACTTCCTAAGCCGCTTTAGTCAATGACTATTTGTGGGGTTGTGGAGAATAGAAACAAAGCAGAGGAGAGGGGGAACCAGAGTGGGAGGAGGGTTTGCAAAAAAAAAAAAAAAAAATGAATGAAAGACTGGCTTGATTTTCCTTGCAATCCACGGAACAAATAGCTAGCATTTAACGTTTACACCCTGCCTGGCGACTCACTGGCGCTGTGGGGTCGAGCCGAGCCAGGCTAAAGTGTCCCGAAAGCCTTTGGAGGGGTGTAAGTCCCCGGCTATCGGGTTCTCCAGATCCCCTTTAAATGACTGTCAAAGAAGCAAATATCAAATTGCATGGGGTCTCACCCTCCCCACCCTCGCTCGCTCTCTCTGCCAGCCTGGCACCAGTAATGCGTTACTGTAATGTGATTACTTCCGCAGGAAAGCAGAAGGTTTTTCCAGGGAATTCTTTCTTTATTTTCAACGTGTGAATTCAGCTGTCATCATTGAGATTGAAAGCAGACATCCAGCAAATAGTAAGCTTTATTTGTGCTTTATTTGAAATAATAGATTTTCTTTGTGAAGATGGTAGTTTCTTAATTAAAATCTTAGAATCGATCATGTTGTCGATTTTAGCAAAGCTGATAAATGCAAGAGAGTTTTTACTGAAACTACAGCCCAAAAAGACATAAATAATATAGTAAAGCATCAAAGTCAGTGCTATGGGAAGCAATAAAGTGCAAATTATTACATTAAAATGAATTGAGTGGAGGATAATAATGATTTGTATTTAACTTGGTGGTTCTTGTTACATTGCTGGTGACTTAACACCACTGTACGAATGAATACATCCTGCAAGAGTAGTGAATGCTGTTGAGGCTCTACAGTCACCATAACCTCAAACATGTTCATTCTTTTGGGGTTTAGTATACATATCAATAACAAAATAAATGTATTTTGATTCAGGTTTTTATTAAAGTGTGGAGAGAGTAGCCTAAATATTACAAATAAACATTAGTAAAATGAGTCAAGAGCATTGAGACAGTTCTAATAACAAGCACAACACTGCAAAATTCAGCAAATAACAATATGAACTATCAGTGAATTAAGTAGCTTGCACCAGTGGTAGTCAACCCAGGGGTCGGGACCCCAAAATGGGTCACAAGATAAATCAGAGAGGTCTGGTGATCTATTTCCTTTTTTTTTTTTTGTTTAAAGATTTGCTTTATGCTTGTGAATTAACGGATTATCTTACATGTTCAGACCCCTTAAAAAATATCCAAACAAAACAGTCTGAGAAGGAAAAATCTCTCTTTGATAGAACAGGACATAATCAGCCAGGGACAGGCAGACAAAGGCAAAAGGGTGGGAACCATTGGCCTAGACACGATGATATGGACTCTTGATATTGTAAAATAAAGAGAAAATACATGTAATACGCAGCTTTTGTTTCATTATAATGCCATATGTTTTATAAGAGTGTTCAGCTGAAGATGCAAAGACACCTGCAGCACTTGAGCTAATGAAATGATGCTTAAAGGCCCGTGTTAAGCACATTTTGTCAGACTTTTTCAGCGCAGCGTATCGGTAGAGCTGCAAAAATTCATTGATTAATCAATTAGTTGTCAACTATTAAAGTAATCGCCAACTATTTTGATAATTGATTAATCACTATGAGTCATTTTTATGAAAAAAAGAAAGAATTCTCTGATTCCAGCTTCATAGATTTATATATTTTCTAGTTTTTTTTTTCACTCCTCTGTGACAATAAACTGAATATCTTTGAGTTGTGGACAAAACAAGACTTTCCAGGATGTCGTCTAAGGTTTTGGGAAACACTGATCGACATGTTTCACCGTTTTGTCATTTTATAGACCAAAGAACTAATCGATAAATCGACAAAATTATAATTGTAGCCCTATGAATCAGTAGATAGATAGATAGATAGATAGATAGATAGATAGATAGATAGATAGATAGATAGATACTTTATTCATCCCGAAGGAAATTTTATCATTGTGTGCTTTAAGACACATTTTCTTTAATAATAGCTTCTGTGATCCTCAGTGATGTCATGGTCCAATAATGGAAATCAACGTGAATATTAGCCTGTGTTTCAGAAAGAAAAAAAATCAATTTCATCCTTAACAAAAGCTGAATTCAGTGTGATGCTATGATACACATACTGAACCTCATCATTCAGATTCATCTGCGAAGATAAATGGTTATAAAAGCTGCACTATACCCATTTTACCTCACTCTCAACTTTTCCCAAATTAGACACAGAGCTGTGATGAAAATACCACATCCTTTCTAACAGTGTATAGGCTTATCTACAGAAGGCCTATGCATTGTCATTAATCTTCACCAGGCTAATTAAATTAATCCATCGCCTCTTGGCATTGGAATATAGCGACCACCACTAAATCCGCTGCAGGATAACGGATTTGTTTTTAAAACCAAAAGAGTTCTCTGCTTTAATAGCTTCCAAACAGCACCACGCAGGCCGGATTTATTATCAGTGGCATTTTCTGTTATGTTCAGACAGATGATTCTAAATAAAACACACCTTCTTTAGGTTTCGGTGTGTGTTTTTTCTTCTTCTCTAAACGGAAGGAGGTTGGAGAGTTGTGGTTTTGATTGACAGTCCGTCCGCGGGATCATGTTTAATCCCTGCCTCTCTCGAGCCTGTTCAGAACTCATTTCTCCACCGCGAGATGGGGGACTCAGATGGTTGCCAGGGCAACGCTGGTAGTGCTAAGCCATTTCCATTTTCTGCGAATAAGGAGGCGGGGGGAGGTGGGGGGACATTTGCAACAGAGGTCGTCACAAAGTCATTCACAAACACAGAAGAGGGGCTCATTACTCTGAAGGAAGCGGATTACTCGTTACTTCACTCTAAAGTAATATGTAGTCATTCATCACTCCTTACTCTTTCAAAGAACACTTATCTTTTGAGTAAAAGTACGTATATCTTCAATCTTAACCTGATTACAAGTAAAAGTCCTAATACCTTTGTTTTTAACTTTATGGTACATTTATTGTTCTTATTCTTGTAATTAAATACGTTGTGTACGTGTAAATAGTTAAGGAGTTCCTTGTTTAAAGTAATGTAGAGAATAGTTGAACATAGTTCGAAGTTAGACAGTTATTCAAAGTTACAGATACTCCTTATGAAAAGCAAAACCCCTGAATATACAATATCTGAGACACATTATGTTGTGCATGGGAACACCAAAACAAAATCATGTTTACGATGGATGGACGGATGGACGGATGGATGGATGGATGGATGGATGGATGGATGGATGGATGGATGGATGGATGGATGGATGGATGGATGGATGGATGGATGGATGGATGGATGGACTGACTTTATTGATCCCAATGAAGTTGTGCTACAAAACCTTCTCCATAACAATTACCTCTTCTGATTCAGTGAGCTGGACTCCACTTGAATTCCACTTTTTTCACCATATTTTCACCTAAAATCTATAAACTTGTTTTAGATTATATTTTTTAATCTATACTTTAAAATGAATGGTGATGTATTGATTTAGTGCAGCTTCCATGTGAAAGATAAGGTAAGGCAAGGCAGCTTTATTTGTATAGCACATTTCAGCAACAGGGCAATTCAAAGGTAGAGAGTTTCTTTAGTCAAAACTACAGTAATATAATTAATTAATTTATTATTCTCTAGGGAGCAGTAAGACTTCTAAAAGTTAAGATCAACAGGACATTACTTTAAAGCAATACCTGAGTAAAAGTAGAAGTATCTGGAGCGACCTCTAGGTCACCCAGTAAGAGCGTGCGCCCCATGTTGGCTGAAGCCATTGCAGCGGCCTGGGTTCAAATCCAACCTGCGTTCCTTTACTGCGTGTCATCCCCCATCTCTCTCTCTCACATGTCCTGTCTATCCACAGTCACTCTGAAAATAAAGAGAAAACAGCCCCAAAAAAATAATCTAAAATATCGGAAATTAATGTACTTTAAGCTACATTGTGTAATGTTTTGTTGTATCAAAATCTATGTTGCCTGTTCACAAACTTGTCCTTTTTTCTGAATATTTACCACCACCATCAATTTCAAGTGTTCCTACTGGATTGAAAATTTACATTTGCGTTAGCATGAACTGGTGTAGAGTCTCCATAGTCATGCGCCATTTTGAAATACGTTAGCCGGTATGGTATATATATATATATATATATATATATATATATACGTTGGCGTATTAAAAATCCAAATTTCAGGAACAGGAGTCTTCTTCTTCACCCAGAAAAAGAAAACAGATATTGAAAAGAGCAAGAGACTGGCATCGTCAGAATAAAGAGTGAACACTGGAGTTGCTTTTTACGTACACACCAAATCCCAACTAGTTCATTACCCTCCGGACCGATGCAGTTTCTTTTTCTTTCTCTCTCCTTTCCATCAAGTGGTGCGCGTGCCTGCTCGTGGTGTTAAACGTGCATCCATGCCACTCTCTGTCATGCACTCCAACAACCACGGCTGATAGACGGCCTTTTGTACACTTTCGCTTTTTGAAGCGTGACGGCTACCGTACCTGCAATACATACTTTGAACTGCATGGCGAGAGAGAGAGTTAATTGCAATAAATGCACTCAAGTCTAGATGGGAGAAATTCTTACACAATATAGCTTTAAGTATCAAAAGTAATTTTCTAATATTAAATGCACTTAAATATTAGAAGTTAAAAGAAAAAAAAAAAACTTTAATTATGAACTTTATGGCCAAAGGTGTATAACGTTATCTTCATCACCACTGTCGTTGGGGTGGTCATCGTCTGTTACCATGGCGGCAGAGCCTGCACCAGGTGCTTCCATGACGCTATCAGTCATTATTCTTCCTCCTCTTCTTCTTCTTCTTCTTCTTCAGCTTTGGCCTGTGGCAACAAACAGGCATTAGGTCACCAACTGAAAGTTGTTTTTTTCCGCTCGCCGCCATCTTGCCAGTCAAAAAGAGTCAATCTCCAAATGCAACGTAACAAGTAAAGATGGAAAGCTTCTAAAGCTTAGATCCATATAAATGCATGGATAATTTGTTGTTTTTTCATTAGTGGAAAAACAATATTGACCTTGTAGTTGAAAAAGGAGCCTCATATAAGAATGACATTTCCTCCTATGGAGTCCGTTCATTCGCATTCAGAGATTGATTCTTTTTGAGTGGCGAGATGGCAGCGACCGGAAAAAACAGACAAACTCTGTGTACACAAACAATGTTCTCAATGCTTGGGTTCATGTGTAGAGCCCTTGTGAAACTTGGAGCAAAGTTTCATGTTGTGTCGAGCCTTCTTAGTGTTTTAAAAATAGTGATTTTGATGCGATCATAGTAGCTTTCCCATTCAAAAGGCCATTTGACCCAACAACGAGAATACGGTGAATATTAAAAGTGGCGTTTACGACCTAATTATGCTTTTAAATGAAAGTTTGACTTGGGTCCATTCACAAAAAGACCCTAGGTTGCATTTTGGCGACAGTTACTCTTTAAGTGTGGTGAAACTGACATATTACATTTGTCCTGTCTCTTCAGAGGGACCGACGCACCTTCAGCATCCAGTGGCGACGTCCACGAGAAGGCAAAGATGAACCGGCCTTTCTGATCAAAGGACCCGTCTATAAAGCTCAAGGCTGGCCTTCCTAGACGGGTATGATGCCTTTATTCTGAGGACACACACACACACACACACACACACACACACACACACACACACACACACACTTACAGTGAGAAATGTCTTTGCTTTCAATCAGGGTGCACAAAGCTGCCATCTTTCTTTTTGGCATTTTAAATCAACCCTCTGCTTCTATGCATCTGGAATCCTGCCCCCGTCTCCCCGGGGGGCCACATACATCCAACCAGGTTAACAGAGTCAGCGTTCAGGCAGGGTGTTAATGCACTGCTTGTTAGTTTTAATTAAGTAGCCTATAGCCTAGTGATCAGCAACATCAAGGGCAGTTATTTAAATAAAAAGCACACCGGGCCTCCGGTAAACTGCAGGCGAGAGTGTTGGCTCCACTTCGGCTCCTTTTTCCTCCATCACCTGGTCTCATTAATTCAAAACTTCTTTGCCTTTCGGTTGATATGGCGGCACACCTGTCAGAACATAGCCCAGTCCTCAGTCAGTCCTGGCATCAGTGGTCTCATAATTTTATTTTCACAACCGACCAACTTTCTTCTCAACGGAAGAGCCACGGGCGTCTGCAGAGTTTGTTTGGTCTGTGTCTACACGATAAAGAGGAAAGTTAGGTGAAGGACAACAATCTGTTGGAGGAGACTGATCAGGAGGAATAATGATAATAAGGCTAATAAGGTATCTCTCTCCAGCACATTGTTGAAGAGTTTGCGTGTCGCCTATGAGGCTGCTTAAATTAAGCCACATCCAGCAGCTTTTTTTCGTATTGAATATGCAAACATATTTGACAATGAATAGTGTAATTGCAGATGATGCTTTGGGCCTGTCTTTAAAGGGAAAGCTTTCAGAATATTCAAACTTGCCCTCCTTTCACATCGCATCCCCAACAGCTTTTGAAAAGCTGATGTTTAAAAAGAATTGATAAAGGAGAGAGAAGCTCCACAGGGTCCAGGAGATAGAAGAGTTTCTCTCAGGCGAAATCGAGTCTGACGCAGTCAACACATCTGATGAAAGGTCGGGATATTGTTTCAAGAGTAAGCAGAATAAAACTGTAAGATTGTTGAAGGAAAATGGGTCCATTATGCCGTTTGAACTTTTAGAAGAAGATGTATTACTTTTATCAAAGAAAACAGCCGAAAGATTTTGGATTGGCTGTATTCTATGACCTCACCAAACTGTTAAAAAATCATGCTGTATCTAATTATTTATATTATTTTTATTAGTTTCTAATGATGATATGTTGAAATACATGCCCCTTCCAGAAAAAAACAGCAGATTTAAGCTATTTTCACTGTCTATTTTAATCTTTTTTTTTTTTGCATGAGGATTGGTGCAGAGTTTTACATACTTTTTCAAATTCAAGCATTCCATTAAAATGTACACTGAGGTTCAAAAGATTTATGCTAAAATGACGCCCTTGTGTTGTCAGCCTAAAAGAATGAGCACACACACACACACACACACACACACACACACACACACACACACACACACACACACACACACACACACACACACACACTGGGCTGTGATTGATTTCTTTATTAAACTTTGTTTGAAAAAGCAGATGCATCATGGGTTAGAAGTGTGGTTGCTTGTATTTTGGGTCCTCACAATTTTAATTTTTCTGAACATTGAATCCTCCCTGGACTGGATGTCCAGCCACGCCCCCACACACAGCAGTGATGTCAGAGCAGGTGTTTCCCGTTAGCTGTTAAAGGTAAAACTCTGACGAGTTATTTAGTGTTGATTTACCCTCTAAACCAGAGATCTTCAGCAGATAAAAAATCAAAAAGTCTTGAAATGAATCCCCACTGATGATAGGCTTACTGGGTATGGTAGTCCCATCCACCGAGACAGTTCATCCTAAGGATTCACTGTGCCACATGTACTGTATGTTTAGCATTAAATTATCATTATAAAATAATGCCCACAATTTGTATAGCTTACTACTCTATGCAAAAAGATGTATGTATAAAGGCTTAAGCCACTCTACAAGTATACACGGGTTACTATGCAACTTAATTGTATACAATATATGTAGTAGGGGGTCCCTGCTCCGTCTCTGTTTCACTTAAAGGCTCCTTGGCCCAAAAAACATTGAAGACCCCTGCTCTAAATTTGAGACAAAACACCATGTTGACTTATCAAGGCCATTATAATTCCAAAGGTGACATTTAAAGCGCCCATATTATGCTCATTTTCAGGTTCGTAATTGTATTTTGAGGTTGTACCAGAATAGGTTTACATGATTTCATTTTTGAAAAATATTTTATATAATATACTTTTGTTGTACCGCACATTGCTGCAGATCCTTTTTTCACCCTGCGTGTTTAGGTCTCTGTTTTAACTTCAGAGTGAGGCAGCTCACTTTTGTACCATCTTTGTTGGGAGTCACACATGTGCAGTAGCTAGGTGAGGATCACATCAGCTAGGTACTGTTTCTCTAACTTTGGTCAGTACGAGGCAGGATTAGCTGGGAGACTTCTTCTAAACGAGGGCACACTTCCAACTTTGAGTGGAATCCCTGCAGAACAAGGACATGTAAGTAGTTTTTGTGGATTATTGAACTTGTGTGTGTTGTAGCAGTGTTTTGCCATTGAGACCAATGGGGCTAACTGCTAGAATCCAACGCTAGCATGCTAGCAGTTAGCCCCCCCGTTTCGGTTGATGACGTTTTTAAAAGGTACTCTGTGGTATTTTCAACCCCCAGTAGCACGCGGGTCCCCGTTCTGTTTGTATCGAGCATGAGGATGCATGCGGACAAAGCGATACACATTCTTGCCGCTTTCTCGCTATTCTGCTCTGGCCAGTTAGTGGCGGTAGCATTTATTGACGCATAACAAAGGCAGAGAAGACAAAGAATGCAAGCTAGAATACAAGGATGTAAACAAATGCATGATTTTATATAGTGGCATAATTGGCTTTGTAACATTTAATGAGGAAGGGTTTTGGGGATACACACAATGCATTAACTACACAGGGGCGCCTTCTTTTTTTTTTCAAATTTTTTTATTGATTTTTTGCACTCACAGGTAGTACATAACAAGTCTCCCCCACCGACAACCCCCAACCCCGACCAAACCCACAACAAAGTTTCTCTCTCAACATCTGTTAAAAACAAAAAAGCAAATTATACCTCAGGGGCACCTTTAATTGTTAATTAACAAAACATTTTTAAATGTTAACAAAGCACTGTACATTTCTGGCAAATAAGTCTTTTATAGTAGCAAATTCAACGTAGAACACAACAGCGGTAGTTTGATTGCAACTGCATAACTCTGCAATTACTCTTGTAAATACAAGTCATTTTTACAATATCACAGTTTCGACTTTCTTAAAGCTTTAGTGCGTAACTTTTTGATATTAATGAACGTCCGGTACATTCAAGCCATTGCCAAATGAGTTGATACAAAGCTAATTAAGATTCTCAGCTTCATAACACAACTACAACTCTCTCTGTATTTCTCAGTACGGCTATGTTCAGAAGATTGGTGTCGCCTGGCGACTTTCACATGTAGAAACTCGAGTGAAGATAATTACCTCATGTGAAGAGTCCATCATGTTTTTGTTAATCCTCTATGTCCTCCTTGGCTACTAGTAAATGTGTGGAGGAGGGATGGGGGTGGTGCCTGATCACAAAAGGCTTGTATCATGTGGATGCAACAACAGTGTTGTTGTCAACACTTAGAATTCCTCATGGGGGTGACAGAAAATAGGCACTATAGCTTTAACAAAGAATTAAATAGTAATTAAATCAGATATTCTGAATACTTTACCTTTTCCTTGAGATCCTGTTTTGTCCTGATGATTATTTACGATCACAGATACAGGCTTAACAAAAAGACAAACCTTTCCGTGGACAACTGAAACACATTGAGACATTATAGACAGCTCGCAGGAGCCACTGAGATAACAGATAAGCTGGTAAATAATTCCGAAATGCCAATTCTTAAATATTTCCCTACAAACCCTGTGACTACATTCAAACACGAGATCATCAAGTCAACGTAGACAGACTCTTTGAACATGCGGGTCCCAGTAGATGAACTTAGGCCGCTGCTCATTAGATACTATAATCTTATCTGCTTCTCTTCCTTCAAAAACATATCCATCCCAAACTGTTATCTGTGAAAACAGATCATGTTGTTGTTAGATCTCCCCGACCTCAAAGTATTTCTTCCAACGAAAACAACAGGTGGAAGATGAAAAAGTGAAAAGTGTGCGGTTCGACAACAGTGGAAGTGCTGTTGTTTTTGTGACTGAGGGGTACGACGAGGACTTGATTAAAACTGTTACCTCTTAACCTCGTCCGCGAGGCACCGTGGCGTTGCTATGGTTACTTGGCTGAGTCATCTTAACCAAGTACTTCCTGATTAGGAAGATAACAAAACATGGTATCGCCATGCTTATTTTCCATGTAAACAGACACATTGTCCTAAGGACATAGGAAGAACACACTTCAAAAGAATACAAAAAGAAAAAAAAAAAGATTAAAAAAATTAAATAAATAGCTCCAAACAAAAAAAAAATACAATATAAATTGTAATTAAAATAAATAAAAAAATTATTAATAATCAAAATAATAAAAATTGCATTATGACTTGTCTAACATCACCCCAAAGCTTGGGGATTGCAACCTGGATGGCTTTTTAAAACAGTTTGATGATGATAAAGAGAAGCACATTCAAGGTAGGGAAGATAATTGTAAACTGTATGTGAACTATTACTGCAATTGTATAGTTCTATAAACATATACGTTAGCACACACATGTACATGCTTAACAGATTTGGCCCAAGTTCTCGCAACATGAGAGGAAAATACTCTGCTCCAATCAGTACCAAACTCATGTGGAAAACATTCCTTATCAATTCTCCAACATACAAACTGCTACCGTGTGTCTGCTTCGGCCTGTGTCATTTTTTTTGGGAGGAAACGGCTACAGATCGCAAAAATAAAAGCCTGCAATTTTCCTTTGATTGCTCTTATCATAGAGCAGAAATCGCTGATTGTCCTGGCCCGTCATTAAGAGTAGGGACATTACAGCCAAATGTTATGAAAAGGTTATGAGAGCTATCAAGAGAATGGTGACGCCATGACTATATTGCTGTGTTTAGTGAACGAAAGATGGGACAATATCCAAACCCCCCCCAGCCCCAGCAACAATAAAGGACTGGTGAGGAGTTTGCACCAAAAGCAGGTGTGCTTTTTTGTATTCAGGGATGTCAATCTATCTAGTGA
The DNA here is from genome assembly GCA_013375575.1 of Percina caprodes. Taxonomy (NCBI): domain Eukaryota; kingdom Metazoa; phylum Chordata; class Actinopteri; order Perciformes; family Percidae; genus Percina; species Percina caprodes. The sequence continues at coordinate 6,051,724 of JABXJD010000007.1, read as the reverse complement.
AAAGTAGAAGGAGATGGATGAGAAAAGGAGACAGAGACTGAATAACTAGAAGCCCCACAGGCATCTGCCACTCAACCGATGCAGATCCAGTTTGATTTTTAACTCCCTAATACTTGATTGTATTATCTGGGGCATGATAAAAAAAATAAGTCACTGTCTTCAGCCGAGAGCAACAAAATGTCAGTCAGAAGCCGCAGCGAAGATATGCCAAAAGGCTTTCTGTGCTTGTGGTGCAGACAAGCAGATACCGAGCAGATTATGCTTTATTAGCTGTTCATGGAGACTTAATTGTGAGATCAACGTTAACAGTGTTCCTTCGGTGCGAGGCAGAGCAGATTTCATTTGGCTGAGAAATATCAGTGCAATAATAGTGTCATCTCTGCACAAAGTAAGATCAGAACTCAAAGAATCTTAATAATATTTTGTGGACAATTTGGAAGAGGAAATTCAGCCACATGCAGCCATTTGGATGGCAAAATGTATTAAAGATGTTTCGGGGAAAGAAACTTTACAATTTCTAAATGACAAATATAATTGAATTGGGTATGATGGCTACATTCAAAGGAGCTGCCATCTATAGTCAGAAAACCCTCTTATATTACAGAGGTTTAAAATTCAACCAGTGAAGGGAGTCAAGTTATAACATGGTTGCTCAGTGTATACTGTAATGTAACATTATATCAAAAACAGGGAAAACATGAAATTGATTTAAAATGGTATCCTGACTAAAGGTTGACACAATACTAATCTGTGATTCTCTCAACATGTTCCTCTAATTTGAACTATTAGTCAAAATAATCTATCATTTCAGCTTTTATAATTGAAAGAATAGGTATAATTTAATTTAAATGAGGTTTATTGGTCATGAATTCCAAAAATAAGTGTAAAACTACAAAGTTGGTGTTAGTGCTGAATCCGGTGGTGAAGAAAAAAAAGCGCAGAAAACAGAAACAAAAGCTTTGAAAAAGCGACAGAAAAAACACAAAAGTGTAGTGTTGGAAAAAGGGACTAGAAAAGGGGTTGATTTCCGGGATTTTTATCCAGGAGGACAATACAAAGGGTTAAAGAAGAAGAAGAACAAAAAGAAAAGAAAACATTAGTGATGTGTAAATGTGTTCATCACACCGCTGGGTAGCCTCACCTATAGTATAATATATTTTATCATCATTCATTAGTTGATGTATCTTAGATATTACTAATCTAAATCTGTAACAAATCTAATGAATTAATGTAGTGGAGTAACAATTACAATATTAACCTCTGACATGAAGTGGAGTAGAAGTAGAAAGTAGAATGAAATAAGTAAAGTACAGGTACCTCAAACTTGTACTTAAGTACTTGGTTAGATGTACTTAGTTACATTGCACTGCGGTGTTTACATAAATCAGTAATCCATCCTTTGAATAAAATTACAGATTTCACTGGATTGAAGGAAACATTTAGGATAATGTTAGTACACAACAACACAACTAAATCTATAACGTAGGTTAAGTTTAAGACAGTTTAATGCCAAAGTGATACATATTATACCTTTAAATAGATTACTCTGTTATGTGAATGTGTGTGTAGCTGGTGCTCAGGGCACAAAAAAGATGCAACAGCATTATGATTCAGTTCTAGCAGTCCTACTTCAGACCAACATGACCTTTCCTTTGCCAGTCAGATAGATGTCCTCTCTGCAGAAAGCATGTTCTTGAATTACACATACTGCAGGATCGGATTTCTCCTGAAAGAGAACACACTTTATTTGACTCTCAGTTCACATCATGCAGAAGTTACCTCAGTATCAAGGCCGGGGCTGAAGAATGCCATTCAGGCCAATATGACAGAAGTCTGCAGTCAAGTCAAATCAGAACCATACTTGTCAAACAAATTAATTAAATAGTAGTCAACTTATACGGTACTAGCAAAAGGAATGAAAGGAGTTCCTTTGCAACTTTTGAAAGTTTTAAGGTAGCCATCAACAGTTACAGTTCACCCGAAGGATTCACTGTGCTGCATTGTTATAACTAGTATGTTTAACTCTAAAACATGATTTATAAAATCATACATATTATTTTTATAGCTTAGTTTTCTATGCACTAAAAAGGTATGTATAAAGGCTACAGGCTTTTCTTGTAGGCCCAGTTAAATATGCAACTTCATTTTATAAAATATGCTCCATCCCTCTCTCAGATAAGGGGTCCTTGGCTTACAAAAGGTTGAAGACCCCTGCTATAGGCAAGGCAAGGCAAGGCAGGCAGCTTTATTTATATAGCACATTTCAGCAACAGGGCAATTCAAAGTGCTTTACACAAAAACAGTTAAAAGAAAGTAAAACCGATAAAACACAGAAGAAACAGTTTAAAAAAAAAAAAAAAAAAAAAAAATATATATATATATATATATAAAAAAACAAATAAAACACAAGAATAAAAGTTACAGTGCAGTATAAAAGAAAGAAATGAACATAATTTAAAGAAAGGCAACATCGAAAAGAAAGGTCTTCAGCATTGATTTAAAAGAACTGAGAGTAGCAGCAGACCTGCAGGTTTCTGGGAGTTTATTCCAGATATGAGGAGCATAGAAACTGAACGCTGCTTCCCCCTGTTTAGTTCTGACTCTAGGAACAGACAGTAGACCTGTCCCAGATGACCTTAGAGGTCTGGGGGGGTCATAGTGTACTAGCAGATCAGAAATGTATTTTGGCCCTAAACCGTTTAGTGATTTATAAACTAGCAAAAGAACTTTGAAATCAATTCTTTGGGGCACAGGAAGCCAGTGTAAGGACTTCAGAACTGGAGTGATGTGATCCAGTCTCTTGGTCTTAGTGAGGACTCGAGCAGCAGCGTTCTGAATCAGCTGCAGCTGTCTGATTGATTTTTAGGGAGACCTGTAAAGACCCGTTACAGTAGTCAAGTCTACTGAAGATGAAAGCATGGACAAGTTTTTCCAAATCCTGTTGACACATAAGTCCTTTAACCCTTGATATATTCTTAAGGTGATAATAGGCTGACTTTGTAATTGTCTTTATATGGCTGTTAAAATTCAGGTCAGAGTCCATGATTACACCAAGATTTCTGGCTTTGTCTGTTGTTTTTAACATTGTTGTTTGAAGCTGAGCGCAGACTTTTAATCTTTCCTCTTTTGCTCCAAAAACAACCACCTCAGTTTTTCCCTCATTTAATTTCAGAAAGTTTTGGCACATCCAGCCGTTAATTTGTTCAATACACTTAGTCAGTTTTTGTATTGGACTATAGTCCCTGGCGATAAGGTTATGTAAATTTGTGTGTCATCCGCATAACTATGGTAACTTATTTTGTTGTTTTCCATAATCTGAGCCAGTGGAAGCATGTAGATGTTAAACAGAAGAGGCCCCAGAATGGAGCCTTGGGGAACTCCACACGTCATATTTGTACGCTCAGATGTATAATTACCTATTGACACAAAGTAATCCCTATTCTGTAAGTAAGATTCAAACCAGTTTAGTACTGAGCCAGAAAGACCAACCCAGTTTTCCAATCGGTCTAGTAATATGTCGTGGTCGACCGTATCAAATGCAGCACTGAGATCAAGTAATACTAAGACTGAAATTTTGCCATTATCTGTGTTAAGGTGGATGTCATTAAAGACCTTAACGAGAGCCGTCTCAGTGCTGTGGTGTGGTCGGAAGCCCGACTGAAAGGTATCAAAGCTGTTGTTTAGTGACAAGAAATAATTGAGTTGTTGAAAAACTGCTTTTTCAATGATTTTACTTAAGAACGGAAGGTTTGATATTGGCCTATAGTTGCTCATTAGGGATGTGTCTAGATTGTTCTTTTTAAGAGTGGCTTGATTACTGCAGTTTTCAAGGCCTGTGGAAAGATTCCTGAAAGAAGAGATGTGTTCACAATCTGTAGAAGATCAGAAGACAAACAATTCAAGACATTTTTGAAAACACCCGTTGGTAGAATATCAAGGCAACAGGAGGAGGTTTTCAGATGTTGTATAATGTCCTCCAGGTTTTTATGGTTGATCGCATGAAACTTAGTCATATTGGAACTAGTTCTGCTTGAACACTGTGACAACACACATCCTGTACTTGATATGGAGGCACTAACTGTTTGTCTAATCTTTTGAATTTTTTCTTTGAAGAAGGAGGCAAAGTCATTGCAGGCCTTGGAAGATAAAAGTTCAGATGCTACTGGTACTGGAGGGTTTGTTAACCTATCGACAGTAGCAAACAAAGCACGTGAATTATTATTGTTTCTAGAGATAATATCAGAGAAGAAGGACCGCCTTGCATTCCTCAGTTCCAAATTATAAATGCGAAGTCTCTCTTTATAGGTGTTATAATGGACCAGGAGATTTGTTTTTCGCCACCTTCGTTCAGCTTTTCGACACTCTCTTTTTTCTGTTCTCACCAGTGGGACATTTCTCCATGGAGACCTTTTCTTACAAGAGACAACTTTGACCTTAGTGGGAGCAATGGCATCAATAACATTTGTAATTTTACAGTTGAAATGATCTACAAGCTCAGTGACTGAGAGCCCAGGGGGGGCGGGTGCGGCGGAGAAAAGCTGAGTAAATTTTTCACTGGTGTTTTCAGTGATATACCGTTTTCTGATTATCTTTGTTTGGACACTTTTGGGCACAGAGATAGAGCCGTTAAAGAAAACACAGGAATGATCAGACAGAGCAACGTCAGTCACCACAACCTTGGAAATGTTCAGACCCTTGGAAACAATCAAGTCCAGAGTGTGCCCCTTATTGTGCGTGGGCTCTGTCACATGCTGAGTCAGTCCATAGTTCTCAAAAACACAACACAGTTCTTTGGTCCCCCTGTCCTGGGGTTGTCAACATGAATGTTAAAATCACCCACAATGATTACACAATCAAAGTTAATGCAGATTATAGACAGCAGTTCAGTGAAGTCATCAATAAAGGTTGCACAATATTTAGGTGGCCTATAGATATTTAGAAATATTGCTTGAGGGGACGATCTCAACTGTAGAACCATATATTCAAAAGAAGCAAAATTTCCATAACATATTTGCGTACAGTGGAATGAGTCATTAAACAAAATGGCAACTCCACCTCCTTTCTTATTCACTCTATTCTCGCTCATAAAACTGAAGTTAGGGGGAGCTGACTCGATGAGAACAGCAGCGCTGTTATTATGGTCTAACCAGGTCTCAGTTAAAAACATAAAATCTAGATTGTGATTAATAATAAAATCATTAATTAAAAGGATTTTCCTGCCAAAGACCTGATGTTTAGTAAAGCTAGTGTTAGTGTGTTCTCATTTTTGTAACAGGCTGTGGCTGACGAGGAATGGATGCTAAATTTGCTAAGTTTGCAGTTAAGTGCTTATTCACCATCATTTTTCTGTTGCCTATCACAACATAAATTGAGGAAGAATTGAAAACACAGGGCCGGGCTTGTCTTTGAAAAAGTCATGAGTGTCACTAGTCCTGGAGCCTAGGCCCGGCACATATCAGTTTTTGCTTGCTGGATTTTGCACACAAGCGTCCTTATCGGGCAGAGGTGCCTGGCGTTTTACTTTTGTCCGGGGTTGAGTCATGGGTGAAGGAAGGGGGGTAAATTTGGTTCCAACATCTACCAGCTGCTTCATCTGGTCAGTGAACTCCAACATGTGGGTAGGGGAAAGAGGGGAAAGAGTGCGTGGAGATAGCGATGGCTCCTCAAGGGATTCGGGGCTGGTAGGGGGGTTTGAGGGGTGCTGGACGGGTGAAAAGGAGAGTTGGGGTTCCGTATCTCTGCTGTCTGGTCTCCCACGGTCAAATCTGTGCACAGGTGGGGGCTGTGGTGGATCACTGCCAAACTTTGTTTTATTTTCCTCTTGTTTAGATTGGTCTGGTCTTGTGTCCTTGACGGGGGGAGCAGTGTAGCGCAGAAAGTAAAGTAGGTTAGAGGTGAACAGCTTTACTCCTGGCCTGTTAAGGAAAAGTCCATCTGCTTTAAAAAGATGTAAGCGCTCCCAGAAAATGTTAAAATTGTCAATGAACTGCAGAGAATGGACAATACATTGAGTTGAAAGCCATTTGTTTAGTGCCAACAGTCGGCTAAATCTCTCAGCTCCTCTTCTCACTGGCGGTATAGGCCCACTGATAAACACATCTGCGTTTAAGGAACTGACTTGGTTTAGCAGATCCATAAAGTCCAGTTTCTGCAATTCAGACTGTTGCTTTACAACATCATGCGACCCTATATGCAGTATAATGTTCTTCACAGTTGGGTGCTCTGCCATGATATCTGGGATTCTTTGGATCAAGTCAGACACCGTGTCTTTGGGAAAACAGAGTATTTTGGTGTTTTTACTGTTTTTAAATCTTTTACAGCAGAGTCACCCACAATCAGGGTTTGAGGCCCAGTTGTTAGCTTTTTACTTTTTGAATTGCTCTTGGTCCTTACCCTGCTGTGTGGCGATGAGTTGCAATCCCGGTCATCAGATGGCTGTCCAGCGTCCAGCAGCAGAGGAGCATATCTGTTATCTTGTTGCAAACAAAGTTGTTGGGGAGGCATTTTGTTGCTTATTTTCCCTTTGGCAGCTGTCCACGGCTGTGTCCGACTAGGTACAGGGGTTGAAGAGGCGCTCTGCTGGGATGATAATGCAGGCCAGCCGGTCGTATCACAGATCTCAGGGCGCTGTGCCCTGCCCGTTAGTCGTCCTCCCATTTCCCAGGAAAATGATTTACTCTTAGGCTTCGCACCAGCCGAGTTCCAGGGAGGACTACCACTTGTTGATTTATTACCCGTTCCACTGCCCTCCTGTTTCTTTGTAGTCTTCTTGGTGCTAATTAGCCGTGTGTTAGCATGCTTTTGTCCATTGTTTTGGGTCCATGGTAAAGTGGTGTCATTTCCACAAGATCTGTTCACTTCCACGTTCACTTCTAACAGGTGAACCTTGGTTTCCAAGTGCAATCTTCTGAAGGAGTTTGTAGTAGTCATCCACGGAAAAGGAGGCATCTTGCTGCTAATTAGCTTTAGCTGCAGTCACTGTAGGACAGGCTTGAGCTATTGGTAGGCCACGCTCAGGCAGAAAAATGTTAAAATATGGCAATAGCCTACTATGGCTACCAAAAATGTATAGTCCAATGATTTATAAATATCCAAGAGCCGTTGCTCATAGTTTCTCTCAGAGGAAAAGCAAGATTATCAGCAAAAATATGCAAGCAGAGGCAGGAGCAAGCAGCAAAGCGTCTGCACTGTAAGAAGCAGGAAAGCCAGTTCCCAGTATGTCCCCAGCGTCCTGTCTGTGGCTGCCAGGTAACGATGTGATTGACAGGCCGCACACTAATATGAGCCCCGCACAGGAGGTGTGGCAGACTGCCACTGTTGCCGTGGCACTGACCCTGCATGACCCCTATTGTAACTGGCTGGTCTCAGATGGCCGACTCATTTTTTATTTCTTATCTGAGCAACAACGTCCTTTCTCGCCGCCTCAAACATCACGCACACGTGTATCAGTTTACTCAACTATGTACATCACACTCCCACACTGAAGTCAGCTCAGAGCGGCAGACACGCTGGCAGATAAGCACCCATCCCAGACAGAGGATGGAGATGTGGTGGGGGTGGGCCCGTTGAGGAACTGACCCAGTGACCTCATGATGCAGTGGGTCAAAGGGTGGGGCTAATGATGGGGTTCCCTTGTTACATGGCATCAATGGAGTGTTGTTGTGAGGAGTGAAGAGAGGAAGTCTGATACCTACTTACCTTCACCGAGTCAGGAATCTTCGCTCATTCGCTCTCCGTCGTGTTTCCTCTGTCAGTTCGCCATCCTTCAGGTGCAGGTGTGTTTGAAAGCTGGAGAGAAAATGGATAGTTAGTAGTTTATTCTCCAATATTATGGAATTTAAATTTCAAAAACAAGTGAAAATCTGATTTTACAAATCCATAAATAAAAAATCCAAGTTAGAGTGTAATTTTTTGCACTCCATCAAACAACATAAAATAACAATACAGCCATTACCATTACCTGGACTTACATCTCTACTCACATACACAAACACACACTCGTACACACTCAACTTGCACAAACAAATCAGACGTCAGAGTGGTTGATATAAATATCCTCTATTGTAGTATACAGTATGTAATTTTATATCACAATACTGATATACTTTATATTGTGATATTGGACATTTAATACAAAAACACGATTTATGGCTAAAATAACGAGACACAAATGTATGTTTTTGACTAATCTAGCAAATTAGGTACTCCTTGCAAACATCCTGTAAAGCAGTCTTGTTTATTGCTTCATTGAACTTAAGGCCAAAATCTATGACAATGGAAATATTTACGGTATGTATTATCATGTTGCCCAACCCAGCAAATTTGCTTTAAAAAACAAAACAAAAGCATTTGCACCATAGGTACTGTGTTTGATGGGCACCTCATTTGGGTTTCCTCCCCATTTTTTCTCCTCCCTTTTCTGTAACTGGAATATTTTCCGAGTTTTTTTATCAGAAAATAATTTACTGACGTTGTGTATATGTGGAAATAAAGTCTGGGTGTAAGTCAGTTTAAATCTCCACATATTTCTTTAGTGAAAATCGATTAAAAAAAACCTGAAAAACAGATTCACCAGACGTTCTCTGTAAGGAGCTCCTTAAAGGTGATTTAAAAAATTTAGAAAATAAGCTATTTGTATGCTTCCTAACTGCAGACATTAAAATATTGCATTGTTGCAACATCAGAAAACATTAGTTTCAACAGATGTAGTTGTTATCTAATTCCAGTCTTTGTGCGAGAAGACCTGGCAATTTGGGCTTATTGCTGGCTCCAACTTTTTGTTTGACTTTCTGTTGTAGTGTTTTCATTTGGATCACAGACTATCTATACTATTAAATTAGTCTCACTTACCAGACCCTTCTCCACAGAGCTACAGAGTAAGGTCTGGCCCGTCTACACATAAACTCCTGTGTCGTATCTTAGATCAATCTAACCTTCACCCAGGGGTGTAGTGGAGGGTATACCTCTTTTTCTGGCGCTTTACAGTAAATCCACCTATCAGCCAAAAAAACACTGAAATATATAAAAAAAGTATACCTGCTTCCTCCTCAGTAACCTACCCATCTACCTAGCAGTACACCCACCTCGTCAACTACCACCACCCCACTGCCTTCAGTCTACACCTGCGTAACCTTCAGTGCACACGCCGCCTCTGTTTAACTTCACTGGACACACATCAGACGCTGCAGCAGGTGATTCTGTTGTGTACGTGCAACAAGTGTGTGACAATGGGGATGAATGAAACGGCTGCATGTTGAATCAAAGAGCATAAGAAAGGGGGTGTAGAATGAGGGAATAATAGTGTTGTGTCACTCTGCGGTTTGAGAGAGAAAGATGAAATGGGCTTTTTAGAAGTGGAGGAAACTGAGGGAATCAAACACTTCCTGGCTTTAAAGTGGAAACAGCGGAGACTTCCTCCCTCATATGCAGGTAGAGGAGGCACCATCAGGGAGGAACAAAGATGTAGAGTCTAAACATGAAGCTTTGCGCCGTCACCATCTCTGTCTTGGAGGACACAGAGGGAGCTTGTGTGTGCGAGCGTCTACGTGTGTGTTTGGTGTGTATGTGCGTGGGCTTCTCGGTCTCTCTTGGGGTGGTAACACACACCGCGTTGGAGCCGTCGAGGAGGGTGGGGGGGGCAAGGATCTGCGGCAATTTCTGTGGAGCTCATTCCACCACCGGTCACAGGGTTAAGTGCCGCAGCCATACACACATGCAGACACACACACACATATAAACACTGGAGCCATTGAGTCGAATGTACAGAGTAGACGCCACCAGAGGGGGTTCACACACACACACACACACACACACACACACACACACACACACACACACACACACACACACACAGCATAAACACGTACATGGTAAACGGGAGCTGAAAGGAGAGCGTGACCACACAAGCTGCAGGAGCTTTATGACTAACATCCTTTAATGTTCATGTAATTCTGAGCCATTGTCGACCCTGTATTGAGGTAATTACAATAGCAGGAAGCTCTTCCATGAGAGACAGACTTAGTCAAAGGATTGGTTCACCCAAATAACAAACAAACAAACGTATTTTCTCACCTACCTCGAGTGGTGTCTCGCCATGCAGAAATCTCAGTGACAGACAAGCCAAATACAACTAAAACTGTGTGTGTGGCCACATACTACCAGAGGTAAGTAAGAAAATTTATTTTTTTTCATTTTATTTGGGTGAACTGGCCCTTTAAAAGCAAAATGTATGTACTTGTCAAATATTCCAGCAGGTAACTAAAGCCTAGTCCCCACATTTTTGAAAACAGGTTTTTTTCCCTCCTCCTTCCGTCTAAAAGACAATCCCGTCCACACAAGCACAGAAAAGCAAAAAAACAAACAATCGCTATCCAAATGTAAACGTGAAAAAACAATTGAAGCGCTGTCAAGACCAAGGACAAACCAGCAGACAATGTTACTAAAACCTTACTATTAAAACACGTCTGCATAAACGTTGCGCCACTCGTCGTGCCTAAGACTGTTTATGTGGTTAAGTGTTTTAAATAGTAAGGTTTTAGCAAAAATCCATGTCTTTGGAAAGTACTGAGCATACAACTGGATAAATGAGACTTGGATTATACTGCACGAGTTGTGAGAGTGGAAGTTTTCCATATGGTTTAGAAGAATATTGTGTAAGAATAAAATGTCCTGTAGCCTGGGATGGCCTTGCTCCCTCCTCTTGTCTCCTCTTGTCTGGCATTTGTAAGATTAGACATTTTCAGAATTTGCAATGTCAATTTCTTATAATGAATAATGAATCCTGAGTATTGATTTCCTGGTCTACCAGTCAACTAACACGAAACGTAAAGGGGTAGCTTGAGAAGTGACCAAGTGGAGTCAGATAGACGCTGGCCATTGGGCCAGAGCAGAATCGGCCTTCAATGCGGCGCCCTATTACTTCAGTTAATATTAAGTTTTCTTCTAGTATTTGAAGTAACGGACTGAGTAATTGATATTGAAATGGTCATTTTGAGGGAAAAGCAATTTAAACACAGCTTTTTTTTTTTTTTCTTACAAGTTCACTCAACTTCTAGCTCTACATGTCCTGAAATGGAAAAAAATAGGCTCTTTTTTGTGTGTTATGTGTTCCGAGGATTTACTGAAGCTTTATGTCTATAATGAGTTAAATATTCCGATGCAAGACACTTTTTTGTATTATATATAAAAAGAAGAAATCTTAAAAATGTCATATGTCACAAACAATATAGACACATAAACTTAAAATCTTTTTCTGAGACTCAACAATGGACCAAATACAAAGAAATAACATCCATCAGTTAAATCATAGTTTAAGATGTATACTGTTACACATACAGACTATTGATTATTTAGCTCTTGAGAGCAGATTATGTAGACGGATGTATCAAAGTGTCACAATGACATTCTGAGGCGATGCTATTACAGACCTACACACAGTTGGATTGTGGATGTGGTTCCAGTGGAAGCTAGTGTGGTACTGTAGCTTGGCTGGGCTGCAGAGCATCTGTCTTTGTGTCTTTGTGTCTGGGGTAAACCCCTGCTGCTGCAGAGCTTTTGTCTCTTTCTGATCGGCTCTAATGCTGCAGCACTAATTGTTTAACACAGAAACACGTCTTTTCTCCCTTTAATGTTTTTGTTTTTATTGTCGTCGATGCATTTATTACAAAACCTTTGTGGATTTCGAACACACGCCTCCCTCCCTCCCTCCTTCCTCCTCCCCACTCCTCCCTTCTTCATCATCCTCCCTCTGCTCTCTCTCTCTCTCTCTCTCTCTCTCTCTCTCTCTCTCTCTCTCTCTCTCTCTCTCTCTCACTAAAATGCCCGCCCTGAGAAAAAGAGCAGAAAAAAAAAATGTGAACATCAGCAGAAAAGCGGATGTCTGGCAAGTTGCATCATTTTCAGAAACAAACCGTGTGAAACCGTGTTAGCCAGCCTATTAGCATATATACATAAAGACCGTGTGTGCGTGCCCGTCTCCAAAATAAAAGGAAAACACAAAAAGAGGCGAACGTTACTCTCCGCTACCCGTGACGGACGTTTCTCAAAGAGATAGCGCTCTGAGTAAACATGTGATCGCCACAGATCCAATCAGCTCAAACAAAGGGGATAAGCAATGGAGCTGGGTGAATTTGATCATGTGTGCGCTGTAATGTAGGTGTGCATCTGTACTATAATGTGCCGTGGTGTTCGTCGTAAAAAAGAAAGTGCAGAAGAAAAGGGAGAAAGAGGGAGCCAGGCACCACTGTTATCATTTGCATCATAATGGTAAACTGTTATGAATAGTGCTGCGACGATGCTAAGCTCCTAACGTGCATGGAAATTGCTTACCTTCAAGAAATGTGTCGCCACGTTCGTGCTCAGTATTGTTTCGTGGTTTCATCATACTTTTTTTTTCTTTTCACAACACACGCACACACAAAAAAAGTCTCGCAGAGGTGTCGTAGGAGTGATTTAGAGCTCGCTGGTGACGATGCGGCCGCATCCTGAAACAGGTAACATGAATATAAAAAGCCAGAAAATTTAGGTGAATCAGCTTTTCATTTTGAGTTTGTTTTGTTTAATCCAAGTTTGAAATATACTGTCAAACTTTTAGCTGAGGAGTAGAAGACATGCTGAGAGATGGTGAGATACAAAATACAGATAGTCACACAGGCTGTCTTGACAGACTCTTAGACTAGTTTTTGTGGGTTTGGCCATTGTTTCAATGCGCTATGATAACACATTACTCTTAAGTTCATCGATGAGAGATCTGGTCCAACGGAGAAAGAAACACGAGCAGTCAAACAGCTTGACGCAAGAGTCTTTGCTATTTTAAGACCGTCCAGCACTCACATTGTTTAAATAGCAAATGCACCTGCGCCCATCTTTGCGCCCATGGGCGTCCTACAGTGAGGTGTGTTCAGGTGAATTCTTGGCGTATTCTTGAGGCAGCAGGAAGTGATGGCGCCATTGACCAACTAAAAACCTGGTTTAAAGTCAATAGCGCAGTATTTTGTTTTTATTTTAACAACGCATTAATAAAATGTGTTTTAATGACATGCAAAAGATTACATATAAATATATTACGGTGCAAATTGCCATCCTAATAGCAATGTGCCATGGTACAAACACGTCTGGCTGTTAAAGGGAATGGGAGATGACACTCTGATTGGTTTATTGTTACGCCCAAAACACACCTATGATTAATGAAGATACTAAGTAGGCTACAACCCTTTTGAACCATGTTTCCGGGGCACAGACCCTTATTTCCGCCATCAAACTAGCAAAAGTGAAATTTGGACATGCCCTAAACGCACCTGGGCCATGCGCTTCATGCCGTGTGCTTACATCTTAAAATAGGGCCCAGAGGGTCAATGCGTTAAAATGTAATTTTTAGATCTTCATATCAATTTTGGGTTTCAAGTCTTGCATAATGTTACATTGATTTTTTTTAACAAACAGCAAAGGACAAGCCGCGTTAGTGGTGCTTTGAGTTACATATAAATGCTGACGTCATCGTGCTAACATGCTCACAATGACAACATGCTGATTGTACTTGTTCATCTCATCTTAGCTTGTTAGCATGATAATAGTAGCTAATTAGTACTAAACAAAGTACCACAGAGACTGAGGGAATGGTAGTTTTTTGGTCATAAAACAAAGTATATGACCTGATGATGGCACTAGATAAGTAATCTTTAGGATATTACAATCACACACATTATACAATTTCATGTCAATGCATCTAATAGTTGTCCAAATATACCTAGGCTAATCTAGACTAAAGCAACTAGCATGGCTAAACAACTGTACAGGAATAGGACTTTAAAGGAGCCCAGAAGCTTCTCTTTTTTTAAGATTAGTTTTTTGGGCTTCTCCACTTTTAATGGACATGACAACTTGGTGAGAAAGGGGAGAGAGAGGGAAGACATGCCAGAAATCGTCACAGGTCGGAATCAAACACTAGACCTCTGCGTCAAGGCAAAAACCTCTATATGTATGTGCGCCTGCTAGAGGACACATCCAAAGACACAGAGTGTTAAACAACGGGATCACCACCCCCACCGCCACCGCCACCCCCCCAAACCCACATTTCTTTCCCACACAACCCCCGCATCCTCCTTCCCTACAGTAACCACCTCTTCCTCCTCCCTCCATCATCTCCCCAGGAGGGTACAGAGGCCCTGTACATCCCAGATAAGACCTCCTCAGAGGGACAAAGGGGGAGGCGTGGGGGTGTAGAATGGGTGTTGGTAGTGGTAGAGGAGGGGGGAGAGTGGGGCTTCAGGGTCACCTCAATGGCGCGCTCCTGATAGCGCTATCAGCTTATGCTAATCACCAGCTAAGTGTTTCAGAACGAGCGGGAGCGGCGGCACGCTATCCTTAAACATGCGCCGCCTACTTAACCTGCGCCATATCGCGATGAGCCCAGGCTCATTCAAACGGCCGGGCGCTCTTCATTTAAAGAGTGACGACAGTGACGAGACACAGAGAGAGAGAGTGAGAGAAGGGGGGGGAGTCCAAATTGATTAATCGTGTCACAAATTGATGTTAAGCGCCAACTCAGATACAGCACCTCTCTTTTTTTTGTGACCAACTTGGCTTTTTGAGGGTATTGTTCTGCCAATAATGGCGAAGATGGGAGGGGTGTCGGAGCCGCTTTGGATGTCTGACTGGATAGCGTGAATACAGAGCGGGCGTGTAATGTAATGTAAGGCGCCATTGTTACCTGGGCTTACTGTACATGACAGGTGGAAGATAAAGAAGTGTGCAGGCCAAGCTCCCCTCAACCTATATTTCAAGATGAAAAAGTTGGCTGATAAACGCGCCTCAGGAACAGAAGATTTAGATAAAAGTCCCAGTGAAAGTAGAATGGAAGACGTCAGTGTCGGTGCCCAAAGAGAAGGATGAGACCTTTTGCTCGATCACTTCAGTGCATTCATCTTGAATCTTTCAAACCTGCTCTACCGCTACACTGTCTTTTTCTAACTCTAATTTAAGATCATCTAAACCTCTGTCTTCCCCTGCTTTTAATACAACTTCATCCCTCTGTAACTTCATAACTTTATCTGCCAAGGTTCAGAAGTAAGAAGGGGGGTGGGCGGTTATAAAGGAAGTATTCAAATCTTTTACTTAAGAAGCAAAGGCAGCAATACAACAAAGTAAATCTGTCTGAGTAAAAATCCTGCATTCAAAATCTTACTGAAGTACAAGTACAAAAGTAGCATCAACATTAAAGTGGTTATATGTCACTTTCAGTTTGTGTTGATTTCTTTGGTTACTTATATTATTTATATTTTGTATATTTGTAGTACATATTGTAAATTTTACATTGTTCGGCATTCTGTGGACAGCAAAGGAAGAATTTCATTGTGCAGCGAGACATGTTTCCTTACCCCTCAGTCACATTAGCTACAAGAGATAAAAAGCGACAGGCTGCCATTCATTTTCAATGGGAGTGGCCGTTTGCCAGCGACAAGCGACGAGCTGACGTTGGTTGCTCGAGTAGAAGAAAATCATTCAAGATGGCAGAAACGCTTCAGGACAGCGTATTTCTGTATGTATCTGACATGTTTGGCATTTTATCTCAAATATTTTGTTATATGAAATAAATACTTTTGAATCCATAAACACCGTTCTTGTGACTTGGCAATACCTCTGAAGTGACTTGTAAGACGTGCTTGAAGGTAGCGCCAGAGAATTTCTGTTTACTGTTACCAAGCAACCATGAGTAGGCTAGGCACGCCCAGGAGCGCCCATCAAGCGAGTGCGTGTCGCTCTCTTTTGAAACTAAAGTGACTGTAGAGTTACTGTGCTTATGACAACGAACTTGAACTTTCAGCGGTCTCTTTGGACCAAAGCGGTCGTGTTTTTACCACACCTGCTGTCATGAAGGTCCAGGAGTTAGCGCTGTGGGGAGGTCATATAGTGAGGAATGTTTTACTTAGACCAATAATCATTCATTTACAATAATAAGAGAATATGTTACAGATGCATCGTTGCATTTCAAGTGTTGCATACGGTAACTTAGACTACTTTGGATGTATTGGGAGCTAAACTGGGTAACGTTATCACTGTCACTGTGTCATGAGCTAAAGCATTAAGAGTTTGTTGTAGAAAAGAAAATAGGAGGCCAACACAAACACAGACAAAAGGAATAAAACGTCCGCGCTGTGGGGAGGGGTATGACTGGAGAAGGAACAAATGTGAATGACATTAGGCTTTTTAGGGACGTGCAACATACTTCTTTTTGTTGTATTCTATTTATTCATGTGTGTATGTATGTGTTAGATTAATAGTGCTGTAGATGTCTGGTTCATTGTTTGTGTTGTGGTTATCTGTCAATATGCCTGTACTGTACATTAAAGTGTTATAATTCTAAATGCAAGGGGGGGCGTAATTTAATGTCTGCTACAGACGTACAACCACATCGTGCAATCTAAAGTTATTTTATGAATGAAATTGACATATAACATACCCGAAGGCCAATTCATGATCGGTTTTGAATCGTATACAATCCCATAATTGTCTCCATCTGTTGAAAACTCGGTTTTTGCCCGTTGTCTTTCATTTTCCCTTTTAGCTTTTACAGCAGTTGTTCTTTGTTTAATTTCCTTCATTTCTGTGATGGCCCTGCCCCAGTATCAGCCATAATTATAATAGATAACTTCTAATAAACAATTCAAATACAATCAGAATGTGTTACTGTAGCGCCGTCTACTTGCCGTAAATTACTTTTGTGAATTTGCGGGAAAACTCGGAACTGGGCTAAGGCGTTAATAAAAACTATATAGAAAAAGCGTTATTTTGCTGTTACAGGGCATTTATGATCATCAGATGGAAATTTACACATTTCCAGAAACATTTAAAATACATTTACAAAAAATACAGACAATTACATATAGCCACTTTAATTTAAAGTACCAAAAGTAAAAGTACTACAGAATGGCCAATTTCAGAATCATACATATTATAATATTAGATTATAATTATTGATGCGTTTATGTGTTCATCACATTAATGTTGCAGCTAATTTGATTAAGTTTACATGCGGCTGGGTAGCTTAATTTATAAAAATTTATTATAATAATCTGAATCTGCAAAGTAACTAAAGCTGTGAAATAAATGTAATGACTTAGGAAGTACAACATTTAACTCTGAATTGTAGTGGAGTAGAAAAAGGGTAGCAGAGAATACAAATACTAAACCTCAAAATTGTCAGTACTGTCAAATTTAGGAGATCCCGATGAGTATAGTGTAAAGTCAACTCAACAATTCCTGCTCAGGTCTTTCACATTAAAAGCCTCAGAAAGCATAACCCTTGTCTGCCTTTAATGTGAAACTAGCATTCATTTAATTATTTGGTTTTTTTTAGACCTATTTGAATCCTTTTAAGTTCAAATATCTAGGAGGACACTAAACTGAAGTTGTAAAAGTCGGAGGGACAAAAGTAGGATTTTGAAAAGTGAAGTGGACATGATCTCTTTCTCCCCCGTCCCCCGCGAAAATTACACCCTTGCCATCTACTGACAACCACCTTTCCCGGTAAACTCTGAAAAATGAAGTTTGGTGCGGCGCCATATCTTCTGTTTCCTCCCCTGTCCATCTGTATCTTCACCTCCTTCCCTTCAGTCCTTACTGTTTAGATAGAGGAGCTTTGGGGAACCCGGGGGACAGGAGGTGAGGTCCACAGATAGAGGGCCCCATTGTGGTCCAACGGGAAATGCATTGTAGCTGGATTTGTCCAGTTTTATGTAAAAGCAATACTCTTTTCACCTGAACTAATACAAGCTGTGGCGTAAGCCCCTTACTGCCATGTGCTGCATTTTCCCCCTAATCTCTCTGGATTCAGCAGCGTCCCCACATACCTCAGGGCACTCACTGATAAAGCCTTAACTCTATACTACTCTCCCTCTCTTTTTCTCTCTCTATACTCACCCAGCCTCTTTTACAGTCTCTCGCCCGTCTGCCTTTTTCCCTTCCTCCCCTTTTCTCTTTCCCAGGACACCGATGAAGCAGCCTAGCAAAAAATTAAAGTGATCAAGAGATTTAGAGGAACGTGGAGAAAATCACTTTGTGAATTCCATCTCGGAGAGGAGATGAGAAATGTTGAGGGGAAGAAGAAAAATGAGGAGAGTGAGAGAGAGGCAGTGGGATTTCTGAACTAAATCAACTTCAGCATCGTCTGTTGTCATGGGGCTACACACACCACATTCAGCTAAACGCAGATCAGATTCAAACAGTATTAATTACAGAGTCTTCTTTTTTCCCTTGACACCTTGAATTAAAAAAGATAATACACAGTCATTTTAGTCAATACATTAATCACATATAACCAACCAGTCTTCATACAACCAAATAGATGGTTTGCCTCAGTTGACCTGCCCCCTCTAAGGGCAACCACCAACCACCATCCTTTTCTCAAACTTAAATAGTCCTTTTGGTGCATAAACTTAACTGCAAGGGTTAGGGTTAAGAGTTACAATATAGACATGACAGACAATAAGCGAGCTGTGCCCAGTATGCCGTTTGGTTGTGTAACAGTCCGCTATCAATAGACTACTCAATGTGTACGTAAAACGCGAGATTAATAAATATGTACAGTAGATCTCAAAAGTTTGCACTCAAACTGCACTACCTTTGATTCCTCAGCAATACACCTGCCAAATGTGAAGTCTGTCGGATGAAATCAAAGACAGACAGACAGACAGACAGACAGACAGACAGACAGACAGACAGACTCCTTTCATTTTAACTTGCAGGGCATTTGTGTGGATTTTAAAAAGCACAAAAAAAGTAATTACACAATATAACATCATCTGCATGAATTAAACTAAACTTTTAGTGGTACACCATCCTGTGGTACATCCCTCATGAGATTATAAAACACCTTGATGACTGTACACCTAGTCCCGTTGTGCAAAGAAACAGCCTCCAGCTGTACTGAATGTAAATGCATGAACAAACGAGGAAAAATCATGATACATACATTATGCCGAAGTTACTTATACAAAGCTTTTCTTCTACATTCCCATGCTCTCTGTAAATAGCTTTCAAGTCTTTTAAAAAAAAGAAGCTTTGTATGTGAATACAGCATATGTCAAATTATATTTAACATTAATCTTCTGCGTGTATATTCCTACTACAGCTTTTGTGTAACATGCTTTCTACACCTGACCGACATCAGCTGATTGAGGAAAAGCTCAAGAGCTCAAGATGTAATAAAAATAAAAAGGACATATGGCAGTTTTATAACAAGCCTAATCCAGCATTTAAGCTGTTCTAATATCTCGTTGTAATGTATTTTGCCCGTTTTCCTGAGATTTCCTTAGATTTTAAAGTTCTGTTGTTCTGGTGTCTCCATCAGGCATGTTTAGCTAGGGACAGGTAGGAAGGCGCCGGTCTCCCATCAACCACGATTTGTCAAAGCAATTTGAGTTCTTGTGGAAGCTACTGTAGGTCCTCCTCTTAAGCAACCAAAAGCACATAGCGCTGACAGGATCTTTATTCAAATGAAGATCCTGTCAAGAGAGATTAACTGTTCACGAGCCCACACAGCGATCGCTTTGCCAAAAACTACAGATATTATACCACTGACTCGTGCTTTAACATCACGTTATGTCCTCAGAGGTCTTCCTCCGTTTCGTGTTCTTGAGCATGACTTTTAAAATTGTTACTTTCTCTTTTTTTTCTATCTTGTCCTAATCTACAGTATGTCAGGTTTGTCTTGCCGTTGCATGTTTCTCGATCTGTAAGAGTCTTGTCAGGGAAGCCTGGGACAGTTTACTGCTGAAGGGAACTGTGAATTTCTCCTCTCTGAATTCAAGCATAAGAAGGCAAAATCTTTTTTCTCCTTCACCTTGTCCTTGCTTTGGTCCCTTTTCTTCCTCCTCTCTCCCGCTCTGGTTTTATCTCGTCCTTGCGCTCGTCCTCTCCCTCATCCTCCTTCCTTATAGCAAAGGCTCAAGTGTCCTTTGAAGCAATTTTTGTTCTCAGTTTCTTTCTATGCTGTTTCAGGTATGCACAAGACACACCAAACACAGGCGGAAATATTTAGAAAAGACATGTCCGTGTATGGTTTTTCC
The DNA here is from genome assembly GCA_013375575.1 of Percina caprodes. Lineage (NCBI taxonomy): Eukaryota > Metazoa > Chordata > Actinopteri > Perciformes > Percidae > Percina > Percina caprodes. The sequence goes on along the minus strand of JABXJD010000007.1, from coordinate 6,031,661 downwards.
AAAACTAATGCAACAGTATTGTCTGCATAAGTCAAATACTCTGTTTTTTTTTTTTCTTTTTCAAGTCTCATCTCATATCATTTTATTCCCGTGCTTTTGGGATCACTTCAGACATGTCATAGTATGCAAGGTTAAAATTTGGATTTCCAAAAATTTCATTACATGACATTTCAGGGTAAATTGTAAATAGTAAACATCAGATTTATTACATTTAAATGCTTCTGATGTGTGATTTTCTGATATTTTATATTTTTTTGAGTGTTTTGGGCTAGTTTTGGACAGATAATACTAAATATCAGACTGATGTGTCTCTTGTTAAAGTTGTAGCACATATACTGAGATGTCTGACTCCAATTCTTCACTGGGCACATCTGTGCTGCGTCCCGGCTGCACCACTGTTTTGTTCCGTCCTCCGCTACGCGCCATACCACACCGGGCGCATCTCAGAAGCAAAGCGTCTTGCTGCTCCACTTGCAGATTTTATTGACTCTTTATAGACTTACTATAGTACTTTATAGACCAATAGAGTGTCTATTAAGCTAGTATTGACCTTCCACTCCAGGCACTCCTGCAATTAAGCTCCATGCCTTCTCCTTCCTTGTGTTGGCGCAGCCGGAAATGTGAAGAAGGGGATACGATGCAACCAAGTGGACCAATCAAAGTTGTTGTGCTGTGCAGCGGCACAATGTGTAGTTACATTTCTGTTGAGGTGCAAGCAAGGCAACCGCGAAGTTTTAACAAATAAGTGTAAATCAATCTTTAAAAAGTCAGTAGGTTTTTTGGGCTAATATTCCTCCAACATTTGATGATATTTTCCCACACACCCAGTCACTTCTTCCCTTCCCTTTATTCCTTTACATGAGGAATCAGTTTAGTTCTCTCTCCTGTTTCTCTGAGTGAATTGATAAATTGTTCAGGCCATTCAATGTCAGAAAGTAGTGAAAAGTGATCATCATAATTTTCTGGAGTCCCAATTGACATTTTCAAATAGTCTTTTTTTGTCCAATCAGCAATCCACAGCCACTCTCACTCAACTAAATGACTCATACTTTCACTACCAGAGATGATAAACCCGTCGGAAAGAAGAATCTGAAAGCTGTTTGTTGCACTTGTTTTCTTCTTCGTTATGTTTCACATCCAGTGTCCTCATCAAAGCCCAGGTTTTTAATAATCATTAATCCCTTTACTTTCTGATAAAACCTTTTGAAAATCTGATTTATTTTAACATTTTACCGCCCTTTGCTGGTACATAGCTGCATTCCTTGAAACATTACCTTCAACAACTGTGTGAAACCATTAGCAGAATGTATTTCATTGGTCAGAAATCCCACATGGTGCCTTTAATAGAGCAGATTTAAGAAAACAAATAAATATATATATATGGTAGTAATATAGTGTAAAGACTGGTAGAGGTTGCTGATTTTCTTTATCAGTCTTTGTTGTAATTACACAAATGTATCAAAATGAATGCATTGGCAATTTAGTGATGCTAAAACAGGTGAAGGAAGAAACTGTGTGTCTCGTGGGTGGGAAGCTACGACGCTGTGTGTGTGGGAGGTTTGTGTGTGGGAAGCTGTGTGTCCACATATCACTGCTCTCCATCAGAAAATTTCTATCAGCAGATAAAACAAGGAGGAACAACACCTCGGACAAGATACGCCTACACTAATCTCCAACACTTATCAACGTTTCCCTGCTAATATCTGCTCCTCTAGTTTTCCCTCCACCAAGCCCCCTCCTCACCGAGACCCTGCCGCCCTGCCCCGCCCCTCCCAGAAGACACACACATTGTCCCAACTCCTCTCCCAACACGCCATTGTGAGCGCCGGCCGCCCCAGCAATGTGCTTCCGTGTGATACTGAGAGAGGGCAATTCAGCTCCTCATAAAGACCAGGCTATAATCTCCTCCCAACGACAGGTCCACCTACCCCACCCACGCACTCACGCACACACACCTCCACGTACACAACACCTCGCCGTGTCCTCGCCACGCTACACCTACACACATACACGGTAACAACTTAAAGCCGCACCCAGAATGACACGCACCATTATAAATAGTCTAATCTATATGGTAATAGTGTTGTATTCTACAAGCAGAGAATAGGGATAAGATAACATTGTGACTTCGGGGTTTGTACTGCCTTCTATGGTAATTGTTATCAAAGGTTATTTGGGATGACATCGTCGGCTCCTTGTGATTGGCTGGGCCCTGTTATTTACGATATGAATTATGATAACCATGATGTCTCTTTGCTCCTTTCCCTCGCTGCTGCCTCGCCGGCCACCAGATACAATAAATTGCTATCGTTAATCACGGCGCTTTGTTCTGCCATGATTACCCTCCACCGCAGTAAGAGTTTTATTTAAGGGAGAATATGGATTTGTCATCCTTCTGGCGGCAAAATGAAACTGACAATATTTTATGTCCTGACATTTAATTTGTAAAAGCGGACGCAGGCTGCATTTGCATTTTATGACACTCTCGCTCTCTCTTTCTCTCTCTCCCTCTCTCTTTCTCTTCCACTGATCTAGCTCTCCTCCTCCTCCTCAATGTCTTCCTCTCTTTTTATACATAGAGTGGAGGTGACATTTGTGGATCAGGTTGGGGCTGGAACAAGAGCAGAGGAAAGGAAAAGGCGAGGCGATGAATGCTTTTGAATGTCGGCCAGAGTTTACGTGTTTTATTTGCATGCAGTTATTTTGCTCGAGCACATCGCCTGGCCAACGAAATGAACTAAAAATAGTTAAGTTGGCAAATCAGTGTTATGGATTTACATAACACTGTACTGCAATGTGATTCTCTTATCTCAGCAGTATCAATACCCTTTTCAAGATGATTATCTGTTTGTTGATAGCATCGATATTCATATTTAAGATGTTGCCTAATGTGGAAGATCATGGAACTGCTGTAAGCCTCTGAGTTGGGTTGAAAGGGAAATCCACTGTTTGGTACAAAATATGAAGAGGCAGTTATTCTTTTATTGCAAACTAAAGCTTTTATCTATCTATCTATCTATCTATCTATCTATCTATCTATCTATCTATCTATCTATCTATCTATCTATCTATCTATCTATCTATCTATCTTTTTTTCTCTTTGCATTTTTGTTTATTACCTGTTTGTCCTTGTAACTTTCATTCTTTTTTTCTTTAGTTGATTTGGTTGTGTATACATCTTATTATACTATGCCCTGTGATGTTCATGCTGTGGCTGACTGTTGGGGTGGAAGGTAAAGGAGGGGATGTTTGTTTGTCTGTCAGCAGGATTACGGAAAAGCTACTGGCCCAATTTATATAAAACTTAATGAAAAGGTGTAGCATGGGCCAAGGATGAACCCCTTCAAGTGTGGAGCGGATCCAAATTATGGGTTGGATCATGGACTGTATAAAACAAGGGTAGATACACACATTAGTTTTCACTTTCGTTAACATTGAAAGATATGTGTCCTCTGAGTGCCCTATTAGTTTTGTGTGTTGTTTTAAGTAAAGAAAAGAAAAATTTGATCCTTTTCTAGGTTTTTTTCTTGTGTTCACAGCCTTCTAATGTCATGTTTAATAACAGGTAAAAAGTAGACAAGAGATAAAAATAATGTAGAATTCAGGACATTGGGAACATTTTGCATTCTACATTAATGGGTCATACAAATGGACTTTATTTGTGAACTTGGTAAACACAACCCTCCTTGAAGGCATCACACACAGTACCACAGTAGTTCCTTTAAATATCAACAGTGTCTCAATACTAATGAAAAAAAGTGTTAATAAACAGATCTACTGCTGTTTACCGTGGCACTGCCACTGGGATCCATATTTAAATAGTCTACACACACACACACACACACACACACACACACACACAGTGAGGGCTCTCAGCAAGATAACAAGTAAAGTCGAGCTATTTCCTTTTCCTGTTTGTATGGTGCCAGGCAAGCCACCCTGCTGCCACCGAGGAATGTTGATAATGCTGGCCCTGGGCTCTAATGCACGCACACATACACACACACACACACACACACACACACACATACACACACAGAAACACTAACAGACGACGCCCATGTTATTCCACCATCGGCAAAAAAACGTAATACATGTAAACATGACAGGGAATAAACTCCTTGAAAACAAAAAAAGCCTCCAGAGGAGACTAGACTTTGAATGACTTTGACCCAGCATTGCCTTAGCTGACTTGTACACACACACACACACACACACACACACACACACACTCTCTCAATAGCTTCCCTTTTCTCTCAGCTCCACCTTCCTCTCCCTTTCCTGACCTTCCAGCGCAGGGTGGATGGAAAGAGACAGCGAGCCCACTGGAACCTTGGGCTGAGTTATTCAGGAGCAAGCTTTGAATAATTGTCCCGCAATATGAGTGTCTCTGATTAATTGCCTGAGATAAGGTCTGCTTTCCTCCCCACTCCTCCCATCTGAACTCCCCACCCCCATCCCTCTCCAGCTCCCAGGCCTGCCTGCCTGAGCTCCCATAATCAGCCCGGACTACTGAGAGAGAGAAACTATTTAACTGACCCTGTCATCTTGGAGCACGATGATGGCTGTCCTAATTACTCAACAATAACAAAGGCCCTCATTTAGCTCTGACGGCTGCCTGCAATCAGCAGTTCTATGAATAACTTAACAAATAGGAATGAGGGGCAAAAAAAAGTATTTACAGGCACATTAATTCAAGGCCAAAAGACAATACGTGTCACCTCCAGCTAACTCTGGATTCAGGTGACAATCAGTAGGTATACGTGTGTGTGTGTGTGTGTGTGTGTGTGTAGGCAGGCAGGCAGGCATGTTTGTGTGCATGTAAAGCCTTGCACATGCATGTGAGTTATAGTTTGACTAATCAAACATAAGTATTAGTCTAATAAAAGATATAATAAAGGGGTTCATGAGAATTTCAGGATTTGGCACAAGAACTGCGATAATTGTGGTTCAAGACAGACGCAGTGATATTTAAAAATTCAGCGTCCTGTAAGTTTTCTAATAGGTCGACAAATGCAGGTTGTCGTGTCAATTTCACCGTTTTTTATTTGACTGTTTATTTGTTTGTAGTAGTAATACAACCACGTAATAAACACACTATGCCTTGCATTTATAATAAATATAAGTGCTGAGGTGTTATCAGCTAACTTAAACTACACAAAGTAAAAGTACTAATGATTCATGGTCCAACTCAGATTATTACGACATACAGTATTTGGATTATGATTTTTGATTAGTTAAAGTGTAATGTTATAGATGGTCAATGTGGAGCTAATTGTTAAATGGTGTGGGTGATATTTCACAATAATCACAAATCTCCAAAATGCCAATGTATCATGAGCTCAGAAAAACAGCCCCGTTTTCATTTTAGTGTCAATGATTTTTTTCTTTTAATCTAGTGAGTTTCTAAATGGAGAAGCTGCCGAAATCTCTGCAGGTAAGCAGCAAGGCCAAAAACCAACATTGACTGCATGTGACCTTTGCTTCCTCAGGCGCCACTGCATTAAAAACCAACATCATTATGTAAAGGATATTACCACGTGGGCTCGGGAACACTTTGGAAAACCGTTGCCAGTTAACACATTTCGTCGCTACATCTACAAGTGCAAGTTAAAACTCTACCATGCAAAGCAAAAGCCATATATCCACCCATAACACCCAGAACCGCTGCCGGCTTTTCTGGACCTGAGCTCATCTGAGATGGACTGACGCAAGGAAAAACTGTGCTGTGGTTAGATGAATCCACATTTCAAATTGTTTTTGGAAATCATGGACGTCATGTCCTCCGGCCGAAAGGAAAAGGACCATCCAGATTGTTATCGGCGCACAGTTTTAAACCCAGCTTCTGTGATGTATGGGGTTGTGTTAGTGCCCATGGCTTCAGTAACTTCCACATCTGTAAAGGCACCATTAATGCTGAAAGGTACAGGTTTTAGAGCAGCATATGCTGCCATCCAAGCAACATCTTTTTCAGGGACGTCCCTGCTAATTTCAGCAAGACAATGCCAAGCCACTTTCTGCCCGTGTTACAACAGCGTGGCTTTGTAGTGAAAGAGTGCGGGGACTAGACTGGCCTGCCTGCAGTCCAGACCTGTCTCCCAGTGAAAATGTGGGGCTCATTATGAAGTGCAAAATACAACAACGGAGACCCCGGACTGAGCAACTGAAGTCGTTTATCAAGCAAAAATGGGAAAGAATTCCACCTACAAAGCTTCAACGATTAGTGTCCTCAGTTCCCAAAGAGTGCTGTTAAAAGAAAAGGTGATGTCCCTGTCCTGGCTTTTTTTGGAACATGTTGCATTCATCAAACTCAAAATGAGTGAACATTTGCAAAAAAAAACAACAACAACATTTATCAGTTTGAACATTAAATATCTTCTTCGTCTTTGTGGTGTATAAAGGTTGAGCATGATTTGCAAATCGTTGTATTCTGTTTTTATTTACGTTGTACACAAACTTTGAAGAATGTCTTGATAAATAATTAAATAAAAATAGAGAGTAGATCATCCTTATTGATCATATTTTAACTGAAATCGTAATACTAAATTATTGTTGTGATGACCTTTGTGCATTCCAGTTCTACACAGTGGATGAATTTAACGTTGTAACGAAGTATATTTACCCAAGTTCCACACTTAAGTACATTTTCAAGATACTTCAGGATTTCCATTTCGTGCTACTTTATTCTTCTAATACACAACATTTTGTAGACATATATTGTACTTTTTACTCCACTGCATGTATATGACATAGTTTACTTTGCATGTTCACATTATTAATACAAAATAAAAAAATCAAACTAAAACAGTATGATATTTTATTATAGCTTAAACAGCAATATATAAAGCAATTAAAATGAGCTCCACTTTTACCAGTTGCTACATTAAAGTGATTAACACGTTAATACATTACTAATTACAGTCCAGTATATTGTTCTAAAACAAGTGAGGACTTTTACTTTTTAAATACATTTTAATGGTAAAACTTTTGTATTAAGTAGAACTTAAGTGACATTTTGAATGCAGGACTTTTACTTGTATGTGTTATGTATATGTACTGTCTATGTATATCTACACTGTAGTATTGCTAATTTTACCTAAGTTAAAGATCTGAGTACTTCTCTGTAGTTCTACAAAAGCTTACAAAAGTGTTTAAAGAAAAAAATGAATCTCTTGATTAGTAGCATCTACAGTACGTATTGATCACTGGGAAATAGATCTGCTCACCCAGAAATCTCTTTGTAGACTCCTCTTATGTGTTAATGATAACAGACACGGGGCATTATACCCATCATATCAGACGGGATGACACTGGCCAGACACGATCTGACTTTTAATAGGAAGCAAAATATCAGCCTGGCATTCTGGTCTGAGCTCAATCTGTGTTTAATTGTGCGTCTGCATGTTTAAGAAGGCGAGGAAGCCATCCGCTGCCAAAGTATCAGCTTCTGTAACCACAGATAGCACCTGGACTTTGTTGAACAGACTATTTACATATCAAACGCCCTGTGCCCCGCATGCAAGACACAGACGGAAAAGACGGCCATTTCCTCCAGGAAAAATATATAAACTAAACAAGGGAGTGAAAAGAGTTATAATGGAGGCGGGAGAACTGTGTGCAGCTCCGTTTACTGATAAACACACCGGGCCTTTATAGTGTTACAATAAACTGGCAGACCTGGACACAGACACACAAATGCACACAAAGAGGGCAGTGAAGACAAGTTGTATAAAGTTTTGACTGGGATTTCAGAGGGGTTTTGGGGTAGAGAGAGAGAGAGAGAAGGGGGGGGGGGTAGATGGGGCAGGGTTGGGAAAACCGATCGTACACTTGACACTCAGCTAATGGTAAATCCTCAGCTTTATACTGTAATTTACTGCAAAGCCTTCGGGCCAAACTGCCTTTGAAGTGCTCCGAAATGTCAAATCAATTATTACTTAAATGAAAAAAAAAGAATTCAATTTACGCGTTTCATGATAATCGGTAACATTTCATGATAGGAAGAAAAAAAAAAAAAAAAAAAAGCAAAGCAATTTGAGACGATTTGAGGCCCGGCTCCATTTTTCTGTGCAATCCTTTTTTTTTTTTTCATTCATCCCTACTCAGATATGCTGATTGGAATATAAAGTTGTTGATGATTGCGTCTTTTCTTCGTCTTCTCCTTTCTTGTGTCATCATGATGGCAGAGTAAGGAAAATCAATTTGGCAGTATAATACTCTTCATCAATTGGAACTGGGCGATAATGATGTTCTACACCTTTGAGAGTGAGTGTGTGTGTGTGTGTGTGTGTGTGTGTGTGTGTGTGTGTGTGTGTGTGAGCGGTGTTAGATAGAGTAGCATGGAACAATACACCTTCTTCATGATTCATTACGTTCTAATGTCGCTGAGTGAATAAAGACGGCGCAGGCCCGCTGAATTACATACTCCTCACACTAATGGGTGTGTAAATAGGCCACAGCAGCGAGCGTGGCATCTGTCCTCCTCCCCACGCTGCTCTTTGTTCGTGGACAGGTAAAGCAGGATAGCCATGAAGTCGACGACATGCTGCCGATGACAATATCGGCGGTAACGTCTGTATCAGCAAACTGTAGCTTGTAAGAGCTGCGTCATCTTCCTGTGCCTATAAATGAGACTTTTGATCTTTTCTATGACCTGCTCTTTGGGACATTTGTTCCGTCAATCAACTACATTCAAAGATTATTATTTTTTAGGCCTTCCTATTTGTATAGGACAGCTGAAGACATGATAGGGGAGAGAGGGGGGAGGGGGAATGACAACCTCAATTTATGGGCACCTGCTCTACCAGGTGAGCTACCCAGGTACCCTTGACTAAGTGTGTATAGGCTAATCATTTCGGCTGTACTTGTAGGCCTGTGTATAGTTGGGTGGTTTCATTTATAAAAACTTTTTTTTTTTTTTATGTTTTGTGTGCAAAAATCTTAATTTGTAAAGTAACTAGTAATTTAAGATGTGAGATTAATGTAGTGGACTAAAAAGTACCATATTTATCTCTGAAATGTAGCAGAGTAGAAAGTGGCATGAAAAGTAAAGTACAAGTACCTCAAATTTGTACAGTACTTGAGTAAATGTACTTGGTTACATTCCACCGCTGTTACAATGTGTGTTGGGCTATCAGATCACACAAGGACATACGTTGTTTGTGATTTGGATGAACTGGCCCTTTAACTAGATGTATTTAGTGATCCAATTTATTTTTTTTTTAAACACAAAAGAATCTGTTTGGATTGACCACCAGAATAATTTACATGGACTTTGAAAACTCAAAAGCCAACACATAGGATTTCTAACAATCAATATATTATGATTAGAATTACCAAAACCATTTGAAGTCATACCAAAGATCATAGGTAGCCAACGTGTTGCTGTTGCCCAACATTAAAATCACACATTAAAAGCCAATATACAATGCAACATGTCAGAGTTCAATATGATGTAGTAGCAGCATGGTGGCCCAATGGTTAGCACCGTGGCCACACAGGGTTCGAGTCCAGGTCGTTCCGGGCCTTTGTGTGTGGAGTTTGTATGTTCTCCACATGTTTGCGTGGGTTACCTCCGGGTGCTCCGGTTTCCCCCACCCTCAAAAAACACACACTAGGTTCTCCAGTCAGTTCCCTCGATCAAGGCACTGGCTCAGATCTAGAGTTGGTCCTGCTATAAATGGGGCAGCCATTTATAGCAGGACCAACTCGAGGAATGCAGAGAATGAAGTTTGCTACATGTATGTGTATTGGAAGGAATGTATGTTCAAAATACTTTTCAGAAAAACTATCCTACATTTATAGTATCAATTACTTGCCAAATGACAGCATTTCTGAGTGGTCTAAACTATTCAGAAAAAAGGAAATATATGCAGAGACATGCGGTGGCTATGCCATAAGTCCAAAAATAAAGAGGGGGGAAAGATGCTAAAAAAAATAAGAAAATCAAGAAAGACACAAAAGTACCCTCTAAAAATCCATCGTACTGTGGTAGGGCAACATTACCGCGCCGATAACTCAGACAGTCTCAATGACTCCTGACCTGAGTCAGCTGATGACTGGACGGAAGGGGGGGCAACAAGAGGTTTGTGAAGGAGGGAGAAAAGAGGAAAAAGGGCAGACAGACACACTGCCAAGCACCCACATCTCTTTCTCTCTCTGTTCCCTCCCTTTGTGTACCGTGTGGAATAACATACCTTTTCTTCCCTCCTCCCCTCCCTCTCTGTAAAGCGATCAGGGCCCCTGATAGTGATGGCGATTACAAAACCACAGGAGCAGCCTCCCCACCAAAACAACGTGTTTTTCAGCTCCTGTTTTTTCAGGGCCTGGCGCCACCCGGAGTACCGTAAACAATAAACACGGGCCAACGCGGGGCCGTCTTGCGCTTTATTCCCCTACCTGATGCGCTCTAGGGTGGCGTACACACATCATCACAGGTAGCGTGTCATTGTCAGCAATTTGCTGGTGCATTCAAAAGCAGATCGTGCAGGGTTGAGTGACACCTATAAGTCTGCACGCTTCCTGTGAACTTCTCATCAACTGAACACACACGCGCGCTGTCTGTGGAAAGTATGGCTCTTCTATCTCTTATCAACTTCACCTGTCTTTTGTCTGCACAGCCTAAGTCTTTATAAAGACTTTTCCCAAAACATAAACACTTTTCCAAACATGTGTGTCTACCTTAAGCTGGATCTAGTGTTGAAAAAATTTCCATGGGCGCAGCCTCCTTATCTGTACAGTATATCTGCCATGGCCTGCTCGCAGACCCGGCTTGCGTCGAAGCAGTTCTGCTAAACGGTGGACTCGTAGCAAATTGACTATTACTTCAAAGTGGCCTGTGATTATGTCCCTGAGTGATTAGGGGGGCTGTTAAGAGGGAGCCACTTGAGCATTGCCAGTGAACCCGTGAAGGAATGCCGGCTCGGTGCCGACTGGCTGGGGGAAAGCGCCGCCGGAGACGCACAAATCCCACAGAGTCAATGGCCGTGCAGCTCTGCACAGAAAGGGTGGAGAAGCCGGAAAGACAGAAAAAAAGGGAAGAGAAGGACAAGCTATACCTGCACAAGAGAGAGAGTTAGAACAAAGCTGCACAAAGTCAATAAAAGATGTCAGAGGGAAGAAATGAAAGATTTCAATATGAAATTAAACTCAAAAGAAACCAAAACCCCTACTGAGAAATGAGTCAAACGAAATGGAAATGTTATGATGTGTAGACGCACACGTACACACTTAACGCAGGGTGCACACAGGGCAGCAAAAATCATTAGCTAAGCACATCAGGGGACAAGACCTCCAAACACTTCCATTACATTCCAATTGTTACCAGATTTTCCAACTTTTCAGCACCAAACTGTTCTTGTTTGCCCTTTTCCCCTTCATCTCCACATCAAACAGACAAAAGAGACAAGCAGAAAGCGGAGGAGGAGTTGGGGGTGGGGGTGGGAGGGGGTAGAGACTGGCAGTAGAGAGACCTATGGAGCGAGGCCCAGAACGCCCGTTTTAATGGGAATAATAAGCTTCTATCTCAGGCAATTAAGTCTGCATTTGATACTTATCTCAGAGCAGAGGTCCACTGTGCCATCTAAAGAAAATGTTTGCGTTTGAAAAACTCCATCACATAAACAAGATAAGGGAGAGAACACGTATGCGTGCCGCCTATCGCATCCAACCTCCGCTTTGTTCTTGGAGGGATAAGTGACTCTGAAGCAGGTTTTCGGGACCACATGCTGGTTGTTCACAGCTATTGGAAACAGAATATTACAAGGTGGGAAGTTCAGACTTTGCCGCTACAGAATAAATCATTCTGACCAATATGGGTTTTTAAAGGCTGATATTGCAGCAAACATCTTAAAATCACTGATTGCTTTGAATGACACGTTCAAAATAAAACTCTTGTAAAAATGGTGATTTCCAAGCTAAAAGATGTCTTTATCTTCTGAATTAAATCTGGAATACGTTTTAACTTGTTCAGACATCTAAGTTTCATACAATTGTATTTTAGCAGCATTTAGGTTCAGTATGAACCAGGACCAACTAGGCCTGTAAGATTAATCGTTATAAAATTGCGATCTTGATTCACCTCTGTTCGCGATTACATTTTTAAATAACTTTGATTATTTATTTTTTTATTTAAAAATTTTTTTATGACTTTACAAACGCTACTACTTTCTTCTTTGAGTTTTAAACAGACTGTATAAAATAGGGAGCCTCTATGTTGTTGGTGATGCGCAATGTGCTATAGGTGCCAAAAGAAATCAATGTTTGGTACAAGCAAAAAAATCATGATTCATATTTTTCCCCATATTGTGCAGGCCTAGGCCCAACAACATGTAGACATATATATATTTAAATCTTCTTTACCTTGTATGTAATGCAGCCTACTACTCCTTGTTACAGATTGTCATTTACTTGTAGGACGACACATGATGCATTGTTAGTAAAAAATATATATATATATATATATATATATATATATATATATATATATATATATATATATATATATATATATATATATATATATATATATATATATATGATAAATTAGCCAGCGCAGGGGTGGTATTCCAAGCAAAAAATTTATATTGGCTTAGAATATAAACTTAAGTAACCACATCTAGAAGTATATTGTCCCTTCATTCTTATCCTGTTAATTATCTCACGACCCCTCATATTTAATTTGTGAACCCCTTTAGGGGTCCCAACCCCCATGTTGAGAACCAGTGACTGGAGTTAAAACAATGGTGTAATATAATTTAGACATAGAAGAATAGCTTTACTTACCTAATTTTGGCCCAGTTTTGACATGCATAATCACTGTATTCATGCTTATTGGAAAGTAATAACTTCTAAATCATAGAATGGGTTTGGGTGGAAGAAGGCCTCTTTTTAAAAATAATTATTAAAAAAATAAGCTATTTTTTGGGCATTTTAGGCCTTTGATTGACAGGTAAGCTGAAGACAGATATTCCCCCAGAGAAAGGGGATATGACATGCAGCAAAGGCCACTGGTCGGAATCGAACACGCGGCCAATGCCATAAGGACGGAACCTTTGTATATGGGGCGCGCAGTCAACCAGGTGAGCTATCAGGCACCACGGAAGTAGACCTCTTAATAGGTTTAAGAAAACACATTTGCACATTTGTACAATTACATATCATTGCCGAACAAGCAATACTGTTGATATTTAGAGATAATGGTTTTCATTATGTGTTGCTTACACCAAGGCAGGATGTTAAAGTATTTACATTCCTGTCAGATGTTCTTTATGCATCACACATTCCTCTTCATCAACAGGTCACATCTAGTGCTTTGTCTTCTCTCAGGTCATGAACTGTACCTGATCACTTTCACATGTTTCTAAACCCTGAATCCTGCAGTACAGCATTTCAGACATTCAGACTACTATACAGTACAGGGACACAGGGTCAACATGTACTTACAGTTACACACATATACGTATAGGGGCATGTAGTTTTACATACGGTGTATTTTTGCATCAGTAACTTGTGAAAGAGGTGAATCGCTTAGATAGTAGATATAAGTATGAGGCAACTATTAATGGCTTTAGTCGTTTTTCAAAATGATACATTGAGTGAAATACACCCAGAATGACTCCATCATTACCTCAAATGGAAATATTCAGAAGTTTTTTTGGTAAGTAGAAATGTCACCAAGTTCATTTCTGTGTCAACTTATAACTGAAAATGTTTTTTAAAATAAATTTTCGAATCCTAATAATTATTATTTCTTTAGCAACAATTAGGTCACTTTTTGGAATCCCCAACAATACAAATAAATGTTGGTTGTGATTATTAGTAACAGTGGTAATGATAGTAATTGTATTAATAGTGGTGGTAGTGTCCCAACTTTTACCACAGAAGTTTGGGATTGTTTTATGTCCTCTGAAAAAAATTAATAATTTCAATTTCCATCATGACTACAATTTTGTGGAATGAATGAATATATGTATTACATATCATTGTTGTCAGGCAGAGCCCTTGTATCTCCATATTTCATCATATTTTCAGGAAACAATCCTATTGGTCACCCTTTACGTCTTTCTGTGGTATTTACAAATATTTAAGCAGTTATGGGGCAATGTTGTCGGACTGTGTCTGAGATAAATAGCTTAATCGAATGTTTTCAAATTAGCCTTTTTCATTTATTTTGTGTTTTGGACACAAAATGTGTGTGTGTGTGTGTGTGTGTGTGTGTCCCCGACAGCAAAGATACATTTATTTCTAGTTCAAAATCTAAATATCTCAGGCACTGCCAGTGATCAGTGTGACATACTGTGAGTCAGTGGTTCTCAAGGAACAATACAGCGATGTCAGCGATAGCCTTGCACCTGTAAAACATTTAAATCCTAATGAAAAAAGGCAAAAAAAACTTGAAAAAAGAAAGAAGTAAGGCAGGAATATGTCGAAATAATAATAAAAACAGTAGAAAGAAGGAAGGCAACACTAGGACAACAAAACTGACAAAAAAATCAAATAAACAACAAACTTTGAAAACAACTTAGAAAAAAGCAGAATTCTTTTTGGAAAAAGAAACAAAAACTTATAATTAAAAAAAAACAGTAGGAAAAATTAAGCAAGAAAGGCAAGAATAGGTCAAAACAAAATGACAAAACCTTCAAAAAGAGGTGACAAACTTCAAAAAGAGACAAAAACTTTGAAAAAAGTAACTACAGCCTTGTAACTGAAAAACATTTAGCAAAAGATGTCACGTCCCCCCTGCCAAAGTACCCCTAGGGGTACACGTACCCCCATTTGAGAAACACTGCTGTAAGTAATAGGTAGCTGCTGGTTTCAGCTGCCACAGGCCTCTCTAGCGTCCCTGAGTGGGCGGAGGTGTAACGTGGCCTGAAGTGGATTGGACGGAGGTTTTTGTATGTTTTCCTACAGGTCGGGACACGGAGGCCAAACCAACACGCTGAGGCCCCTCTGACTCTAAGAGCCAATGCCACTACGGGGTCCCGACCCCGGCCAGAGTGTCTCAGAGGTGACAGGGTCGGGTCAATCTGAGGGGAATGTTATCCAAAGCATCAGAGTTTATTTGTTTAATTTAGCGTCGAACCCCGGTGTCTGCCTCTGATCAAGATGACTGTGGATTACTAGAAGAGGAGGAGAGAGTGAGACTGAGAGAAAGTTGAAGAAGAGAGAGCCTACTGCTTCAAATTAGGCTGGAAAAATAATCCTGCGTTACCTCAACTAAACATCGTACTTTAAACTTATTGTCAAAAGTCAAATAAGCTATAACAACCACAAAAACACTCTGGGGCAGTGCAGCCCGACGGAGGCTGGGATTCACACAAAGGTCACTCCAAGTGTCAGGAATAGTTTTCCCCTTTTCAAACCACTTTTGTATTTGCTCTCTCATACAATCTGCTAAACTACTTTAACACTGTGCGCACCAGACAAGTGTCCGATTCATAAACACTGATCTGATCTAAAGCTCCAAATGAAAAGCTCGTAGAAAGACGAGTTGTACAGAACTTAACCCAGAATATTAAACTTTAATATATGTCTTTATGTTTGTTTTTTGTATTTTATTTTACTGCAAGCTGCCAGCTGTACCAACAACTGTCCCTGAAGCCATTTTTTCAAGTCATGCATTTATTGTATGGGAATTTGTCTTTTGATTTACCTCATAAATTAGGGAAGTTTTGAGTTTTAATACATGGTGGAACATGCAAACTATCTCATCACAAAACAAGTTATTGAACTGCACAGTTCATATTAAAAAAAAAAAAACAGATTTGATACAGATAGCTGATCTAAAATTAAAAGGCACAGTGTAATTGCCTCCGCGGCTGGTTTAGTCATTTATCAGATTAAAAACAACTGTTTCATATTTGTAATAACAATTTATGACGGTCATGAAATAAATGTCTCAAGACTTGATGGAAACGCTGAAATGGAAAATATGTTTTGTTTGTCAGGGGCAGAAGAAGTATTCAGATTATTTTCTTCAGTTAAATTAATAACACCTCAATGCAAGTAAATGAAAAGTCCTACATTACTTAAAATATACGTTTCATGAATATTATAGTGTTCTATATCATTAAACCTGCAGTAAGAATATTTTCAACCTGTTTTGATTTCATACTTGATTGAAATATGTTTGTTCACTTTTGATCACTTTTAATAAGGAAATACAACTTTAAGGACTCAGTTCCAGTCTAGAATTGCTCAATAAGAAGGTTTTATATTCACTGAACAATGAGTCATGTTTAAAAGCCTCATTGTGTGTTTGGTATGAAATATAATCTGCAAAATAATTACCGGTGTCAAATGTAGTGTAGAAATAAGAGTAGAGTAAGAAGTAGAACATTTGCCCTTTGGATGTAGTAGCGTAGGTATAAGCAGAGGTGGGTAGAGTAGCCAAAAATTGTACTCAAGTAAAAGTACTGTTACTTCAGAATAATATGACTCAAGTAAAAGTAAAAGTAGTCATCCAAATAATTACTTGAGTAAGAGTGAAAAAGTACTTGGTGAAAAAACTACTCAAGTAGTGAGTAACTGTTGAGTACCGTCTGATTTATTTCTTAACACAAGCATCAATCAGACAGACAAAAATACAAAATAATCATCTTTAGGCAAATTATAGTTCATCCAATCAATAAAATAAATTAAAATTAATTTATTAGTTACAAAATAGCTTAAGTGAGAGACTTGTCACATCAAAATTGAATGGATACTGCATGTGCAAAACATACTGTATGTAACCTAAAAGACAAACATTCACCTCTCCACAGCAAAAACAAAAATTACCGCTTCATGTTTCCTCAAGTTAGATGTTGAGTTGTTGAACGCTGACATGTCCGTTTGTTTTGGTCGACACAGAAGGTGCCGCGTAACGTAGCTGCTGTTTTGTACTTTTCCTAAGGTAACCATGCTTTCACTATGAGGCCGGGGAGGTTCTTCCTTGTCTGCGTTGCCTTGGCGACGGTTGATTCTGACATCTTTGTTTTACTACGAGTGTAAGCTAACCTGTCCCGCCGCTGAGCTCAAGTATGGTCACGTGACTGCACGACGGCGTTTGATTGGTGGAACACAGTTACGTGGTAAAGCCTTCAGCGGAAGACTCTCGCTGTCAAAATAAAACATTAAAATGAGACGTACGCTGGGGTAAGAACATGGACGCGTCGAACACCAAAGAGGTAAAAAGAAAAGTAACGAGCTCATTGTAGCCTAATGTAGCGGAGTAAGAGTACAGTTTCTTCGTCACAAATCTACTCAAGTACAAGTAAAAGTATAGTGATTTAAAACTACTCTTAGAAGTATCATTTTTTCAAAAACTTACTCAAGTAAATGTAACGGAGTAAATGTAACTCGTTACTACCCACCTCTGGGTATAAGTAGCAGAAAATAGAAATACTCAAGTAAAGTACACAGTATGAAATTTTGCTTAGGGTATGTACAGTACTTGAAAATGTACTTCGTTACATTCCACCTCTGGTTAGGGTTCATAATTGAGGCTAAGAAGAGATTCACTTTCATTTATATTGGTTTAGTTCTCAAACATAAACAATGTATGAATAAACAAATGAAAGAATTTGTCCTTAAAGGACGACTCTGGCGCAAAATAAACCCAGGGGTTAATAACATATGTGTACCCAGTTGATCGTACTCTGGGATGTGTTTTCATGCTAATCGAATGTGTTCTTAGCTTGAACCAAGCTACCGCAAACCTGTCGCTAGCTGTTAACGCTAGCTTGTAAGTGTACAGACAGATTATTAAAAAGATAGATTATAAAGACAGTAGCGTTCATGTTTATATGCGGGAGCCATCTTGGAAAACAGGCATGACCAGTTGAACCACGAACACTGTGTTCATGGTTTGACTGGTCATGCCTGTTTTCCAAGATGGCGCCCGCATGTAAACATGAACGCTACTGTCTTTATAATCTATCTTTTTAATAATCTGTCTGTACACTTACTAAGTTCTTAATGCTTCAGTTTATATGTAGGGGCCCTCATTATGCTAGGTAAGTGTGGTTCTGTTTTGAGCTTTTTAGTGGTATAAAATAGCCATTTACCCTATGCCCTGAAAGCTAGCGTTAGCAGCTAACGACCGGTTTGCTGTAGCTTGTTTTAAGCTAGAGACACATTCGATTAGCATGAAAACAGATCCCATATAACGATTGACTCGGCCCAAATATGTTATTAATCCCTAGGTTTAGTTTGTGCCGGAATTGTCCTTTAAGTGTCATCTTGGTGGTCTTACAGAATTTACCAGATTGTTATTAAAGCATCAAATACGTCCGGTTAACAAAATTAAATGCACAGTAGTGTGTACAACAAATGCAAAAACGAAGGATTGTAGTATTTAATGTTGCTGCATGACTATTATTGTATTAAACTGTATCGTTGACACAAATACATCTTTTTATCATGTAGACAAAGGCAATGCTATTGATGACTGGTGTATATTTTGAGGTACTGTATCACAGATTTCTCTCAGAGGTACACGGTGTCAATATAACTAAACCAGTACACTTTTCAAACCTCAGCAGAGAAGAAAAAAAAACTCTGTCCTGAACCTTTATGTGGTACGACACGTAAACCTCTGAATGACTTTTCACCCCCTCGACGCTGGAGGCAACGCAACAATGCGCTTAATTTGCTCTGTGAGTACCTATGTACCTGCTGAGTGTGTGTGTGTGTGTGTGTGTGTGTGTGTGTGTGTGTGTGTGTGTGTGTGTGTGTGTGTGTGTGTGTGTGTGTGTGTGTGTGTGTGTGTGTGTGTGTGTGTGTGTGTGTGTGTCGAGATACAGCAAGAGCCCAAACAGTGCGGCGCCAGCAGTCTGCCCTTCCCTTGAGAACGTAACGGCTGAGTGCCATCGGAAAGAGAGACCGGCAGGAGGGGTGAAGTGGGGGAGGGTTGCTTAATATCTCTACCATGGAAGCAGGTAAAGGCTTTCAGGTAAAGGCTGGTGATGCTGCTTTGTCCTCACCAGCAGGGCATGAAGCAGTTGCAATAGTGTAAAGTGTCACTGTGTGATTCAGGCTGACTAACACCAGGTCCCCACCCCCGGGTACATGCAAAGTTCATTCTCGCACAAATAAAATCAACCCAAAAAACAGGCACTTCCTGTTATTTCTCTCCTCTAATGGAAACGAGAATCTTTGATATCTTACAAAAGAATGTCCAGCACTTCCAAATAAATTCCACATTTCTACTTCCAAAAACCCCTCAGCGCCATATGATAATCCTACTGTGCAATGCCGACGCAAAAATGCTGTCTAAATTCTCATTTTAATCTGTAGCGGAGTGGAATGGATCTATGAGAGAATATGAAAATAGGGTGAACTCCACAGTGGCCGTGCTTACTCCTTCTGAAATACATTTCTGCTGCGCTCGGCACAATCCTAATGCCAAAAAACATTTACCCACAGTCCTGCTGGCCTCCCCCGGCCAGGTTCCACTTCACTTCATTCATTTTTAAATCAGATGTTTTTTATGTCATGTTTTAAAAACAAAAGAACCCTAACTGGTTCAACCTGGAGGAGGATGGAGGGGAGACATGTTTGAAGGAGCCAAAAATGACTGAAACTCGATCTGGTTATGGAGCGCTCTTTGTTTTCATTCACTCACGACTGATTCTTAAACACATTTTATACACTAACTAGTTAGACAAATATAAAAATCTTGGAGGGAAAATATTTTTTGTATACATATTCATTTTACATGAAAGGGCCCCCCAGGATGGACAACCTCTCTAGCTGTCTCCACGGGGGGGGGGGTTCATCTTACTCTTGTATCAAAAGTATCAAACTGGGGGGTTGCATAACTTAGCAGGGCCTCTGTCGTCTCTGTCATCCTCCCACTTTCTCAAAGCTACGCCTGTCAATATCATATCATTCTTTTCACTTTAATAAGTCAAACCTTTGTGATTCCAACACACAACCCAAATAAAAACAAAAGCAGCGCTGTTCAGACAGCTCTAATTCCCTTGACAGCCTTCCAGCCAGTCCCACTTAAGGTTATTATGGGCTATAAATACGCTGGTTACCAGGGCTAGAATGTCAATGCTGTTTGCCCTCGTTAAGACACATAATTACCTCATTTACATCTCGTTTCCTCCCCAAAATCGGAAGCCATTATGCGCCTCCGCGCTCGGCTCCCCCCACCCCCACCCCCTCCTCCTCCTCGGCCTACGATTAGAGTCATCATCCAATCAGCTTCCGAGCTGCGCGTTGGAAAAGGAAAAGAATCCCAGGAGTCAGACTAAGACGGGAGGTTAAGGCGGGTGGACAGAAACCGACAGAGAAAAGGCTCATGGGAGATGAGATGCTCAGACAGGAAGTGCAAGTAAAGGATATTTCCTGGGCATGAGTTCAGGGCCGGATTTACCCGCTAGGGGACCCTCAGGCAAATATGAGTTGTGGGCCCCAAAAGATACAATTACCAAACTTGTTCTGTCCAGAGAAACAGAAACCAACTTGTAATCTTCAGTTCTAGTCGGCACTGTATGTCAGTCCGTTTGGGACAAAATGTGACAACACACATTTAAAGGGACGCTGGTCTCCCCTCAGAGAGAGAAATCTGTTATACTCTACCTCATAATTTTGCACAAGTTGTCATGTTAGCATTGCCTTTGTCTACATGGTAAAACGATTTTGTATTTTTCACTCCACTACTTTTGTCTAACGGCTATAGTTATTTTGTTAATTAGTTTTCATACCAAACACATTATGAGGCTCTTAAGAATAGTCTAACTAAAACATTAAACATCTCAACAAGACAGTATCTCTGAATCGGGTTAAATTCCAGTAGCCACACTACTTTTGGGCCCTGACAAAAACAAGTATTGTGCTGTAGTGGTGCCAAATAAATATGCAATTTAAAGAATAGTTTTGGGAAAAACACTTTCTTGCCATGAGTTAGATGAGCAGGTTGATACCACTCTCATGCCAGTCCGTTCAATATGAAGCTGCTGTTAGCTTAGCTTAGCATGAAGTCTGGATCCATCCTAAGGTAGCAAAATCATCTACTAGCACCTTAAAAGCTCACTAAACACATTAGAGTCCATTTGTTTTAATCCTTACAGTCAGTTCCTGTTTTTTTAACAAATTAAACAAGGTTTTTGATAGGCGGGTTTTGGGGGAGCGAGGCGACCCCCATTTAACTCAAAAAAAGTCATAGAACCATTCCAATGGCTCCAAAGCTATTCAGTTAAGGTAAATTAAGCTAAAAAAAAAACAACTGCATAATTCCCCTTTAAATGGCCAGGCACCATACTGTTATTGATTGTGTTTTCATAAAATGACGTACTATTTCTTTAATTAAATTAAAACTGTGGGTCTGGGGCGGTTGCTTGTCTATGTGACACAACATCACAAGCTTTGCGCTACGCTGTTGTTCAAACATAATTTCCGTCTCACTGCAGCCGTGGGGAAAGCTACAGATTCCTGTGTCTCTGTCAGCTTCATACCAAATATATATCAGCAGTTATGACTCAGCATTAACCTTTAGGCCAATGGCATGGAGACACACAAACACAACACCCTTTGTATTTTAAGACACAGACAAAACAATATGATGTGAAGCGTGCAGGGAGAGATATGTGTGTGTGTGTGTGTCAGAGGACAAATGAACCTGTAGATCAGATCAGAGAGACTTCATTCCTCACATCGTTGACAGGTTCCAGCCCCTGTCCGTCCACATCAGCCGCCAAAATCAACAACAATGAAAACAACAACAACAACAACAACGTTAGATAGAGGCTCCTTCCCTCTTCCTTCTTATCCCTCTCTCAGTGCTTTCCTCCCTTTGCTGTTGCCTCCTTTCTCTTCTTTCTATACTCCTTCATTCTCCCTCCTACAAACTATCTTTACAGGCTTACCGTTATATGGTGGGAGTCTAGTATATTGTGTGTGTGCGCGTGTGTTTTAACAGTATTACAGCAGTTGTGTATGAAAACAGCAGATAAGAGAGCAGGATGATGAAATGTGAAGCAACAACACATGACCCAGCTTAAAGATCTCTGATAAAAAACAAACACGCTATATGCTGTATCTACACACACACACATAGCCGCAAGAGCACACACGTCTGAATACACGTGCGCACACACAAGGTATACATACATTTGAACAGATAAATACACACAAGCTATGAAGCAAATGTTACACACATACACAAGGAGAGAAAAATGCAGCACCGGATCTTTGATTTTGTGTGTGTGTGTGTGTGTGTGTGTGTGTGTGTGTGTGTGTGTGTGTGTGTGTGTGTGTGTTCATTAATGACACATGGCTGCCAGTTCAGCATTGTAAATTAAAATGACTTGATAAGATCGGTGAGACGGGCCTTGTGACTTTTTTTGAAGTGTATGTGGTGGGATTGGGATGTGTGTGTGTGTGGGGGGGGGCAAAGCAGGGGATCATGGACAAAGTCATGAAGTTGTACACTTGTTTTCACTGCTACAAAAGTCTGCCACGAAAAAATAAGAAAACTTGAGGTTTTACGCATATGTTTACAGTTTGCTAATGTATAGTATGAGGATGATATTGTGCTTTAATGAGTCAAGTACAGGCTTCAAAATGCTTCATAGGCTTTCTCCTTCAACACAAAAAACTGAAATTAAAAGTCAACACAAAATATCAGTAGCTTTAATCCACAGACAACTGGTTTAGCACGAAGCTGTGGCACTAGTTTTAAAATGGGTTTCTGTGATCCGAACACAAGTGGACAGCCAATACACATTGCTGTTCACACCTGTGTCTATCATGCGTCTCCAGCTGACTGCTTGTGTTGAGATTTCGTTACTGCTTACGTCACTTCCACTGGAATGTCGGAGGGCCCCGCACAGTTTTTACGTCCACACTATTGCCATTCATGTAAGCAGTTGTGCCATTACAGTTGGAGATATCGCTCTCAGTAGAATCCAACACATATTCTTTCATTGAGGCAAAATGATGAACAGTCAATCAAATCTTTATCCGACTCATCGTAAAATGGCCAAAATATAGAGCGTTGGCGTGCTGTCACCATGTGACGTCCTGCATTGATAAAATATTTTCCTGCCACGACCTTGTCGGGGACGCATCAGGACATATTGGCGTTTACGCTAGAAAAGATCAAATGCGTCCCAGACCAACTCGGCAAGTGGTTAGAGTGATCGAATCACAATGCATGTTGGTGGTCCTTTACACTTGAAGAGTTCGCAATTGTAAGAACAGATAGAAGCCATTCTAAAAGTGAATAAACCAACACTAGTTTGAATATTACCTTTACTGCAAAATGAATTAAAAAAAACATAATTTTTCAATTTGCGAACAGCTGACCTGAAACTAGACCAGTT
Source organism: Percina caprodes (assembly GCA_013375575.1). Taxonomy (NCBI): domain Eukaryota; kingdom Metazoa; phylum Chordata; class Actinopteri; order Perciformes; family Percidae; genus Percina; species Percina caprodes. Next base: position 6,008,346 of record JABXJD010000007.1, on the reverse strand, counting down.
CAAGTGTGTCTTATCAGTGCATTTATCAAAACTGTTTCCAAACTGCTTTCCTTTTGTCCCTCATTTTCCTGTCTTGTGAAGAATTTCTGTTTCAGAGTGAGGAAAACACACAAACACACACACACACACACACACACACTAATCAGTAGCTAGCTCTCTATCTGATTTGGACTTGATCATGGTGGCATATAGCGGGTCTCCAATGAATTCACGCACACATCCACACACACTCAGCCCTTTGGGCTGATAACAGCAGTTTGGGGGCAAAAGGGAAAGTTGAGGGACAGATATGTTTTTTTTTTCCGGATGGACAGGTATGGTTTTGGCCACGCTCCACTACTCCGGGACACCTCGATGATTGGCATGGTGGCCGTGTCGCCTCCTCCACTGACAGATTATTCATATCACCTAGTTAGGTTTCATGAAGCAATTATATGTCTTCACACTCTGCCAACTTTGGGAATGGCAGACTATAGAAACACACACTATACGGTCTCTGATGTTGGGAAATGCCTGTCACAGAGGAAGAGGACGGTGGTTTGTCGGGGTTCAGTGAGGTATTTTTCAGTATGAATAAATGTCTGTTTAAATCCTCTTCATCACAGATTTCTGTAACGCGTAGGTGATTCAAACTGTAGACAAAAACATGTTATATTTGCTGCTTGAACAACTATTGACTATAAAGTTCTTTCATGTGAAGAAAATAGACAAGAAGTGATGGCTTTTACACCTTCAATTACTCTGGAATAAACTAAATAAGATCAGGGTAATGTTGGTAGGAGCAGTGACGACTGACTGACAATAACTAAGGAGAAAAAAATTATACATTTTATCAACAGGAATTCCAATGAAGAAGATGTCACATTCCCAGGTGGTTCTTGTACTTTTTCCAAGCGACAACTCTGCTGAAAAAGATAAAAACTGCAGTTCATTGACTTGCCACTTGAGACTGGCTCCAAAAGGGAGTCAATCCCCAACAACCCCAATGTTAAAATGTCCACTTTTACAGCAGAATTAAACATGTATACAGCTTGGTACAAAAACAGATTGGGTCTCTATAGCTACGTTCAGCCTTCATGACAACTTTAAAGGGTTGAATTTATTTTATAATTCACCCGTTTAAATTATATTCAGTTCTGCATAATTTACAGCATTCTGCTTTGAGTGACGGGTGGCTGCCATCACATGAGGCGAGCATGGACTGTAGGCTTTATGCAGCCCGCCTCAGCTCCATCCATGCTTCACATCTTTACCTATTTCTGGATTCTTGGAGCCACCGTGAGCCGCCCACTTTGAGCTTCCTTTTGGCTCTACAGAAACATATGGGTGACATCACAGACTACGTCCATATTTTATACATTCTATGAATTATCTCTGACACAAATAATTTTATATCACTCACTGAAGAACCTTAGCGATGAACCTCTCTTAGCTACTTGAAACTGCTATGAATGTGTACCCTTTAATCAAAAACTATTTTCCTAATTTAAAGGTACCATATTATGTTTATTTTTAGGTTCATACTTTCATTTTTGGTTTCTTCTCAAACATGTTTACATGCTTTAATGTAAAATAAAATATATATTGTACCTGTATTCGATCTTTCTCTGAAACGCTCTGTTTTAGCGCCTGTCTCTTTAAAGCTTTGGTTTTACTCCCCTGTGATCTCTGTATTTCTTAGTATCGCTATGTTCAGAAGATTGTCGTCTGGCAACTTTCACGCGCAGAAACTCAAGTGAAGATATTTACCTCTTCTGAAGAGTCTATTATAATTTTTTAATCTTCCGTGTCCACCTTGGCTACTAGCAACTGCGTGGGGTGGGGGTGGGGCGCGGTCACAGAAGGCTTGTATCATGTGGACGCACGGACAGTTTTGTTACTTAGAATTCCTCAAGGGGGCGACAGAAACTATGCACTATAGTTTCAAGGCTGTTTGACTCCCTGTGGTCTGTACATTCCCGGTCTTTCCAGCCGACCATGTTGAACTGAGTGGTACGACCAAGCACTGTGACAGCTCTCGGAGCCTTCGCATTGGAAACAACATGGCCTGCGCACCTCGCTGGGAACACCGCTGCAACCATCATCCCAGCTTAAAGTGAAGGTTCAGAGTAATTTCACCCTAGGGTCCTTTGCACCACGACCTCGAGCCAAACAACCCCCCAGAAGCTTTGTTCACCTGGGTGAGCGGGCGAATGGGCGAGTCAACGTTATCAGCTGATTAGCTTAGTGCAGGCGCTAATGGAACCAAGTGTGTATCTTGTAAATTACCAACAAAATCTACAAATTACAATACCAAAAAGAGATACAAATAAAATATTTATTAATTTAATGATTAAATAAGGTAGTGTCTCCAAACTTACCTCAATAATAACTTGTCTCCTGCTAGTTATAGCACAGCACTTACTTTTAAAAAATAAGTTAAATTAATAAATATTTTTGTTGTCTCTCTTTGTGTGTTGTAATTTGTAGACGTCCTAAGCACTCGTCTTACTGCTAGTAGCCAGCAGGCAAGTGTTATTTAAATAAACTCCTGGTGTACTTACAAACTTTCCAATCCATTGTTTTATGAGTACATAACCTATTTGTACTACTGTAAAAGTATGGTATCATTTCAAGCAAACCAGCTGATAATGCTAACTCACCCAATGTTCGACCCAGGTGAAAAAAGCTTCTTGGGGGTTATTTGGCTCGAGACCGTGGTGCAAAGGACCCTAGGGTGAAGTTACTCCAAACCATCCGTTTAAGACGTCTTCCTGAAAAAGCCCAGTCTGCTCTGATTGATTGTCTTCTGCATCTGCGCTTTCTGAGTCTCTGCCCCATCATTGCAGCCGGGGAATGATTTTAACGCCACTGTAGCGGAACTTTCTACCCATGTTGTATACACAGTAGTATTGTTGTAACATCACAACCATACGGAAGGCCTGACGGCTGGTTTAAAGGCACAGTTTCTGAATACGGGCGGTGTGCTTTTCCCTGTGGATTGAGAGTTTTGATACTTTCACATGTTTTATGTAACACCTAGTCCGGCTTTGTTATAATAAAAACACGGAAATCTCACTTTTAACAATATGGGTCCTTAAACAACAATAAGAAATGGGAGATAAGAAAGAAATCCTCACATTTAACAAGCTTAGTATTTGTAACTTATGATTATAAAAAACTACGGTACCCTAAATGAACCTTTAAGATAATGCATTATCAAAGTGTCACCGATTAATTTCATTTCAATCTCGCTGAAGAAGGTGCTGCAAAAGTAAAACAGACAAAGCCAATAAAATAAGGATGTTTTTTTTCTGAAGTTGCCAAAAATATCTCCCATTCCCATTGAATGCCCTGTTAACCCAGCAATTAACCTGAAGGTTAAACAGTCATAACTTGCCTACATGTGTCAGCATAAGAAGGGAGTTATTTAACAGAATTGGGCTCTGATCACTCAACTTCCACAGTAGAAAACCAGTGTAGCCTGACTGGCTCTGTAAACAGACCCATACGCTGCAGAAAGACGTGGCTGCATCGACACGGCCAGCACGTACGCAATGCCGCTTACAGCTTAAAAACCAGAGGAAAAATAAAGGAGTACTGCACATTTGACACATCTGCAACCTGCGAGTGACATCATAGGAAAACTTATCAGGTAGCAGGTTTTGTTTTTGGCAACACACCTCAATAAACACTGACATATAAGGTAGAAGGTTTAAGGGAGCCATTTGAGCTCCTTCTCTCTTCTTTAAAGACACACACACACACACACACACGCACACACACTAAACTGTGCACAGCCCCAGTTCTCACACCATCAGCTGTGACCTGGTTAGCTTTAAGCCGCTGTTTGAGCCTGGCCCTTAGTTGAGGTTGGCTGCTCAGACAGGGCAATAGTTTGCACTCGCACACACACACAGAAACACACACACACTGGCCACAGTGGCTAATTGAATGGTCAGGGCAGGAGGTCCAGGCCTTTATGCTCATGGAGAGGAGCCATGAATATCTCTGTTTAATTTGGACTTCACACACTGAGGCGGTGGGAAAAGGTGTATGAGTGTGGGAAAGAACAGCTTCAGGCTTTGAATATTTACCTTTCTAAATGCTCTGTGGAGCGGGAGTATGTAGAGTATCGCAGAAATTAAGATGAAGACAATACACTTTGATTATGAAATTGTTGCACATTTGGTTAATACAACACCAGCCGTGTGTGGGAAGCGAACTGTAACATAAACTGAAGAAGAAACATGAATGGCCAAACCCTTTATGTAGGACAGTGTATGAATCAAATTTCATATGAGTCAGACTGGCATGTTCTGTGTTTCTGTGCTTGATAACATTTCAGCAAATTCCAAATTCTACCCCAAAAATAAATTTTGGTAAACCTTAAAACAAGTTTTTTTTCCCTTGTCGCTCTCAAAAGTTGACTTTTTGTAAATTCAAGTTCTCACCAAACCGTGACAATATGCAACTGAATGTGAAAAATGTCAGATTTAATGGGTTTTCTTTTCAGGCCTTGAGGGTGATCCATAGCTTCAAATGAAAAATAAAACATCTACTATATGCGCTGGTTTAACCTGGTTATCAGTTCATGTACAGTATACATCTTGGCTTTTTTTTAATCATTCTCATGCATGTATATGTTTTGTGTGTATAAATGTTCATGCATGTGGAGTCATCCCTTATCTGCAAACGGAACGGAAAGAAAGTAAAAAGACAGAAAGAAAATGGAGTTTTGGAGAAGAAAAATGATACCTCAGAGCAGGAGTTGAGGGAGAGGTGAGAGGACCGCTGCAGATAGACGGAGCATAAGAGGAGCAGGAAAGAGGAAAAGGAAATTGAAATGGTGTGATGAGAGTGAGAGAAAACGGAGGGGGAACGGGAAGAGTCTGCCTTATTTGATGCAATAATGTGTTCGCTGATGTTCAGCATTCTCACAAGTCAAGTAACCTATGAAATCAATGGATAAGTCACTGTATCACACACATACACACACTTGTGTTCAACTCCTGGGCTCTGCCAGGTGCTCTTGAGCAAGGCACTGACCCCCCCCCACACACACATACACACACACACACACACACACGTGTGTATGTATTTCAGGCCAATGTGTAGTGATTTAAAAAAAAAAAAACAGAGTGTAAATTGTGGGGATCAATAAACATTAAATAAATAAATTATAATTTGTGCAAGGGCAATAAATATGAGATATTGGCCAGAAACAATAAGCTGTTATCCAGAAAAGAATTTTACCAATAAAGGTTTGACTGGAGAGTTTTGGTGTCACTTGACGTAAGTGCTGATTTAGACACTTTTTTATTAAAGTAATAATGTTAAAAATTTGAAATTGGAATTTAAATAAAGGTCTGTTAAGTTTAATTCAGTGTTATTCATATTGTCAAATCGTAACAGAAGTTATCTCAGGACACTTTACAGATAGAGTCGATCTAGACCACACTCTATAATTTAATAATTATAATTCTATTAATTTAATCTATATTGCAATTCCCCCAAAAGCATGCATTTGTAACAGTGGCGAGGAAGAACTTCCTTAAGTCACTATCTATCGCCAAATGAGGTAACACAATGACACAATAAAAGACTTTTTTTAAAAGACAGAAAAATCCACAAACAAAGTGAACAAAGTCAGTGACCCAGTAGTGGAGCACTGTAAAACTTTTCACCGTAAATGTATAGTAAACTTCGCCAGTAAACTACTGTTTATTTACAGTAAGCATACTATTTAACTGTAAATGAATTACCTTATAGACAGTTTCTTATCGTATGATTTGAATTTACAAATATACTTGCTGCATTGTAATTTCTGCCTTTTCCTTTATTTTCCTAAGATGCATTGGTATTAACAGTAAATACCTGTAATCTGTAAAATTTGCAGATAGTGCTGTAATATTATTTTCTCCCAGAATGTAAATGTGCTGTATTTATATAGCGCTTTTAACGACTACTCAAAGCGCTTTACATCATACAGGAACCATTCACCATTCACACACATTTATACACTGTGGCCGAAGCTTCTGTACAAGGTGCCACCTGCTCATCAGATAAACACTCACACACATTCACACTCCGATGACACAGCATCAGGGGCATCTCAGGGTTCAGACACTTTGACATGGACTTCAGGGCTTCCAATTGGCAGACAACCGGTCTACCACTGAGCCACAGCCGCCCCGACAGAATGCATTGCCATTTACAGTATGATCCTTTATAACATTAAAACAGTAAGATACTGTGAGTTTTTAGCAGTACATTTACATTAAAAGTTTACAGTGAGCGAGCACAACAGACTCGTTCTTCAACTCACTTGTGTGTGAAGCACATTTGCAATCACTGCTTATCGACGTAGGAGTCGCCAAAGAGAAAGAAACGCAAGTCTTCGAGATCGTAACTTTAACAAAGGACAAAATGTGTAAGAAAGATATCAGCACCACTTGTTTTCAATTAGCAGCTCCTTGTGAATGCACAAACACATAAATATCTTCTAATACCTTTGTAGAGACTGCATAATGGCTCTCATAAGGGCCAGGCTTCAATTATGGCATAAACACTGATGGGAAAACACACTAGACACACACACACACACACACAAATAAGGGGGAAGTGAGCATCATTAGGCCCGGACTCCACTGGAGCCAGTGGTTAGAGTTGAACATGGTCTGTTTCCACTGTCTTTGTACTTACTCACTGTATTACTCAGCCTGAGACCAACGCTTTAAAAACAGATCTGGTTCAGTCAGTCGTCCACTTCTGATATTATGTGATGATGTGAAAGATGCAGATGCAGTGATACATTCTGCTGCAGAATTGATCAAAACCACACTGTTTGTCTATAAAAAAGAAAAACCTGAATTTGATGCAGTGCATTAATCTTAATGTAGACTATTACTAGCAGACCCAAACGGAATTTGCGGACTGTTTTTCTGCTTGGGGTAGAGATGTGCTAACGTTCTGAGTTTTATTTTAATTTTAATTATACCGAAGATTCTGCAAGATTCTCCATCTAAAGATTCTGTGTGGCCTTGATTATTACTATTTATATTAGTCTTAAAATGAATAGAAGTATTACGGTTAGAATTAGAATAAAATACGATAACATTAGAACAAGATTTAATGTTAACATATTGGTATTGTAGTTACTATAGTTTTAATATTAATAGAGCTCAACAGTGACCGCCCACTTTTTAAACAGTTCTGGTCCCGGACGTGAAGTTACTTGTTTCCATTGACGTTTCAATAAATGCTTATATAAAGACTTTTAAGCTTGGAACCAAGCCAACCAGCTTCGAGATAAATTGCGACCATAAAACATTTGATTTGGTGCAAAAGAACTTTTTGAAAATGGCAAAAAAAAAAAAAGGCAAAGGTACAGAAATGATCATGGTTCAGCTCGCTCTAGCCGTTCTCGGGTTTGCAGGAGCCGCAAAAATGTCCATGGTAACACTGAGTTCCACCCATCAGAGACGTCTCTGTAACACTTAGGAATGTGGGTAGTGTAGTATTTTCCATAAGATCATTTTTTTCTAAAACAAGGTTGATTTCATACGGACTTGTGGCTTCTTCAAGAGCATAACCTTCTGTTTGACAACCTCAGCGCATGTGGCCAGATTACTTCGGATGGCATAATGGCTAATAATCAAAACTCTTATGGAGAAAATTCATTTTTACTTCCGGAATCACACTGTTTAAGGGGTAATATTGTTAAAACAAGCTTTAGCACATTAGCATAATGACCTTTGTATTAATTAACGAAACCATGAGTGGTACAGGACTTAGCATTAGAATTAGCTTTAACAGTAGCATCCTTATAGGTTTCAATATCAAGCCAATCCCCCCCACCAGTATCTTAATGGCTACTGAGATAATTGCAACTTAAAATGTCTAGATCGGCAGTTGTTTTTCTAGAAATATTCATCCAGACTGCAACCTGTATTTGTGTTATTAGTAAGATACTGTGTTAATGTGTAGAAAAAGGTGGAGTGGTTTTATACTCCTGTAGCTAAAAGGTGCTTTCAGAAGTGAACAGCGTGTTCCAGTTTGTAGAACTGATTTATTTATTTGGTATGAAAAAAGGTCAATATTAAAGACATAGCATAATATATCAGCTTTTAGCAGCTTCAATCCAAAACATATGAAAAACACCCAGCTGAACCCTCCTGTTCAATACTAAAATGTGGTCAACAATACACACATGCAACACACTAAAGTCTGGTTGAGGGTGATATAGGAGCTACAGTCGACGTGCAGGGGGTATGTGAGGTTGTGACAGTTTGGAGGGTATTATGAATGGGAGACTGCCGTTTGGAAGGTTAAGGTACAGGCTACATGTGGTGGGACGACAGTTAGGAGGATATACAGGGGTTGAGAAAGCAGTTAGAAGGGTAAGAAAAAAGAAAGAAGGGTGAGACAAGGGTAAGGGGGGTGAGACAGCTGTCATGAGGGTAAGACAGAGGTCGGGAGGGTTGAAAGTTGTTAGTTTAGCCCCACTGGCTACATTTTCCTCCCCTGGGCCTATTTTACATAATTTTCTCTCAGACCCAACAAATAAACAAGGAGGACAATTAGCAATTAGTGTGTGTGTGTGTGTGTGTGTGTGTGTGTGTGTGTGTGTGTGTGTGTGTGTGTGTGTGTGTGTGTGTGTGTGTGTGTGTGTGTGTGTGTTTGTGCGTGCATACATGCATTAAGAGCGTGGGAGCAAACGAAAATGATTTTCTGTCAAAAACATTGAGTTATGTGGACACACACATAAGGCCATGCATGTCCACACACACACACACACACACACACACACACACACACTAAACATAATTTCTCATAACATTCTAATATGGTTCATTTTCAGCTATCAAAACACACATGAAAAGAGTGTTAAGGCTGTCAACAAGCGAGCATGGGATGTGGAACCGTCGTTTTCATTCTCAATATGTCAAGGTTAGGGTGTATTCCAGCAGAGAGCGGGAGAGGGGAGAGAGGGAGAGAAAGACAGAGACAGAGGGTTAGAGGGGGAAGGAGTGTCGTTCTCCATCCTCTGCTCTCCAGAGAATCCCATCATGAAACGCCAAAGCACAAAGAGCTCAGGGCCTTCGACTGAAACCGAGGGACCTTTAATCCAAAAGCAGGAGCATCGCTGGGGCAACAGCGCCACCCAGCACGCCACTATGCGTACTACACCTCCTCTTAGCCTTCCTCTAAATCCTGACCTGTCTGTCTCCATATAAAAAAGAAAGAAAAAAAAGGACATTTTTGCCATCCCACATTAATTCAATGATCAAAATAAGCGACGGTAAAACAATTCAAAATCAAATCCGCGCCCTGCTTTTGAGCAGTCCCTCCACACCCCCCCCACACCCCCCACCGCTTCCAACACATGAGAGAGGTAATCAAAGCCACAGTCTTCTTTCTGTGTGGGAATCTAACCCTTAATGGGCTTCACCAACCTCACAGCCAAGCACACACACACACACACACAAAATCAAACTAATTACAATTTGTCCTTTCTCTTTTGTCCCTTTCACAGGGCTCCCTTTTAATTCCCACCAAGAACACACTAAAAAGGGTTGGGGGGGGTGTATGTGAGGAGTATAGCGGGGGGTGTATTGAGGGATTTTCCAAAGTGGCACAGTAAAATAACACACTGGAGTGTATATCGGCTTCCACTCTCCCTCATTTAAATAAGCGCCAACACTGATTTTCTAACAAAAATATGGTACTAGTATAATAACAATGAAATAAGACCCTGTGAAAACTCGCAGCCTGCAGCAAGTATTTAAAATATCATTTAAAAAGGGCTGATCTGTAATTCAGAGCGGATATGGTATCAGACGGCGTGCTTGTCATACCCGACTATAATCTCCACTACGATGAGAAACACACTGTCTGCTGGCAGAACTGAAGAGAGGGAGGAAGAATAGGGAGTGTGGGGTGGTAGGGGATGGGGGGGGGCAAGCAGGATTTGACTACTTATTTTTCCTTCTCCTCTAGGTGCCGTATGTTTGTCTGATATCAGCGGCGAAATCTCAGGACCCATTTTAAGACAAATCACAGACTGGCGAGAGAAGTTGGAGTCTAAGAAAAAAAGAGGCAGAAGAACCAAAGAACATGAAATGTTAGCTGATTAATCAATTAATGTAAATTTCAATAACAACTGATAATTGATTATTCGTTCAAAACGTTTGTCCAACAAAAAAGGCTAGGAAGGGCACTCGGAGTGTGCGGAACACCCCCCCCCCAAGGTCTCGTAATGTTGTCAAAAGTATGAAGCAGAATTATTTGTGTATTATCTTTGTATACTATGGCTCCACCAAGTTCCATGGAAATCAGGCCAGTAGTATTTTTAATCCTGCTGAACAACAAACTAACTGCACCGAAAACATAACCTCCTTGGCACATGGTAACAATCTAACACAGAATGTTTAGGGAACGTTAGTTTATGGTTCTCTAAAGGTTGGTTCAAACCAAACCAAAAACTAACGTTTAGGGAACGTTCCCTCCCTAAATGTCAAGGGAACCAACCAACTGAAACGTTTTCCTGTAGCATATAAAAGGTTTGCAGTCACTTGATTTAGATTCACTCAAAAATGATTGGTCTTAGAAAATCTAAGTAAGATAAACAACATAGCAAGAGAATATATTTATTGTAGATGAACACTTTATGTACTTTTTCATCCATGTTGGCTTAAAAGTCAGAGTTGAAAGTTCATTCCTGACTTTGGAAACAGTAATTGACCAAATAAATTGTCCATTTAGTAGCTGTTTTGGATGATTGTGTCCTCCCACAATGTAGTTATTGTATAATAAAAAGATAAATAATTAGTCACTTGTTTTAGAACGACATATATCAAATGGCAACACTGATCAATGGATGAACTGAGACAAGGTGTGGCCGGTGGGTATGTTGATAAGAAAGGGGAGACTGGGATCTCGTTATGGTTGACCTCTGTTCTATTCTGATAAACAAATAGGAAAACAGAACCTCCATGTTAATTCTACCAGCTCCTCTCCCGTAAGGGGAATTGTACAAAAAGGGCGCTGTTCTGGAACTTGTGGTCCTATCACACCGTCTTCCTCAGCAGACAGAGTTTGCACAGTTACAGTCATGTAACTTCTCACCCATGTTGACACAACGGTTAGATAAAAAATGTTGTTTGTGACCCGTGAAGCAACGGTTGACAAAGAAATCTCATGGCAAAGTCCATTTAGTAGCTGTTCTGGAGCTTTGGACTGTATCTCACAATCTAATAATTAATGAATGATATGAAAAAGGGAATAAATTGCCTGTTTTAGGATGTCAAAAATGAGGATTTACTGCTTTTGTTTATCTTTGTCAACTTTTATCTCTGTTTATCAAAACAAGTCACTTCATAGCGCTTGGAAATTGGAGTTGATTAATTAGAAGAAAATCATCAATGGATTAATCAAAGTCACTGTGGACTCAAGAAACTTGGGTTTCGGATTGTTGGTTGAACAAAACAAGCAATTTGAAGACGTTGCTTTCTGCAGTTTTCACAAAAGTTCAACATTTTATAGTTTAAATTATTGTTCAAATAATCAGAAGAAAAAAGATCATTAGATTAAACCATGAAGAAAAGAATCATTAGTTGCAGCTTAAAATGGAATTATGACTGACTAAGATTATCCTGACACACACACACACACACACACACACACGTAAACACACATTGGGTTTTGGTTAGACTTGTGGTCTGGACAGGAAAGGGCTGGGAACGCCACACTCAGCAGGACACGGACCTCAGGCAGTTCACACTACACACACACACACACAAATACACACACATGCATACACACACATGCAAACATACTGCTTGGCCATCCTTACCCACCTATCCTGTTGCATTGCGGGGTCAGAACCGGCCAAACCCACACACACACACAAAATCACATGCACACTCAGTTGGCGGAAACTGGCAATGACATGCTGTCCGGCAGCTCAGGCTTGGGGCTCTGAGGTTGGGCTGAGCCATCTATCATACAGCCAGAAACACAGTAACCCAAGACATGAGTGGCAGGGGATCACACACACACACACACACACACACACACACACACACACACACACACACACACACACAGTGAAGAATACATATGTAAGTAGTCTCACAAACAAAACACCCGCTCAGACAAACCCAGAAACACGCTACATCACGCTACGCTGGCTGTCTGTGAGAAACCCTCAATAGGAACTGAATCCAATGAGATATTTTGATCAGATTCCAGACTCGTAAGCATGAATAGGTTTTACTGTTAGTGTCAGTGTTATCCTGGAGAGTTTCAGTCCTGCCATCTGAATGAGTATGACTATTTCTGCTTTGACAAAATTAAAAATCTTGAATAAACACAATTCATCAGTATAGAAGGCTATATGTCTTTGGTAGGCTACCTAGCTCAGCTTCTCATATTAAAGCTACAACTAAATATAAAAAGCTAATGGATCCGGCCAGGAAGAATCCATCCAACACTCTTCACGCTTGTTGTAACTGTCCCTGGAGAATCTCCTTTAATGGTTACCATGGCTAAACAGACCAAAAACACCACAAACCTCAACAGAAAATCTATAAAATTACCATACATCTGTAGAAAAGAAGACGCATTACTAAGCATCTGACTGACATCATATAACAAATGCAGAGGCACATAAACAGATGACCATTAAATATCACGGTCTTTATTGGCCTTCAAAACCCATGTTCTTCTCTTCCACTTCACAATCAAGCCTTTAGCCTGAGTAAGTGTCCCACTTCATTTGTAAAACACCCCTGTGAATGATACAAACTGCCACTTCTTGTCTAAATCTCTTCTCTCTCTCTCTCTCTCTCTCTCTCTCTCTTTCTCAACAGGCCTCACCATGCACGGCCCTTTGTAACCCGAGCTGCTCAGATTGATGGGAGGATGGCTCTCATTTGGACCAGGAGAAAAGTGGCCAGTTTAAGGGCTGCTACTGTATTTTAAACGGCACTGGTGTTAAAGAGACGGATGTGCCTGGTGGCGTCGGCGGCGGCAACGGTCAACCTCCCCCCTGGCTGGGTGCAAAACTCCCATTGGAAGAATAAGAGAGAAGAAAGGGGAAGCAAGGCGGGAGGAGGGGTGAGGATGGGAATGAATCTGCGTGGCGGCGGGAATCGATCGTTTCTCCCTCCTTCCGCGCTATCTCATCTGCAGAGGCTGAGAGAGGCAGAGCGGTTTAAACGATCCTGACCTTGTCCGACATAAATAGTCAGAAAAGTCCACAGAGCTGATAGCTTTGTGTAAGGCTGGGAGGGGAGATGGGGGAGAAAAGAGGGAGGGGAATGCATTGAGATAAGAAGGGGGTGGGGGGTTGAATGAGATAATGACCTGGCGTTACTACATCAGAGTCAATGTCGCTCACATGCACACGCACAAACGCTTCCGTGGGAAACAGCCTCGGCCTCGCTTCCTGTCTTCCCTCCTTCGTCGCTATCTCTCCCTCTTTTTCCTCTCGGATCAGAAAAAGAAGGGAGTTGAGAGTGAAGAGGAGGAGTGGAAAGTCTTTCCTCTCAGTGCTCTCATCTTTCTTTCTGTGATTAACTGAGAGAAGGATGGAGGAAGTCAATTGGCTCCCATGAACACCCATTCTGCACTCCTGAAGAAGACATGAGTGTTTTAAAGTGAGAAAGGAGCTCTTTTGTGTGGCGCCCGTCTTCTTTTCTTTTGAGTGTAATGCCGCTGTACCTGACAGTGGCGCTGCCCCGGGTAAAGGCAGAAATCTCTGCCTCCATTGTCACCTGTTCCTCTAATCATTTTCCGCCCTTCATGCCACAATGGAGGAAGACGATAACGATAACGAGGTGAAGCTAATACAGAGCAGCGGCGGGGCCCCTGAACACAATGTTCAGATGTCTTCACTCGTTCTGCACACTCACACACCTTTATACCTTTATACACTCCTTAATGCAGAAAAATCTTTTTTCTTCAGTCACTCATGCGCAGATGTTGGAGCCACTTTCATTAGAGTGCCAAGTGTCAAACCACCCTCAAACAGTTACACTCTTTACACACAGTTTCGTCGTAAAACATAATAACAGAAGAATCACAGTGTGGCATTGTTGGAAGAAGTCTAGTAAGTGGCTTATAACTGGCTGCTGGTTTGAGTCCATCGGTAAGCAAAATATCCAAGAGCCCGTTTTTCCTCTACGCTCAACATTTGACATAACTTGCGTCTTATTTTCTATGTTTTGACCATTATTTACTTCAATATTTAACTGATAGAAATGATGGCCAAAACTATGAAAACAAAATTCAAAATGTATTACAACAGTCCTTTAAGTAAGGCATTTAACCCTCAGCTGTTTCAAGTATACAACTGTGGTTGCACAGGTCTGTGTGGCCCAATAAAATACAATTCTTTGTCTTTTTAAAGGTAGGCATTTAGACCAGACAAACTTGCATTCAGACTCTTAACATGGACTCGCCTTTTTGGTCTCAAAACAGCTCTGACACCGGGTAAAATACCTGGCGTCTGATAAGCTTTTGACTAGACATCCTGGTTCCTATTTCTTCTTTTCGCATGGCACATGCACTGACTTTTCCACAAAATAAATAAAAAAGACAGAAATAAAAGAAAGCTCTGCTCTCAGCTTTCACAATTGTGGCCTAGGCTCTATAAAATTCCCAAAATGACAAAGCCTCCTCCTCTGCCCCTGTCACCTCACCGGTCCTTACCCGCATCCATGTTCTGCCGGATCGCTGGGCCTCGCCAGCGAGGGGGAGATGAGAAGGCTGCTGCTCTCTGACTGTGTTTATCAGAGTCTGGCATCGCTGTAATTTCAGTGTTCAGATGCAATCGCTCCCCACTCCCCTCAGGAGTAAACAATAACAAGCACAAATACAATAGACAAACAAGGCCTGCAGGACATGTATGTACACACACATATCTATATATGCACACACAGATGCACAAAAGCATACACTTTGGCCACACAAGCAATAATAAATGCAAACTACAAGCACCTTCTGAATTGTTTCATGTCTTTATTTTACTGAACTGTTGCCGGAAACTAATGTCTTATGTCTTGTCCGCAACTTGAGAAATCACAAGATCATCTATGCAAAAAGACTGCACTCAGATCCGATATTGAATCTAAATATAGGGACTCAATTGAGCAGGACTAAACCCTTTGTCATACAATGAGCCAGAATGATGTGTTGTGTTGCTATCACACACTGCTGGCCCCTTTGACTTTCTCTTAAATGCAGGTTGGTGCTTACCAGACCTCACATTTTTTATCAGACAGCGTAGCCTAGTGGACACTTAATGAACTACAAGTGACAGGGCCTTCACCCTCTTTGTATCCAGTGTAGTCTATGGGCTCTGTTTTAACGAGCTATGCACACGGCGTGATGCGCATGGCGCAGGTGCCTTTAGAGTGTGTCCAAATCCACTTTTGCTAGTTTGACGGCGGAAAAAAGGGTCTGTGCGCAGGGCGCATGGTTCCAAAGGGTTGTACTTAGTGTCTTCTTTAATCATAGGTGTGTTTTGTGCGTAACGTGCAATAAACCAATCAGAGGTCATCTCTCATTCCCTTTAAAAGCCAGACCCTTGTACCTTGGAACATTGTTATTATGATGGCGGATTTGCACCGTAATATTTTTTTTTGGAATCTTTTGCTTTTCTTTTTTGTATGTGTGTGTGCTGCAGGGTCACCGTGTGTGTGTGTGTGTGTGTGTGTGTGTGTGTGTGTGTGTGTGTTTGTGTAACAAGCACAGTTTGCACTAATTTGCACACAGTTTGTAATAAAAAATCATTGTATAGTAAGTTGAAAAACAAGTCATAGTATAGTATGTCAAAAAATATCATAAAAATGTTAAAATATTAAATATTTGAAAAAGTCATAGTAGGTCAAGGTCAAGGTCAAAGTTTATTTCTATAGCACACTTACAAACAGTCACTACTGCCCCAAAGTGCTGTACAATTATAGACAACAACACAAGATAAAAGCATAATAAATACCCGGAAAAACCATCTAAAACAAAACATGCCAAAAACAATAAAAACAGACAACAGAAAAAAGCTCAAATCAATAACAAAATGTCACAGCTCAGCTTGTGTTAAAAGCCAGTGCAAAAGATGAGTTTTTAAAAGGGATTTAAAACTCTCAATAGAGGAAGCTGCTCTAATGTTGAGAGGGAGAGCGTTCCAGAGCTTAGGACCTGCCACCGAAAAACCTCGGTCCCCTCTAGTTTTCAGTCTGGTTCTGGGACAGTCTAAAAGCAACTGGTCAGCGGACCTGAGTGCTCTGACTGGAGTGTGCAAAATCAGCATATCAGATAAGTATGATGGTGCTAGCCCGTTAAGAGATTTAAAAACAAACAATAAGATCTTAAAATGGATTCTAAAAACAACAGGCAGCCAGTGGAGAGCCGACAGTACAGGGGTAATGTGGTCACTGCGCCTTTTCCCTGTCAGCAGGCGTGCAGCTGCATTTTGAACTAACTGTAATCGGCGCACTGAAGATTGATCAAGGCCATAGTACAGTGAGTTACAGTAGTCCAGGCGATTTGTAATCAAAGCATGCACAACTGTTTCCAATTGGCTAAGGGGCAGGTAAGGTTTGACCTTCCTAAGAAGTCTGAGCTGAAAGAAGCTTGTTTTTACCACTGAACTGATCTGTTTATCGAGTTTAAAAGAACTGTCAATAAAAACACCAAGACTCTTTACAAATGGGCAGCAGTTTGAGAATATTGGGCCAAGAGCACTGTCAAAACCAGAGACATCGGGCTCTCCAAAAATTACAACTTCCGTTTTCCTATCATTTAAGTTTAAAAAATTCAGTGACATCCAGTCTTTTACGTCATGTAGGCATTTTCTCAGAGCTTCAACTGAGTTTGTTTTGGAATTCAAAGGTAGGTAAATCTGGACGTCATCTGCAAAGCAGTGAAAGGAAATGCCGTATTTTAGGAAGATTGATCCCAGGGGCAGCAAATACAGTGAGAACAAGACTGGGCCTAAAATTGAGCCTTGAGGCACCCCACTGTCAATCGGGGCTTTGTTTGAGTAAAAAGGCCCAAGGTTTACAGAGAAAGACCTGTCTGTTAGATATGACTGAAACCACTTCAGAGCTGTGCCCTTAATGCCTGCACAGGACTCGAGTCTTGACAATAAAATCTTGTGGTCAACCGTATCGAACGCTGCAGTCAAATCTAAAAGCACTAGCACAGCAGAACTACCAGAATCAGAAATTAAAAGAAGATCATTAAAAACTTTTAAAAGAGCAGTTTCTGTACTGTGACAAGATCTAAAACCAGACTGGAATTTCTCAAAGATGTTGTTGGAGTTAAGGTGCGACTGAAGTTGGGCGTATACCACTTTTTCTAAGACTTTGGATAAAAAAGGTAGCTTTGAAACTGGCCTATAGTTGGACAAAGCAGAAGGGTCCAGATTGTGCTTTTTCAGGAGGGGTTGTACAATGGCCTTTTTAAAAGCAGCTGGAACACACCCAGTTGAAAGAGACTTATTTATCAGATTTAAAATACAAGGCCCGACAGAGTCAAAAACGTCTTTAAAAAGCTTGGCAGGAAGGCTGTCTAGTGAGCAAACTGAGGGTTTCAAACTATGGACGGTCTTTGCCAAATCAGAGAAAAGAAAAGGCCTAAAATTTTCAAAAACAGCTGGACAAAAGGTATAATACTGGGATCTGGCGCAGCACAAAGGGTTAAAGCCGAATACTGGACACCTTATCAGTGAAGAATTTACAAAATCTGTCACACAGAAGGGCACTAGGAGCAATACCAGTATGTTCAGGAGGATTAATTATCCTATTTAAAACATTAAAAAGGACATGAGCTTTGTGACAGTTGTTTTGCACAAGGTTTGACATATATTGAGTCTTAGCAGCTTTAACAGCGACCTGGTAGTTAGACAGACAGTCCCTTAAAGTCCCCAGAGACACATGAAGTTTGTCTTTTTTCCATTTTCTCTCAGCACGGCGACATTCCTTTCTAATAGCACGAGTAGTAACATTGTGCCATGGCTCCCCATTTGAGCCAAAGCTCTTGTACTTGAACGGTGCTATTGAGTCAAGGATTTCTGTGCACGTGGAGTCAAATAAAGTAACCATCTCATCAATGTCCACATTTAGAAAAGAGGTATCCAGGGACATAAACGGAGAGGTGTTAAACGCTGCAACAAAAAGGGAAGCCGTAGATGGATTAATTGCGCGCCGCTGGCGCATGGGGACGCACACTTGGCTTTGAGGGCACGGCAGAGAAACAGAAAACAAGACAGGCATGTGGTCAGAAATACCTGCGTCAGAAATGTCCTTTATGGACAGATTTAGTCCATGGGACAGGACCAGGTCCAAGAAATGTCCCTTGTTATGAGTCGGGCAGTTTACAGACTGAGTAAGGTTAAAAGAATCTAAAATCATTAAAAAGTCCTTGACCAAAGGCTTAGAAACACAACAAACATGAATATTAAAATCACCAACAATTAAAAAATGATCATAATTAAGAGCAATACCCGCCACAAACATCGAAAAGTCCTTAATAAAATCCTTGTTGAATTTAGGAGGGCGGTAAATGAGCGCACATACCATTGTTAAGTTGAAGTTTAATTCAAAGAGTTGCAGCTCAAAGCTCTTATATTGTTCACATGGGATTTTTTTACAGTTAAGACTGGTTTTAAAATAGTATACTATGTTGAAAGAAAATCATAAAAAGTCATAGTACAGTATGTTGAAAAAAGTCATAGTATATAGTATGTCGAAAAAAGTCAAATTATAGTATGTCGAAAAAAGTCATAGTATAGTATGTTGAAGAAAAAGTCATAGTATAGCATGTCGAAAAAATAGTCATAGTATAGTACGTCGAAAAAAAGTCATAGTATAGCATGTCGAAAAAATAATCATAGTATAGTATGTTGAAAAATGTCTTAGTATAGTCTGTCGGAGAAAAAGTCATAGTATAGCATGTCGAAAAAATAGTCATAGTATAGTATGTCGAAAAAAAAGTCATAGTATAGCATGTCGAAAAAATACTCATAGTATATTATGTCAAAAAAAGTCATAGTATAGTATGTCGATAAAAAGTCATAGTATAGTATGTCGAAAAAAGTCATAGTATAGCATGTCGAAAAATGTCATAAGGAATAGTACATTTTAACAAGACTCATAGTATAGTTATATAACAAACTTGAAAATCCTTTGGCAGTGGTGGTCTAGTGGTTAAGAACCAAGCTTTGGACCAGAAGGTTGTGAGTTCAATACCTAGAGAAAAAAATAAGGTGGGTAGTAGTATATCAAAAAAAGTGCTAACATAATATGTTTAAAAAGATAGTCGACAAAGGTCATTGTACTAAAAATCACAAAATATTATGTCGAAAAAAAGTCATAGTATAGTATGTTGAAAAAAGTCATAGTATAGTATGTCGAAAAATGTCATAGTATAGTATGTTGAAAAATTAATCATAGTATAGTATGTTGAAAAATGTCTTAGTATAGTATGTCGAAGAAAAAGTCATAGTATAGCATGTCGAAAAAAAAGTCATAGTATAGTCAATAAATGTCATTATAAGGAATAGTAAAAAATTTTAACAAAACTCATAGTATAGTCATATCAAAAAATCTGAAAAACGTTTGGCAGGGGTGGTCTAGTGGTTAACAACCAAGCTTTGGACCAGAAGGTTGTGAGTTCAATCCCCAGAGAAACAATTTAGGTGGGGAATAGAAAAGTATGTAGTAGTAGCATAATATGTAAATAAAGATAGTCGTTGTACTAAAAATCACAGAATATTATGACAAAAAAGGTCATAGTATAGTATGTCGAAAAAAGTCATAGTATAGTATGTCGAAAAAGTTGTAGTATAGTAGGACAAAAATAGTCATAGTATAGTACGTCGAAAAAAAGTCATAGTATAGCATGTCGAAAAAATAATCATAGTATAGTATGTTGAAAAATGTCTTAGTATAGTCTGTCAGAGAAAAAGTCATAGTATAGCATGTCGAAAAAATAGTCATAGTATAGTATGTCGAAAAAAAAGTCATAGTATAGCATGTCGAAAAAATACTCATAGTATATTATGTCAAAAAAAGTCATAGTATAGTATGTCGATAAAAAGTCATAGTATAGTATGTCGAAAAAAGTCATAGTATAGCATGTCGAAAAATGTCATAAGGAATAGGACATTTTAACAAGACTCATAGTATAGTTATAGAACAAACTTGAAAATCCTTTGGCAGTGGTGGTCTAGTGGTTAAGAACCAAGCTTTGGACCAGAAGGTTGTGAGTTCAATACCTAGAGAAAAAAATAAGGTGGGTAGTAGTATATCAAAAAAAGTGCTAACATAATATGTTTAAAAAGATAGTCGACAAAGGTCATTGTACTAAAAATCACAAAATGTTATGTCGAAAAAAAGTCATAGTATAGTATGTCGAAAAAAGTCAAATTATAGTATGTTGAAAAATGTCATAGTATAGTATGTTGAAAAAAGTCATAGTATAGTAGGTCAAAAAAAGTCATAGTATAGTATGTCTAAAAAATAATCATAGTATAGCATGTCGAAAAATGTCTTAGTATAGTATGTCGAAGAAAAAGTCATAGTATAGCATGTCGAAAAACAAGTCATAGTATAGTCAATAAATGTCATTATAAGGAATAGTAAAAAATTTTAACAAAAGTCATAGTATAGTCATATCAAAAAATTTGAAAAACGATTGGCAGGGGTGGTCTAGTGGTTAACAACCAAGCTTTGGACCAGAAAGTTGTGAGTTCAATCCCCAGAGAAAGAATTTAGGTGGGGAATAGAAAAGTATGTAGTAGTAGCATAATATGTAAATAAAGATAGTCGTTGTACTAAAAATCACAGAATATTATGACAAAAAAGGTCATAGTATAGTATGTCGAAAAAAGTCATAGTATAGTATGTCGAAAAAGTTGTAGTATAGTAGGACAAAAAAAGTCATAGTATAGTACGTCGAAAAAAAGTCATAGTATAGCATATCGAAAAAAAGTCTTAGTACAGTTTGTCGAAAAATTATGAAAAAGGTCATAGTATAGTATGTCGAAAAATGACAAAAAAAAGTCACAGTATAGTATGTCGAAAATGTAGAAAAAAAGTCACAGTATAGTATGTCGAAAAAAGTCATAGTATAGTATGTCGAAAAATGTCGTAGTATAGCATGTCGAAAAAATACTCATAGTATATTATGTCAAAAAAAGTCATAGTATAGTATGTCGATAAAAAGTCATAGTATAGTATGTCGAAAAAAGTCATAGTATAGCATGTCGAAAAATGTCATAAGGAATAGGACATTTTAACAAGACTCATAGTATAGTTATATAACAAACTTGAAAATCCTTTGGCAGTGGTGGTCTAGTGGTTAAGAACCAAGCTTTGGACCAGAAGGTTGTGAGTTCAATACCTAGAGAAAAAAATAAGGTGGGTAGTAGTATATCAAAAAAAGTGCTAACATAATATGTTTAAAAAGATAGTCGACAAAGGTCATTGTACTAAAATTCACAAAATATTATGTCGAAAAAAAGTCATAGTATAGTATGTCGAAAAAAGTCAAATTATAGTATGTTGAAAAAAGTCAAATTATAGTATGTTGAAAAATGTCATAGTATAGTATGTCGAAAAAAGTCATAGTATAGTATGTCAAAAAAAAGTCATAGAGTAGGACAAAAAAACTCATAGTATAGTATGTTGAAAAAAGTCATAGTATAGCATGTCGAAAAATGATGAAAAAGGCAGCAAAAAACAGTCATAGTATAGTATGTCGAAAAAGTTGTAGTATAGTAGGACAAAAAAAGTCATAGTATAGTATGTTGAAAAAAGTCATAGTATAGCATGTCGAAAAAAAGTCTTAGTACAGTTTGTCGAAAACTTATGAAAAAGGTCATAGTATAGTATGTCGAAAAATGACAAAAAAAAGTCACAGTATAGTATGTCGAAAATGTAGAAAAAAAGTCACAGTATAGTATGTCAAAAAAAGTCATAGTATAGTATGTCGAAAAATGTCATAGTATAGTATGTCGAAAAAAAGTCATAGTATAGTATGTCGAAAAAAAGTCATAGTATAGTATGTTAAAAATGTAGAAAAAAAAAGTCACAGTATAGTATGTCGAAAAAAGTCATAGTATAGTATGTATAAAAATGTCATAGTATAGTATGTCAAAAAAAAGTCATAGAATAGTAGGACAAAAAAACTCATAGTATAGTATGTTGAAAAAAGTCATAGTATAGCATGTCGAAAAATGATGAAAAAGGCAGCAAAAAAAAGTCATAGTATTGTCGAAAAAAACTATGACTTTTGTCGACATACAATACTATGACTTTTTTCGACATAATATTCTGTGATTTTTAGTACAATGACCTTTGTCGACTATCTTTATTTACATATTATGCTAGCACTTTTTTGATATACTAGGCAAGGCAAGGCAAGGCAGCTTTATTTGTATAGCACATTTCAGCAACAGGGCAATTCAAAGTGCTTTACACAAAATCAGTTAAAAGAAAATAAAACCGATAAAACACAGAAGAAACAGTTAAAAAATAAAAACAGTTAAAACACAAGAATAAAAGTTACAGGCAGTATAAAAGATTAAACAGTAAAGAAATGAACATCATTTAAAGAAAGGCAACATCGAAAAGAAAGGTCTTCAGCATAGGCTACTAACCACCTACATTTTTGACATACTATACTATGACCTTTTTTGTCATTTTTTGACATACTATACCATGACTTTTTTTCAACATACTATACTTGACTATTTTGACATACTATACTATGACCTTTTTTGTCATAATATTCTGTGATTTTTAGTACAATGACCTTTGTCGACTATCTTTATTTACATATTATGCTAGCACTTTTTTTGATATACTACTACCCACCTAAATTTTTTCTCTAGGTATTGAACTCACAAGCATCTGGTCCAAAGCTTGGTTGTTAACCACTAGACCACCCCTGCCAAAGGTTTTTTAAATTTGTTATATAACTATACTATGAGTTTTGTTAAAATTTTGTACTATTCCTTACAATGACATTTTTTGACATACTATACTATGACTATTTTTTTGACATGCTATACTATGACTATTTTTTTCGACATGCTATACTATGACTATTTTTTCGACATGCTATACTAAGACTTTTTTTCGACATACTATACTATGACTTTTTTCATCATTTTTCGACATACTATACTGTGACTTTTTTGACATAATATACTATGACTTTTTTCGACATACTATACTATGACTTTTTTCGACATACTATACTATGACTTTTTTCAACATACTATACTATGACTTTTTTCCACATGCTATACTATGGCCTTTTTCGTCATTTTTTGACATACTATAACTTTTTTCAACATACTATACTATGACTTTTTTGACATGCTATACTATGATTATTTTTTCGACATACTATACTATGACTTTTTTCGTCATTTTTCGACATACTATACAATTACTTTTTTGACATACTATACTATGACTTTTTTTGACATACTATACTATGACTTTTTTCCACATGCTATACTATGACCTTTTTCGTCATTTTTTGACATACTATACTATGACTTTTTTTCAACATACTATAATATGACTTTTTTGACATGCTATACTATGATTATTTTTTCGACATACTATACTATGACTTTTTTTGACATACTATACTATGACTTTTTTCCACATACTATGCTATGACTTTTTCGACATACTATACTATGACTATTTTTCAACATACTATACTATGACTTTTTTCGACATACTATACTATGACCTTTTTTGTCATTTTTTGACATACTATACTATGACTTTTTTCGTCATTTTTCAACATACTATACTATGACTTTTTTCGTCATTTTTCGACATACTATACTATGACTTTTTTTCGACATACTATACTATGACTTTTTTCAACATACTATACTATGACTTTTTTCGTCATTTTTCAACATACTATACTATGACTTTTTTGACATGCTATACTATGATTATTTTTTCGACATACTATACTATGACTTTTTTCGACATACTGTAGTATGACAATTTTTTCGACATACTATACTATGACCTTTTTTGTCATTTTTTGACATACTATACTATGACTTTTTTTTGACATACTATACTATGACTTTTTTCGACATACTATACTATGACTTTTTTTGACATACTATACTATGACTTTTTTTGTCATTTTTCAACATACTATACAATGACTTTTTGTTTACAAACTATACTATGACTATTTTATATTTTTTAACATACTGTACTATGACTTTTTATGATTTTCTTTCAACATAGTATACTATGACTTTTCAAATATTTAATACTTAGACATTTTTATAATTTTTTCAATATACTATACTATGACTTGTTTTTCAACATACTATACAATAATTTTTATGATTTTTTCGACATACTATACTATGACTTTTTTCGGCATACTACACTATGACTTTTTATGACTTTTTTTCAATATACTATACTATTACTTTTTATGATTTGTTTTGACATACTATACTATGACTTTTTTCGACATACTATACTATGACTTTTTTTCAACATACTGTACTATGACTTTTTATGATTTTCTTTCAACATAGTATACTATGACTTTTTCAAATATTTAATATTTTGACATTTTTATGATTTTTTTCGACATACTATACTATGACTTGTTTTTCAACTTATTATACAATGATTTTTTATGATTTTTTTCGACATACTATACTTTGACTCTTTATGACTTTTTTTCGACATACTATACTATGACTTTTTCCGACATACTATACTATGTATTTTTTCGACATATACTATGACTTTTTTAGGATTTTTTTCGACATACTATACTATGACTTTTTTTCAACATACTATACTATGGTTTTTATGACCTTATTGAAATACTATACTACGACTTTTTCGACATACAATACTCCCTCTTAGACACACTATATTACTGAAAATGTCCCTGGCATGCCATAAGTCATAAAAATCAAGAAACAAACAGAATATTAGAAAACAATAATCAGAATATGTACAATACATGTGAATTAAGACGTAAGAGCTGTACACTTTTTTAAAGTTAATTTTCTGCAGAAATTTTCAAAATTGTCCAACAAATGTTCATAGTACAGTATAAAAACAATATGCAATGTACAGAGATAAAATCCCAAATATGTCTGTTATTATAACACGTATAGATGTTAAGACCACAGCATCCTGCCAGTGGAGTGATTCAAGAGTTTGTCCATGGTGGGAGGGTCGGCCAAAATCTTTCCTGCCTGCCTCGTGGTCCTGGAGGCATACAGGTCCTGGAGGGATGGCAGATTGCAGCTGAATCACCTTCTTAGTCGAACAAATGATACGCTGCAGTCTGGTTCTTGGCTGTGGCAGCAGTGTACTGTACCAGATGATGATGGTTATGAATTCAATGATGACTGTGTAAAAATGCAACATTATTGATTTTTGCAAATTTAACTTATCCAGCTGATACAGTAAGTATATCATCTGCAACCTCTTTAACTTAAATTTAACTGATGATGGAGCCCAGGAAGCGAGGACTCAAAAGTGTTACATACATACTGTACTATGACATTTTTATGATTTTTCTGACATACAATACTATAACTTTTGTATGACTTTTTGACATACTATATACTACATTCTTTCGACATATACTATGACTTTTTTGAGATACTACACTGACTTTTTTTCAAAATACTATTATATTTTGACTTTATTTTTATGAATAACATATACACATATACTATGACTTTTTTTGACATACTATACTATACCATACTTTTCTTTGACATACTGCAAATGTCAATGTCAGTTATAGTATAGGATGTTGAAAAAAAGTTACTTCTACGTCATAGGAAGACATTGTGCTAGAATTTAGTCACAAAAATATCACAATAAAAATGTGTGCATTCATCAACCACCAAAACTGGACTGTTTGTGTGTGAAGAGAGAGAGAGAGAGAGAACACATTGTAGTGTTGTATCACCAGTTTAATGACGGCAACATTTTTTTTTTTTAATTGCTGCAGTCAAGCTAGGGCAAAGACTGTTAAATATGTTAAAGTATTCAGTGTTGTGTCAAAGTTTGTTCCCCCATCAAGTACTTTATTGTGATTGTAGTAATCTATTGGCTGTAATAAATATATTGCCCAGGTTTTCGTTTTTGTGAGGGAGATAAACGTTATAGGCGTAACATTAGTTACCCTGGTCATAGGAGTATAACTGGATTTTTTTTAACAGCGGTTTTAACGTAGTAAGTTATAGTTAGTGGAAAACTTACACAACAGTTTCTTTGTTCCTGTATGCTATCCGCTTGTGCTCCAGGAAAGTGGAGAAAAGTTAGTTTGGTATATCCAGCAATCATGTAATGTTGGATTAACGTTGGACATTTATTGAAGGAATAACTGCATTTGAATAATATTGCAGTCTCCTTGCTATTTTTCTGCCATCATTTGTACATTTACACAACTAAGGAATAACTACGGTATAGAGTACAACCCGACAACTATCGGCCCAAGAAACACTCCCATCTTCACAGCCTCAACACTGTTGTATGGTAACTGCATTTCCATCTAAAGGGATATCAAAACTAGGGCTGCACAATTTCATCAAAATCGCAATATGGACCAGTGCAATATTAATAAATAAAATAAATCGCACAGGGGCACAATATTTGTTAAAGGCAAAATGTGTCAAACTATTCTTAACTAAGTAGTGTGGTGCTGCAGAGACATGCTGGCCTAGAAATTGTATCCTACAGGCTAAAGAGAAAAAATAAAAAAAATATTCTTTTAGCACAGATCCCAGCAAAAATCACCAAAATGATCATTCCCTCCAATATCATGCATCATATCCCGATATCAGTAAAAATAAAATGCAATTAGATATTTTCCTCACATTGTGCAGCCCTAATCAAAAAAACAAACAGAAATTGATAATCTATTAAGACAAACATGACATGTTTTTAATTTTTCATCAAGACTGAAGCATCATTTATATTACTCAGCCTTCAGCATTTATTGTGAGGAATGAAAGATACAGGGACCAATGAAAAGCATGAGGATTCTATAAGGTTTATTCTTGCCATATATTTTACAAATAGAAGCACAAATGTTCATAGACTTCCGACAACATGTGTCCAGAGTACTTTGAAGAACTTAAGGTAATGGAAACGAAGATCTCGCCCGTTTAGCTGCAAAGAAAGATAAAATTAAAATAAGTAAAAACACAGGAGCATAAACAAGCAACAACAGCAGCCCTCATGACAGGGTAAAAAAACTCTGCTCTGAAGCCTAAACGCAATCTAGGCTATTATTTCAAAGAAGTTACAGTACACACTTCTACACAAGGTACTCGTCAAACTAGCTTAGAAGGGTTTCTAACATTACAGTCTACTCTACAGTGTTACCTCCTCTGTTAAAACAAGCCTCAGTTCCTAAGTTCAGCAGAAGGTGAGGAGCAGATTAGGTCAGAGAGAATTAGTCACAAGAATGTGATGGCTTTAGGAAATTTAAAAAAAAGACATGCATAAATGAGAGGGAAGCTTTTGTGTGTGTGTGAGTGAGTGAGTGAGTGAGTGAGTGAGTGAGTGAGTGAGTGAGTGAGGAAATCTTAAGAGGTAAGAAAAGTTAATGGAGTGATGGAAGAATATGGGGGAAATGTGCAAATGAACGGGGGAAGATGGAAAGAGTGACAGAAGAGAGAGTAAGCAGCAGACTTACAGAGCAGCAGCTCCAGAGATGATCTCAATGAGCTCCTTGGTGATGACGGCCTGTCGGGTACGGTTGAATTTGAGGGTCAGCTTTTCAATGATGTCAGCTGAAGGGAGGGGAGAGAAATCAGTCAGTCAATGCCAAAATATTTAGTAGATCAGAAAAACTATACTAGAGGAATATGGTTTCAAAGACTCTGAAACTCTTTAGATAATCGAGTTGAAAGACAGGACGGTAAAATGTGTTAGCTAGGAAGTCCTTACAGGCGTTCTTGCTGGCGTTGTCCATAGCAGTCATCCTGGCACTCTGCTCAGAAGTGGTGGACTCCTTCATGGCCAGGTAGATGACGTTGACCAGAGCAAACTCCTGGTAGTTCCTCAGCACGTCAGCATCAATGTCGTCATAGATGCCCATACTCTCTGTTAGGGACGGGGACAGAAGTTCAGTATCTCTCTGTTCCCTGAGGACCTGTGTAAAACTTTTTTTTTTTTTTAACCCTACCTGAGTTAGTAATTGTTTCAGTGGAAAACAAAGGCTTCCTGTCCGTCTTGTATGAGATAACAGACCTGCATCAGAGAGATTTATTTTTATGACCAATACAATATTTTACCCATTTAACAAACAGATAAGTAAACCTCCGCTTATGCAACTTTTTTCCCTTTTTTTACACAAATGCAAATAAAAGAAAAAGGTCAAAACTCTCGTACTTGAATCTGTTGAAGAAGACGGTGCCCTGGTCAAATTCATATCCAGAGTTGAGCAGCTCAGCGGCGACGATTGAAGCGTCACTAAAGCTGGGGGGCTTGCGGCCCACCTCCTTACAGTTCATAATGATGTGTTGTCCATGGGACCTGATCAGGAACATAAGTATTATTTGTACAGTAAAGGTTTATCTACACACTTTAATTTACACTTACACTTTTTTTTCTAAATATGAATGATTAAAAGTCCTGTATTGTCTGAATTAGGCTCTCAATCATTTCACGCCCATAAACCAATAGTTCTCATGATAAAGAGGTAATGAAGCCCAGATACTTATCGTTTTACCCTGCAGTAGTGATGTCATGAGAACAGATACCTGCGATACCATTCATTTCTAAAACAATACCTTTTTTTTTTTGTTTTTTTTTTTTTTTTAAATAACAGTAAGCACATGTGCCAGTGTTAGCATCAGTGCTGCGCCTCTTCCGGACCTGACGGGGCAGTATACGCCTACAAGTGCTCTAGTCTGCTGCTAAATGCCGGAGGAGAAAATGACCGCCGACCAGATTTTACTGTCTATAAGAAAAGCAGAGCGCCTCATTTCCATGCACAGCTTTACTATAACATTACATCTACAGCAACGGCTTTCACAACTTTGATGTTTGATGTTTCCTGGTTTCAGTCAAAAGTTGACACGCTTTCTCATTTACTTGGATGGGAAAGCATGTCCAAACTTTTGACTGGTACTGTACATGTTATAAAGGCCAAAACCTTTGCTAAAATGGTTAATAGCTACTACTCATACAACTATTACCAACATTGACAACAGGGAAACTACAATTAATCTGATTTGCAACTAGCAGTTACCTATTCTGAACCTTTTAAGAACTAACATTGGACTCCAGCTAACACCAAATTGCTGACACTAATAAACAGAGACATCATCAGCTACATAGCTGCTGAGAAAAGCCCAACACTGGATCTGCTTTTTTTCATCAATGTTATGAAGATGAAAGATTTCCAGCTGTACCTGTGCAGCAGGTTTCTCAGCTTGTCTCCCACATTGACCACCATGACCTCGTTGCCAGCACTGGTCAGGCTGGCGATCTCGCTCTTAATGAGCTTGGCCACACCAGTGTGGATGGCACCACAGAGTCCACGGTCGGACGTCACACCAATGAGCAAATGCTTGGCGGACTTGTCCTCCGGCGCTTTGATTTCGGCCTTCTCGTAAAGGGCTGGAGAGCAGAGAGGAAACAGTGGAATCTTAGTCCAGTGTCAAAAAGTTAAAAAATACCATCAAGTGTAAAAAGAAATATTCATACCAAGGTAGATTTAACATGGAGGCAAAGTGTACATACCCAGAGCACCAGTGCCATAGACTCTGGCTGGCTTCAGCTGCCTCTCAGCACGAGCATACTTAGCAGCGGCCACCATCTTCATGGACTTGGTGATTTTCTGGATGTTCTTGATGGACTTCAACCGAATGGTGACTGCAGAGAAAAGAGATATTCCTCAGTCCGACACCGGTATGGTATACAATCAACAGTGATGACAAATTTGGTGCTTTGTTTAACTCTAACAACCTCCTGTGATTCACCAGGATTAACTGTGCTATTCAGATCTCTTATCTTAATGTTGTTTGTCGTTAATTATTTGTTCTCCATAAATCGGTCAAACTTCATGATACATTTATTTCATACAGATTAGTGCAGTTCACAAGTGACTGACATGTCGATAAGAGAGAACAAGTGTAGCGAGTAGAAACTGAAAAGAAAAAATGAATACGCACCAGACGATGAAGATGATATTATAATAGATTTTAAAGCTATAATAACTAATAGTAATAAAGAGTGAAATAAAAACTACATCTAAGAACTAGATCAAAAGACAAAATAAAAATTACAATAGCCTTAAAAGCAATACTTCTACTAATAAAATAGTTAAATGAAAACAATTGACTTAAAAATTAGATTAGACAACAACAAAATCAAGATGAGGGAAAAATATAATATAAAACTACTAGAATACTAAAATGTGAATAACGTCTAATAACTGCATAATCACTTCACCCAAAATAGACCACCCTTGATCTAGTCAAGATCTTTTTATCTTTAAAATAGTAGCTTGCACAAAAACAAACGTTGCAGTTGGCTGATTTTATATACATATATATTTTAAACCCATGTTGGGCAGCTAGTTTCTTAAAGCTAACAGGTGAATCCCTGTAAGGACTTGTGAACTTGTAGAGTTGAATTTGACATTTCTGTCAAAATGTACCAGATTTTGGTTGAGACGATTCAGATTTTGCATCTGGGCTGTTATCAGTTGGAGTTTAGAGTCTATAACATGCTGTTGTGCTGTCGTCTTAACATTAGAGTAGTATACAACAGTACTTACTGTCCTTCAAGGTGGCCATGTTCCTGACCTGCCCACTGTGAACAGAAATAATTCATATGAGCTTTAACTGCAAGCATTACCAACATGCAACAGCCTAATTAACTATAACATTAGACAATAGAAACAACCATAGCTTCTTGTCACGTTAGCATTTGAATTGAAACTTAAAGAACATTCACTTTGTTTCTAGCTAGCGCTGCAAGTGTGCTAGCATCAGTTAGCTTAGTAATTCCTGCACAAATAAGCTTCGACAGTTTCCCGTAGATGAAGATATCGTTGGGACTGGCATGCGCATTAGATAATGTAGTAATTCATTGGTTTAATGTTTCCTCTCTTCATTAACTTTTCACACAATGTCAGAACGGTTACGCTTGTAAATGTCAACGTAGCTAGCGTTAGCTTCTCTGAACTTGTCCATTTCCAGTGCAACACACCGCTGTCATTCATTAGCCGCGGCCTCCACGTTAGTACGTCCTTGCATTCAAAAACTGGATGTATTCCAGACTACAAGTTACACATTTAATCTAATGACATACTTCATAAAGTACATAGACATAAGATACCTTTAAAGAAGGTTGTGAACGTATTGAAATAGTTTAACTTTACCATTGTGGGGAGAACACCAACGCGCTGGTCCTGGCGAACATGGTTACTCCTATGAAGGTCAGACACGCACGACTGCGCAGGCGCAAGGCAAAGGCAAAAAGCAAAATGGACGAACGCTGCCTTCATGGACTATCGGACAAATTGCAAGATGCTATTCATACACATGAACAAACTCAACCCGTATTCCGATATGTTTTAAGTACATTTTTCACGGTGTATAAATACTCTGTTATTAGTTAAAAGTCGTGTATTAAAAAAAAATATACATCCTGAAAAGTAAAACACATAGAATCTGTGACTTACATAAAAAACAATTCATGCTTTATTAACTAGCTCAGTGATTCCCAAAAGAGGCATCATTTAAGTAATAAGTAGCCTAACACAATGACAGAATGTATGACTGTTTTGGTTTATTACACTTCCTGTAATAAAACATCTATCAGCAAAAACCCTATCAGGAGAAGGACCCTGGGACAAAATATTGTCAAATATCTAATTTGTGTCATTTTAGGGGTCCTTGACGTAAAAAAAAAAAAAAAAAAGAAGAAGAAACGTTTAGGAACCACTGAATCTATCCATCCGTCCATCTGAGCGCTATATTAGTTTATGAGTCCCTGAACGCAGCTACGGTTATCGCGAGGTTATGATGACGTTGAACACACGGAAACTGTTTACGTTAGTAGCTAGCTAGCTGTAAGTAGCGGCTGTTGGTGGTTTAGCTGTGACTCAAGCAGGCTTTTCTCAATTTAAACGTTATAAATCGATAAGTATCGCTTGTTTTATGTTTATTGTTGCTGGTCAGAATGGGGAAGGCGGATTTTCTCTCCCCCAAGGCGATAGCCAACCGGATAAAATCCAAAGGTCTCCAGAAGTTGAGGTGGTATTGTCAGATGTGTCAGAAACAATGCCGCGATGAGGTAAAAATGAGAGTTATATCCGTCTACTTTCGTGTGTATTTGTTGTTGCTGTTGATACGTTGAACTAATCAATTGTCTTTTCCAGAATGGCTTTAAGTGTCACTGCATGTCCGAGTCCCACCAGAGGCAGCTGCTGCTGGCCTCAGAGGACCCAAACAAGTTCATGGACCATTTCTCTGAGTAAGTTCCCTCATGGTGCAGAATCCTTTAGTGATCCCTTCAGGGAAATTTGGAAAAAGTATGATTTATTTATTGTATAATAGTGATAAACAATAAAGGCACAATGTGTTTGTACATTTGTCACAAATAAGTCTAGACAGTCTTTTTTTTAGTCAAGTATGGAATGTAAGTCCAACAAATGAGTCTCTTGGCGTTTTCCTTTATCATGCATTAGAGAGATGGAGCAAAAAGCTTAAGCTCATTTGTTGATGTGGGGTTTGATCTTTAAATAGTTTCACCTATGAATATTATGTTAAATCAAGTTATTTATCAAGAACTCTAAATTCTTATCCTTCTAAAATATTCCAGCTTTAATTTACATTTCATTTAATGGGTGGGGAAATTGTTAAATTGGTGTGTGGAAGCATAATGCGTTCAATTGAGA
Organism: Percina caprodes; assembly: GCA_013375575.1. Taxonomy (NCBI): domain Eukaryota; kingdom Metazoa; phylum Chordata; class Actinopteri; order Perciformes; family Percidae; genus Percina; species Percina caprodes. Next base: position 5,975,397 of record JABXJD010000007.1, on the reverse strand, counting down.
GAGAAACATATTCACTGTTTTTTTTTCTGGATGTCTTAGAAATAAATTCTGAGATAGTTATCTCATTAATTCATGATTATCTCATCAATTATTGTTAATTTTAGCCAAACTACAGATGGTTGGAGTTTTATGTTGTTTCTTTCCTTCCTAGTGAGTTTAAAAACGAGTTCTTGGAGCTGCTCAGAAGACGTTTTGGTGAGTTCTGATCCCGCACAGTTTATCAAGATCTTTAGCCGTTTACTGGCAGCAAGCTGTTTCAATTTGTCATTGTTTTTCATCCGCAGGGACCAAGCGAGTGCACAATAACATCGTCTACAATGAATATATCAGCTTCAGAGAGCACGTCCACATGAACTCCACACAATGGGAGACTCTCACCGACTTCACCAAGTGGCTGGGCAGAGAAGGTACGCTTTCTCAACATGTGGTTCTACACAGGGTGTTTACATTATAAGGCATGCAGCCGCATGAATGTAAAATCAAATGACAACTAAATGACACTCAGATAGAATTATTGTAGTTTGGTCTCCAGTGGACTTCTTTAGCAAATATTGGCTTTAAGCATTTGAGTTTTATCTATTTACTATCTGCTCTAGTTTTTTCCCCCAATACAGATATGGTAGTAGGATGTTAAATTATTAAAAAGTATTGAAAAACATCACATTTTCTGATGGAGGACCCCTAAACCAAAGCCAAATATGCGCACCTACCCACCTTTTGACAAACCTGGGGAAAACACAGCTACATGGATTATATCTAATGTGTACCAATTCGCTGAATGTTACTGCTAGGTCTCTGCAAGGTGGACGAGACCCCTAAAGGGTGGTACGTCCAGTACATCGACCGCGACCCGGAAACCATTCGCCGCCAAGAAGAGCAGGCAAAGAAGAAGAAGCAGGAACTGGACGACGAAGAGAAGACCGCCAGGTTCATCGAGGAGCAGGTCCGCAGAGGCCGCGACGGCAAGGAGATCGACGTGAGTACGAGACAGGACAGACTTCAGCGCCACGTAGTGAGATCAATAGCTCGATCAATATCGATAACTGTATTACTTACGATAGATAAACAATTAAAATCTATTTAGTTTTGCTTTTCTGCTGCTTTCAGTATTCTTCAGAAACACAAGAAATTGCTTGTTGAATTTAAAGTGCTCATATGATGCTCATTTTCAGGTTCATAATTGTATGTACAATAAGGGAAATAGAAAGGGAAAAAGCCCAAAAGCATAAAATGAGCACTTTAAAACAAATAAAAGTAAATTGTTTCCAACATTCTTTCATTAAAAAAACTTAAAAGGTAGCACTAAAAAAAAGGGACAGTTACATTTTAATGTACAGTTTTCTAACACAAGAGTGTCTGTCGCAAAATGTTGCAGCCTTTCACGGTGTGTTCATTGTGTCAGTTGATATTGCGATGACGTTTTACAAAAACAGTATATTGTGCAGCCCTAATACAGACTTGATTTCAAAAAGTAAAATAATATTTTGTCCCTATATTTTCTCTGTAGGAAACTCCAGTTTTCACAGAGCTGAAACGCGAGAGTGAAGAAGAAAAAGGTTTTTTTATTATTATTGTTTTTGTTTGGGACCGTTCACATTTAACACTGCGTTTCTTTCCACTCACCCTCACGTTTTTTTTTCTGCAGTTGCTTTCAACCTGGGCGCCTCCTCATCTGTAGCCGGGCCTTCCAAATCAAGGTACAGAGGTCTTAGAACGTTGCTAATTCTTCTGCCTGATTTTTTTAAGCAGCCATTATTTACTAATTTTGTCTGAAACGGTTTGTGTCTCCCTGTAGTGCTTCCCTGGCTCCTAGTGCTCTCAAAGCAGCAGCAGCAGCATCATCATCATCCTCAACCAAGAGGAAAGACACCAGTTCAGACACCAGGGGGGAGAAGAAGAAGAAATCTGCTCTGGAAGAGATCATGGAGGTAGAGAAGATGATTTTGTCTCGTCCTTTGTGTGTTATGCTTGCATTCGGTCGGTTTTTATTCCAGTTGCAATGCGTTCTGTCCAGATGGAGGAAAAGAAGAAGAAGCAGTCGGTCAGAACGGATCACTGGCTGCAGCCCAACATTGTGGTCAAAGTTGTCACCAAGAGACTGGGAGAGAGGTACCACAAGAAGAAGGCTGTCATCATGGTAATAAAAAAAAGCTTTGTATTTTTGTTGCATGTGGGGAAAAGAAAGAAGACCTATGCTGCTAAAAGCCGTGGATCCTTTTTGTCTTAGGAGGTCCGAGATAAATATGGAGCCGTGGTGAAGATGATCGACTCCGGAGACAAACTGAAATTGGACCAGAATCACTTGGAGACGGTCATACCTGCGCCAGGTAAACCTCCAAAACTGTAACCTTCAATAACCCCCCAACTGAAAACGTTTCCACAGATTGTTGAATGCAGTAGTGTTAAAGTGGTCAATGATGTACATCATGATGTACTTTTCTATCCTCATCAGCATCTTGTTGTCAAACGTCCTGCAGGTAAACAGGTCATGATCCTGAACGGTCCGTACAGAGACACGAAGGCTCTGCTGGAGGGAATAGACGAAAAGAACTTCAGCGCTACGCTCACACTCGACTCTGTAAGCATTTCGAGGGGCTGTTTCCACATCTGTACCTGTCATTGGTTTATCACTGACATATCCAGTACCAATCTCAAAAGTCTCATTTTCTCGTGTGTTCAGGGTCAACAGAAGGGGAAGAGAGTGGACGTCGCCTATGAGGATTTCTCAAAACTGGCCTGAACTAACAACCTTCCTGTTTTAACCTCAGGCAGCCGGTTGGCTGAGGGACTCTACTGTGTCAGAGTTACTTCCCCCAAGATTCACCTGTACATATACACACCCCCACAGTGCATTACCAGCGAGTCCTCACAGAGAAACCCAGAGCAATGTGTTCACTTAGTTTTTTGTTTTTTTTAATTTTGTAATAATAATCAAGTTGATCTTAACATTGCAGATGTAAATTTTGTCCAAATAAATTCAACAGAGAAAAAAAGTGACTAATAATGTTTTTTTGGAAAGTAATTGGGAACGAAGCATGTATCATTTTATCATTTTAATATCAGGAAAGGTAGATGTACACAAAGTTCCCCTCTTTCTCCCGTTTTACACTCACTATTTTAAAAATTGGTCATTTTTTCACTGACCCAGGGGATTAATAGCAGCACAGGGTACTTGAAGGTGTCGCTGGCTGCTCAGAGAGTCTGCAGGAAGCTGTTGAGATTTGGGACGATGTAGTCGGTGTAGTGGCCATCGATGAAGCCCTTACCACTGTTGTGTATGAACCAGCAGTAGACGTTTGAGCCGCGCCTCTTATCGTTCCTGTAGTCTTTCTGCCAGCCCCTAATACACACACACACACACACGGTTATGATTTTAGAAAGAAATGTTCAGAAATCAGTTCTAGTTGATTTAAAACCTACCTGGTGACGAGTAGCTTGTTTCCCTTCACATCCATGGTGGCCTCCTTCTTCAGAGGGTCGAGCCCTTCGTGCATGTCATACAGGCTCACATCAGGCTCTCTGTAAAACTGCCCTGAGAGAGATCACAAACATTCTCCGCTTCAAATCTACCAGTTAAAGAGGATCAGTGCACAGTTAGGCTGTGGTACAACTTGTAAAGTTTTGAGCAGTCATCCTTATCGTCAGTTGTATCAACAAAAGTTAGGTAGAAAGTTCCTTGACAAAACAACACATAAGACAGAGTTTGGTGACATTGTGATGCAGCGTGGGATCATGGGAGATGACGTCCCGGAGGGTCTGGAGCCAAGCTGCTGCTGACGTTTTCTCACCTTGTTTCTCAGAGGACTTAAGATCCAGATGTCTGACGACTAAAATCCTTCATCTGGTTACAATATATAGTTAAATAAAACCAAGATATAAAAATTGTATTGTAAAAATGATGCTTAAAACTGGATTAAAAAAGTCAATATATATGGCAGCTTCTGGCAAATACAACGCTGACACCATCGATGGATGACTAAATTTCTCTGTCTTGACCATTGTTGAAAACATTTTGTGTAATGAAAGTACATAATTCAGCTTAATATAAGTCTAGTCATTTTTAGACATTTTAAATTAGAAAAGTAATTATATTTAAGGCTGTAAGGTACTGTAACAGTAAAACCAGTGATGATGTGCCTTAAGGTGCAGTCCCACTAATGGCCACTAGATGCTGGCTCCAAAAATTGAACTACATTGATGTTGGCTCAAATTAATATAAAATAAAGTGAGTAGTTTTTCATCTGTTGGTTATGCTCTCAATAGCTAATGTGTGTTTTTGGCTGCAATCCTGAGAGTCATTGTTCCGTTTTGCAGATATTATTGTATAATGTTTATATTTTTTTCAACTTTAGATTAAATCAAACCAGTAACTATTAAAAATGGCCTCCCTTAAGGAACCTCTGGGGACTTCCTCCATGTTTTTCTACAGTCTGAGGTCTGACTGATATCACAGTAACACCGTGTAGTTGTATAGCTTCCTGTGAGTATTTCACGACAACGCATAGACGTACCAATGAGTCCATGGACCAGAGGGGAGTACTGGTTGTCGTTGGGAATGTAGATACCGAGGAAGTCAACATTGACTTGATGTTTCTTCCACACACGGTGAAGTAACACCATCACCTGGATGTTGTTATTTATTATGACGGAAACATGAGAGTTCTTCACAATGGAAATCCTCACACTGAAATACAGAAACATAACAACATGAGATAACAAATGTCTCTGATGTCAGGGCAGACGCTGTTAAAAAAGGGTGTGACAGCTGGTTACCCATCCTGTGTGATTTCAGCCGTGGCTCCCCAGGTGAAGGAGTGGTTCCTCCTGCCGTCAGTCAGGGCAATGCTGTCGGTGCCGATGGTCACGCTGACTCCATCAGGCAGGTAGTAGATGGAGATGGTGCCAAAGTAGGTCTTCAGTTTGCTTTTGTGTATCTGCTTAGAGCCGATCAACTGGCCGTTTACCACCACACCTTTAGGACAGGAGACAAGGTTAAAGAGGAGCGTCAACCCAGCTCCATGGTGTTTTAAGCCCCCAACGTCTCCCTCCAGGCACCGCTGCGACCGCTGCCTTCAAGGCACCTAACCCTAACCATAACCTTAACCCTGACCTCCTTCCAGAGATGTTGGGGGAAAAAAACACAGATAAACGTACTTAGTGGGAAGTGACAAATGTTAAGTTCAAAATATGAAAATATTGGGGTTAGAGTTAGGCTAAATTGCAAAAAAATGATCAAATGACACATTATTGAGCAACTTTTGTCATCTGATACCCGAGTTTGTACACTTTCTAACTTCTTTTTTTGCAGAGATGTGGATGAAAAGATTGATGCATTCTCTCTGTGTCCCCTAAATATGAAGCTACAGCCAGGAGATGGTTAGCATACTGTAGCTTAGCATAAGCACTGGAGACAACTAGCCTGGCTCTTTTGAAAGATTAAAAAAACAAAACAACCAGCATCTCTAAAGGTCACTAATTAACATGGTATATCTCGTTATGAATGGTACTATTTCTTTGGTGGGGCACAGTCACGACAAGACTATCCCCCTCTTCTCATTTCTCAGTTTGTACATCCTCAATTCCTTTCCTTGTCTCCTCTCATCTTTGTCCCTCCTTTCCTAAAATGTGAGAGACAGAGGTGAGGGGAAGAAGGATTTGAGGAAACAGGCATTTAAAAAAAAAAATTAAAAAAAATGAGACATCCGTGCTTTGGAGCCATCATTTTAAAAGCAACGGCAATTAAATGACATGTGGCACATCTGCCCTGGTTTGTACTATATTTCAGCTGTGTGTCACGCCTCTTTTATACTTCATGGGGGCCTTAAAGACTTCCACAAAGGATGCACAGGTGAATCCTCACTCCTCGAGATTAATTTTAGTAATTGAGACATCCTTTAAGATGGCACGCTGAGATTGATTTCCGGTTTGCAAGACAGGAGGATGGAGGAGACGAGGAGACACAGAATGGAGGAATGAGAAAAGTCACTCCAGTTACTGTGGTAATAATCTTTGTATCTAACTTGCAGCAAGAAATAAATGAGCATATTTAAAAATGTGTATTTACAAGGACCTTTTTTACTTTTAACAGAGTATTATTACAGTGTGGTATTAGTACTTGTACTGAAGTAAAGGATCTGAATACTTCTTCCTCCACTGATTTTCACCTACAACATGCAGCACATATGGCATTAAGATATTTCACAAGACATTTAGTAAAGTACCTGTTCCACTGTCAGACACCAGGTTGAGAATGTGGCCGGGTGCGGAGTCAATGTTGAAGCAGACATCCATGTTGCTTCTGGGCAGGTGGACGATGAAGTGAGGGTCGTTATCCACTGGATGAGAAACACTGAGCTCGTCACACACCGAGCACTGTTCACATTTAACACTGCAACTCCATTTGGGATTCATGATTTTCTGGAAGTCATCAGAAGTGTGTGTGTGTGTGTGTGTGTGTGTGTGTGTGTGTGTGTGTGTGTGTGTGTGTGTGTGTGTTACCTAAGTTGACTTGTTGAGGCAAGGTCCACTCCTCAGAGCCCTTTGCAGCCTGACTCGGGGGGGCCGTAGTGGTCATCTGGACCCAAGGTGGAATCTGGTAGACCATTTTCAATGGAGCCACACCACTGGAGCCTCCTCCGATTCCTACTCCTACATACACAGGACATAGTATAAAGGTAAGCCCCAGAGTCATTTCATTGGCATTGGCATCATCCATTAAGACCATTTAGTTGAATATTTTATTGTGATTTTATTTTTATGATTTTATATTTATCTGTCAGAACCGATTTAGATCTAAAGAAATCATCCTGGTCCAATAAAGATCTACTTAAAAAAATCTAAATTTGAAGTTTTGCTGCAAATCTGTCCTGTGAATTCAAACTTCAAACAATCTTTTCTTGATTTTTATCTGGGTGGGTGACGAAGTGGCAAGAATTTTGTATGTTGTTTGAAAAAATATAGAATTCTTAATCAAAGAAAATCCGGTTAAGACATTAATCAACATGTAAAGGGTGTATCTTCTGTCAGGCACCTGAGCAGCAGCCATGCTTGGGGTCCTTCGGGGAGTCGGCCAACAGCCTCTCCTTGGAGTCCTCGCTCTCCACCAGCAGAGCAGTGAGAGGAGTGACAAACTGATGCTCCACGGCCAGCGACATGATCCGCTGGGTGATCTTTCTCTTCTTGGCGGCCGTGGGAGCCTGAGATCTGCAGGAGAGCAATGCCGCAGCTGTCAAATACTGACAATGATGCAAATACCATCACACTTCCACAAAAAAAACAAATGACTCCTGATAGACATACTGATTTACTGCTGCTGCACTAATCGCCACCAACGTACCTTTCTTGTGTTCATGTAATGACAATAATGTATCTTGAATGTGATAAGGTACGGTGTTATAATATTTTATTGAGTTTTAGGTGATGTTTTTATGTTAAGATACTTAATTCATTTGCATTCATTTCCAATTAAAGTTTTTGTTTCTTTATAAGTAAAAGAAATCAAGTCTGGGGTATATATTGGAAGGTGAACGCAAAGGTCCAAAAGAGAAAAATGGTCCAAGGCACTCTTCTAGCTAAAACAAATGTCTTTATTTAAATGGTTATTTTGTCTAGAAATCTTATTACATTAAAAATTGAGGGGCAGCAACCCACGCGTAACGGCACCAAACAGCCTCCTTCAGAGTGTTCAGGTTTTTGTTTGTTTTTGAAAACTGTTTCTCACTGAATTCGGCATCTTTCTCACCTTTCTGAGAACAGCTGTTTGATGGTGATGTAGGCCCACATTTGTCTGGCGAAGCCCGTGAACGAGTGCTGCTGCTTGGCCAGCTCCGTGTCCAGCTCCGTGTGGTCCCCCTCTGTCTCCAGGGTGATGTCTAGCCGGGCCTGCAGGATGAGATATGACAGAGCGGACACTGGTAGTACCGGTCCCGGCCTTGAACACTCAATGTTCTGATTTGCGTTCATGTGAACGTGTTGTAAACAGGGGTGTCTGACTGGGGGTTGAAAAGGGGATTGAGTACCCAGGGCCCTCATGTGAGGAGGGCCCAAAGAAAATGGCAGAATGAATAGCTATGGTTGCCGGGAGAGGGAGAATGCCTTTCTACAGGGCCCAGAATTGTGTACCACACCCCTGGTTGTAAATGGCTTGCTGTGTGCGTTACACTCACGGCAGACGCGGTGGTGAAGCTGGTCAGGGTGTTGCTATCGGATGGCAGCACCTTCCCAGCGACCACCAGCTCGGAGCCGCTGAAGAATTTATCGAAGCGGTTCTGGGTGATGTCTGACACCGAGTCCTCTGGGAACTGAATGGCGATCCTCCTCAGCAGAGGAGAGGAGACCTGGCTGTAAAAGGCCTGCAGGGGAATGAAGAAGATGCTGTCAATCTTTGAGAACATCAGGAAACTAAACCCTGCTCTCCTGCATGTCATAGTGAAACATCCAAAATCTCTTTGCACTTACTTAAGCACATGGAGGCAGAGACAAAGTCTAAGATTATAGTACATAAGGTGGTGTGGTTTGGCTTGGTTTTTAGAGCTGCAAAGATGCCAACTATTTTGATATTGATTATACTGCCTTTTTATGAAGACAAATAAAAATTAGCCTAATGTTGTCATACTCAGATTCTAGTCAGAATATGAGTCTGATACTGCTCCATTGGGCTGTAATTATTGGGCGTGTTTCAACCCAACCAGGAAAGAAAATGCCTCTGCACTGTATTGGATAGACCTACAACCAATCAGAGCAACGGAGTATGGCACGTATGTTGAACCTTTGCCGAATCCCGTAGGGAACAAAAACATCTTTCCGATGGACAAATGCCTTGATCGCAGTTCTCTGTTCCTCTTTTAGAATGAACGCGCTGTCGTTATCTTCTATAACAGACGCAATGGAGGAATCTACACATCTCAACTCTCCGCGGCAGCCATCTTTGTTGTAAACGAATTCAACCCAAGCGCTCTTTGGTGACGTGGTTGATGACGTTACTGTTGATCATCTGTCCATCATCGTATTAAGCCCGCCCTGATAATTTGATTGGTCAGAACAGCTCTGGTTCGATCAAGTCGAGATCAAACTTCCCGACCTCAAATGTTGGGGCCGGGGCTAAGTTCGGCTGGCATCCAGGCAAAAAGATTCTCTGATTCCAACTTCTTACTCCTCTGCGACAGTACACTGAATATATTTGAGTTGTGGACAAAACAAGACATTCGAGAACGACATCTTGGGCTTTGGGGAACACTGATCAACATTTTCTGACATTTTATAGAAACAAATAACTAATCAAGTAATCAAGAAAATAATCAATAGATTAATCAACAATGAAAATGGTTTTGGTTTTATCATGGTTGAATGTGAGATATTTGCCTTAGTTATTACTTTTCTGCATATCACTGCCTATATACCTTGTTGCTGTGTACATGTATTTATTTTTCTATCAATTAAAAATATAATATAGAACATATGATACATGGAAATGAAGTTTGTGAAAGACTTTTTGTCGTTTGAGAGGAACTATAGGCAAAGATATGAGTGATGCTGAGGTGTTTTTTTAAAGGTAAAGTTATCGTACCCGTAGCTGCTCTGCGGCATCATGGTTGGCGTAGATCCTCTGAGCCATGCCCCTGTTCTCCATGGAAATACGTTCCAGGAAGTCATAGTCCACGTCGAAGCCGATGCCCAGCGAGAAGAGAGAAAACTCCTCCCTCATCACCCGCTTCACATTCTTCTGGATGGTGCTCAGCTTGATCTCACCTGCAGGAATCAGCATAGCATCTTACTGACTAAAGAAACAAGACTTAAATGTTCTTTTCACTTTTATTTCCATACATTATTTCTCTGTGTGGGTGGATAAGCTGCTAAACCTGACAGTAGAGTTTAACTTGGTCAACAGAGCCAACCTAAAGCCCTTTTCTTTCTTTTGTAACTTCGTTATCAATATTTATAACAGTCACACAGTAAACTAGACAAGACAGCAATAAAATAAAAAAAGCAGATGGGGAAAAAAAGAACACACACATACGTAGGTGGAGGGCTGCCAGACTATCAGAGTGTAAGATGCATGCTCAGATTAAGGGTGCAGCATTGCAGCAAACACACACATCAGACATTTAGGTCTCATCAAGCATTATCAAAAATGGATTCCACACCAAAAAGTATTTTTTGTGAATTCCTTTTGTTAACCCAAAATCTTTTTTTAAAGGAGCGTCAGTCAGTCTTACCCACAGTGGGGTCTCCATCAGACACCAGGATGATCATGGAGACGGAGCGAGGGTCGATGAGCCCCTGATTGGACGCCTTCAACAGCATCTGAACTGCTCTCATCAGTGCCTCGTTGATGTTGGTACCTGGGGTCGAAGGTCAGCAAAATATACAGTGTTTTCCCTTGGTTTGTGGATGACATAAGTGCACGTATTTGGGGGGTTAGACGTCCTCCCTCGAGAAAATGTTTTTGATTAAAGCAAATATGCAAGTTCACATCATTTTGGACCATTATTTTTACCATATCTGTAGTCTCGCATTGCCAGACCTTACTTTACAGTGCTGTGGAGGAGGGTCTAGCAAGTCTACACATCATCCCGGGATAGGAGAAAAACATGCTCTGATTTATTAGAATTTCTTCAAACCAATCACGATTGTCTTGGGCTGCACTAAGTGCCGGACGGAGCAACGGTGCCTCTTTAGAATAACCTCAGAACGGAACTTGTTTCGGTGGAACGCGTGTACGTTCAAAAGTTGTTTTAGTCGTGAAACAGAAAACTCAGACTGGACATTTCCTCGGAAATCCATCGGAGTTTAAATGCCAACACAAAGAAAGCATGAGCTGAAGGGACATCTGGCCGAAATGAGGGACATCCGGCCGTATGTCCGGCGGCAACTGAACAATCCCGGGAAATGAAATGTCGTTGATACAGACTACTGTATCTGTGTCTGAAACGTTAGAAAAGCTAGACCAGATAATTGAAGACAAAACTTACTAAGGAAGTCCACTGGTGACCAACTACAATCATTAGATCTGAGTCATTTAATCAAGTTATTAAGTTAGTTTTAATGCTCACATTGATTTTACATTCATTCGGCTTAGGTGCTGCCTGAAACGACTTGGGTGCTACGACTAAGCCTTAGAAGAAACCCTAATATAGTCATTAACAGTTCATGTTTAGCAGGTTAATTAGAGCAATCAAAATGTTATATAAAACAAAAAAATAGAATAATATTCTCTCATACCTCCGTTGGGTTTGATGTTCTGGATGTATTTCTTGGCATCTGCGATCTGAATGGAGGAGCCGGGGACCAAGTCCTCGCTCCAGCAACGCACATTGTGGTTGAAATCGATGATGCTGAAGTGATCATCTATGGTCAGGTCATCCAAAATCGCCTGCATGGCATCCACTGTCTGTGAGAGAAGTTTGGGTTTAAATGCGTTAGGCATTGACCTCAAGTAGTTAAGGTTAGGATATCCGACTGATCAGGGGATAGGACCTGAACAAATCGGGTTCCGTTACCTTGGGTAAGCATGGACGCCTGGCTAGTAGCGTGTCATTGCTATTGAAGGGCGGGTCTTGCCTAAAAGTTGCATAGGTTCCATAATAACGCGTCAAAGTGCCTAAATCTCTTAAAAGAGAGGGAAAAAAAATAAAGTAAAGAACACCCTGAAGAAGAACGTCTGTGCCACTTTGCGTGGGCTGTGGCCAAGTTCTCTTTTTTATGTACTAGAATGTTGATATGAAATATGATATGATTTTTAATTTATTTTAAAGAAGGCTGCCTTGGACCTTTGTGATTTGTTTGAACTTCTGAGCACTCCAGACTTTTCTTCTTCTAAAGCAAACCACTTACTTGCTTCATCTTGACTCCCCACATGGATCCACTGACGTCAAGGACAAACACAATGTTTTTAGGAAGAGGCGAGAGGTTGGAAGGAGCGAAGAAATGGACAAAATGGCCATCTGAGACCTGGAGGAAACAGTGAAGGCTTTAGTGATCATCTCCAAACTGTTTCTAGCTGTATGTGATATTAAAACAAGTTTGTTGATGAGGCTTTAAACAGTATTGGGTGAGTGTGTGATACCTGTAATTCACCGGCGTTGCTGTCCCTGGTCACATCATATATGACAGTAAAGACGCCGTCTATTGCACTTCCGGTGCAGTTGTCACACTTTCTCTGCTGTTGGAGGTTAGGCTTGAAGACAACATGAGCCTGGAGACACAGACACAGGGTATAAATAATTTTACTTTATTTTAACAGCTATTTTTTGTATCTTAAAGGTATAGTAAGTGATGTTAATCCAATACACGGCCCTGGCTGGTGTAAATGGGAAACAAACAGAAAGGATTGCACAAGCTACAAAACACTATTCCAGCCAATCGGCAATAGTTGATGGTAGTGGCGGGGGAGGCAGCATTTGTCTGTCCGTTAATCTGGGGGCGGAGCTTGTGAAGGGGGCGGTACATCTGTGTTGAATATTCTAAATGCAACTGTGTTGGAATATTAGGGCTTTGCCTTTAGAATAAATACAGGTGTGCTTTCTCAAATCCACAGAAAGGACTCAGGTTCCCGTCCAAATATGTCACAGCTACATTTGTACCTTTATGCAGATCCAGATTTCTCAATTCTAATTTCTGAACATTTTCACTAAAACAAGAGAGAGAGTGAGAGTGTACTGGCTCATAGGGTGTTTTCCGGTCTTACCTTCTCTTTGGATGATATAACTTTGATCATCCCTGTAAACTGCTCTCCAAGTCTGTTTGGTGTTTGTACCATGGAAATTCCCTTTGGCTCATAGATGTACACATCCACCTGAAAGAGAAACCGGGTCAGTGACGATTGGAGGAACACGTACTCAGTGGCGGTTCAAGACCATTTCAAATGGAGGGACCAGGTTGGGGCAACATGCGCTTTCAGGGCTACCAAATATTAGACCCAAATGTTACATACCACAAACCCACCATAGGTGTGGTTACAAAAGACTAATGATACACACATAACAATAAATACAAGAATACTCATTCAGAGTTAACTTACATTTTATATAACACTTCACATGAATAATATCCATTTTTTCCATTTGCCAAAGTTAGGGGGAGGGGCCAGATGGAGGTTGAGGTTTAAAGCAACACTATGTAACTTTTAGCGCGAGTTGTAGTTCCAATGAGACAACCTGTTGGGGGACTGAAGTGGGAAAAGTTACATAGTCTTCCTTTGATATGAAGGGGGCACTGGTCCCCCTTTGGTCCCCTCCAACCCTCTAGAACCGCCACTGCACATTCTGTGCGGACATGCCAAAATCCTCACCTGGAACTGTGGCACCAGCCTCCCGGGCTGCAGGTACAGGGTGTGCTCGTAGAAACCAAGCTTCCTGTACATCATCTCCTGGTAGTGGAGCTCAAACTCAATGTTACTGCCGGGAGGAACATGGACTTCTGTCTTAAACGTCTCCATGTCCTGGGAATTCGCCCTGTAAAACAGAAACGTTTCAGTCTGTGTGAAGCTGTTGAGCTCTACAGAGGTTTGAACCCCAAGATGTTGGTCCAGTACCTGACAATGCCCGCCGCCTTGCCTCTGGCTCTGGCCTGGGTATACAGGTTCCTGGCCACTGTCTTCTCCTTCACTGAGCCCACAAATGTGATCCCATTCACATTCCTGCAACAAAAACAGTGAAAAGTTAATGAGCCCCTAGTACGCTTTTTGGATTTTTCCCGTCTTTTAGTGTTTTCAGTTTTTTTTGTATATGTAATCAATGTATAACGTACAAATTAACATATTTCACTCCAAATGTAACTTTCTCTCTGAGAGACAGCCCTTTTTCATAACAGCTCACCCACATTCCTGTATTCCTTTGGCTCTTTAAAACTCTACAAGCTCTCTTTAAAGGGCTGTTTGGACTGTGTGAAACTGGGCTCACATGGTGAAGTTGGTGATGAAAGCTTGTTTGGGGATCTGGACGTTGAAGCCGATGCTTTGGGCTTTGGAGCCCGAATTGACCACCGAGCTCCTGACGGTGGTGTGGGCGAAGCGCGACGTGATGCGGCTCTCCACCTTGTAGCTCTTGACGGTGATGTCATCTCCACGGATGGCCTGTGCAGGCAATGACAGAATAAGTGACGGGGATATTAAGCAGACAAATGGAGGATCTGGGTGACAAGAGCTCAGCAGTTAAAACCATAAAGTTTTCTGATTTTAAGAATTTTTCTTTCTGAGGATTCTCCCCTTTTTCTGAACTGGACTTCTGTTAATTTTGTACTTTGTGCCATACCTTTTCTCATCTATCTTAATATTTAAGAGATTTATCTCACTTCTTTCCCACTGTGGACCACAAACTAAAGCTCTCAAAGATATAGTTTGGATTTTTTGAAGTGGGGTTGTATGAGCTACTTCTCAATAGTCAGTGTGTTAGTTACAGTAGAAGTAGCATGGCGGTCGGCACAACCCCAGTTTGGAGAAGCAGGCAGGAGTACGGACATGGAAGTTAAGCAATGTACTGCTGTGGACGGGGACAGCAGCTACATGGATTTAAAAGAAATGTATATCAGTTTAAGGGTTAGGAACTAACAAAACTAATTTACAAACTACTCGATCAAGGCTGTAGTAGACCAGCAACTTCCGTGTTCTGCGAGCTAAAATGACAAGAGACTATAATGGCTTCAGTTATTCCTCTAAAGGGCTGCAAGGTAAAGCGGTGAAGATATCCTAAATATAGAATTCCTCCTTAAATATTGCCTTAGATGTCCTGTGCACAGTCTTTTAACACTTCCTCTAAATGTGATTTTAAAAGAAAACACAAAATAATGCCACTGAGTTCACAAGACCTTCCCCACTGATTTGATTTCTTAGGAAGAGACAGACAAACACACAGACAGACAAATGAGAGCAGGATTAGTGCAGAACAAAGTCAATAACCCGTCGGTCATGGGAATCTCTTCAAACAGCACCATATTGACTATTTGATAAGGTTCAACTCTGTCACAGTGGAGAGGGCTCGGACAACAAGTCGGGAGTCATACCTCAAAGTCTTCTTGCTCCTCGCTGGTCAATATCGCTCTCTGAAACACACAAACACATCAGCTCCATACTGTCTTAATCTACTCTCTGGGAGAAGATTATAAAACACAAACGACACAGGAGTACCAGAAGGATCAAAGTAGGTTTTTTTGTGATTTTGTGTAATTAGTTAAGATACTGTACACCCCCATGTATCGATGATTGCAGTTATTGCAACATCAAGGAGAAAAGTTAACCCACAATTCAGGCTCTGTTTTCTACAAGTCTGTAAATACGAGAAGTCAGGTTGTGTGGCAGAAGATCTCACCTTGTGTCTCTCCTGATGTTCTTGTATATCTGACTGGTGGCAGAAAGAAAAGTAGGATGAAAATCTGTATTTTTTTTTTCTGCAACAATTTAACAAAAACATGTATTTTTCATGCAGCCTAACTCACATTTAGACGGACATCAGAGATAATAAAAAAAGAAATTGACGTGTCAGCAGTACAAGAGTGAGTTTTTAAATGAGTTTTAAGGGTCAAAATTCAGGGCAAGCACTTAGATTTAATTAAAACAAATATATACAGAAGAAAGAAAGTTTGTTATAATAATGACAATAATCCATCAGGCAGAATTTGCCTGTTAAGAAGAATAAGACACACTGTACATTTAGTATTTTTCCTGCAGTTCAGAGAGTAGACAAATTTCAGAGATAACAAAATGTTATAGCTTCTGCTACACAAAGGTGAGTTTTTAAGGTCAAAGGTCAGGTGCGAGAATTTAGATTTCATTATAAAAGGTCACCTATACACAAAACAGCTCTCAAATGATATAACTGCACTACTCTTGCAATATTCTATCCCTTAAAAATTGTGTTAATGAAGGTAATGTCATTGTTTTAGGCCAACAACCACCAACAGATGCAAAATCTATTAATGCACATAACAATAAAAATGCATATTTTAGCTTTCTTTCAGTTCATAGATCACAACCAATTTGATAATCCTTATTTTGATTTAAGATTAATATCAGTATGAAGAGTGGTTTAAACTCTACTCTGTGAATTAAAAACCTTCTCCCAGTCCCTGCTAACACCCTCCAACTCACCGTCTCTTCCTCCCATTCTCCATCGATCACAAACTCAAAGCAGCGGCCCTGTTGGAGGAGCAGGAGCCCCGGAAGCAGCAGCAGCAGCAGACGCCTCATGTTTCCAGGCCTGTGGGCTCAAACACACATACCCTCACACACATATATATTTATAAATATATATATATATATACATATATATATGAAAATAGACAGACGGTCTTTCTGCAGAAGGCCTCGCGGAGACACAGCTAAGCTGAGGTTAAAATCCACTGACCTGATCGACTCCCAGCCCCAGTCAATATTTGTAGTGCTTCATGTAAGCCCGAGAGGAGAAGGAAACTTTGAAACTTGACCTGCAGTGTGGGCAGGGTAAATACATGGGACAGATTGGACCCAATCTAAAATTACACAGATATTTTCACATCTGACTGATTTTTCTAAGGTCTGTGACTTTGATATGCACAAATATCATTCTGATGTGTAGCTTTTCAAACAATATAAAGACACAGAGATGAACATTTTCATGGCACATTTCCCCAGTTTACATGATGTAATGTTGCATCATGCGCACAAGATGGCACCAAAGTAGACCTTCCTGCTGAAGCCTTTACCTCTCCATGTTCACACTGTAATGCTAAAAGTGGATTTTTTTATTTTTTTTTATTTTGACTAAATGCATGATTTTTTTTAAGGAAATAGTAAAATGTGTTTTTTTACACTATAAATTAAAAACTATCATGTACATGCTAAGTGTGATAAAGACAATAAAGATAAACTAAAGTGAAGCAAGAGGCAATGAATGTGTATTACTCCCTAAAACACTAAATGATTATTTAGAGTACTACGGCGTTTCAGTGACATTTTGTTCTTCTAATTAAATTAATTAACAACCTTAAAAGTGTTTAATTTCAGGCAGCTGATGGAAGGTCATAATAAATATTAATAATGGCATGCTGCCTTTACGTGCTCCTTGTAAACTCCAGTTTTGTGCTGTATTTACAGTAGGCAACTGTATTTAATAGAAACATATGCTACTTCTTTAGCAGAATGATCTCTTCAACTTACCAAAATCCAAAATGAAAGTTATTCATTGTAACACTTCTTCTATGTGCACATGCACATCCTTCTAACAGGCTCTATACTCGTGTCCACCCTCCTTATACATGTCCATACACCTCCCTGAGTGGTCATTGTAAAATAAAGAGATTGTCACCCCATCTCTGCCTCTACTGTCAACTAGGCCTACAAATAAAACAATGCATGAAAACTATATTTAAAAAAAAAAATACATTAACTACTAACTAATTATCACACAATGTCCGACATGGGGTCATTTTAAAATATACGAGGGACAAATTGAACTACAAAAGTTTATGTCAGCCACCAGTGGTGGTTACATGTAGCACATGCACATGGGGGAGACTCCTTTAAAAGCCATATTTCTCTGTTTGTGTCAAAACTGACTAAATGGGGTGTATAACATACACGTTATGAACACGGCAGAAAATAACCTGATGGCGGAAGAAAATCGAGCAAAATGTAATTTAAGTCCCTCAAATATGTCTCCACTATATAGCCGGATCCTGCTCTCTGCTCCTTCCAGACTAGACACTTTTTTCAGTCAATTTTTTAAATGGTTGACTCATAATTAGAAAAAATAAATCCTACACTCCCTGAAGGCAGCAGCAGCCCAAATTGCCACTCATTCAGGAGTGGGACTGAAAACACTGCATCCCTCTCCTACAGTGGGTGGGCGTATTTTTCTCCTCCACACCGTGTCACCGCTCTGTCCGGTCACTCTGGCCTGGACAGACGGATACTCGGAGACGCTGCGCGCGCTTGAAATAATAATGTCCCATTTATCTTTTTAAGTTTTACTGGAGAAGGACTGCAAGATGCTGCTGCTGTTGCTGACTTTACTGACATGCACCAGCCCGAGTGTCCTGGGGCGACTGGAGGAATCCCAGTTTGCAGATGACAATGATTCCGACCTCGCAGACTTTGATTTAGGCATTGTAAGACATTTAAAAACGAAGGTGTTGTACATTCTTGTGTTTGGATTTTCTTAATCTGACTCCTTTTTTGTACACACAGGCGCCACGCAGAGTCCCACGGCAGCTGAAAACTATACTAACCAAGGTAAAGTCAAATTTACTACATAGATTTGACAATGTTTTAACATTAAGCAATTTTTTCCCCCTTAAATTTAGAGGCTTAAACGTTTAGGTGGAGTCCAAAATGTTTAAAAACAATTAGAAATCGAAATGTTAAGTGGTTTATTTCAAATGAAGGATAAAAACAATCTTAGGCAGTATGTGCTGGCACACCAACTACATAATGACACCTTTAAATCCGTCAATACTGAGTTTAGGAGTTCATGGTGACTAATCTCGCTGGCATTAAGAAAACATTTGATTAAACACAACTTTTTATTTCTAATAGTGATACAGAATGCTTGACCTAGTTTCAGGTATTCAGAAGCATATTGTGTCACCCTAAAATTGTGCGTTTTAGGGCGTGACGCACTGGAGATCCGCCAAGCGCACAGATGTGGCTGAGTATCTGTAATGCACTGGATCTTAGCTCATGGGAACACATTCCTCTGCCTCTGTTTGGTCAATGTAACTAGGGGAAATTCGTGATTCTCAATATGCACAACAGGGCTGCGTAAAATCGTGCCAAACAAGCGTTTACAAACAGTGACCTGAAAGTCCAAGTGGTATAGGTGCTGCTTCTGCAATAATGTGTTTTGACTTTACCTCTGCAGGAGACTAAACCGCACATCCAGGAACTCTCCATCAAGACCACCATAATCTCCCGCTACGCCTTCACCGCGGTGTACTGCGCCATGCTCAACCGGCACTCCGCCGCTGCCGAGGGCGTCTTCCAGTTTCAGATCCCCGCGGGAGCCTACGTCTCCAACTTCACCATGTAAGCGTGTTGCAGGTCGACCCAGGAACTCACACAGTGAACTTAAAAAATCATAACAAAATGGGGTTTTATAGACATTAGCGTCACCTAAAAATCTTGTATCTCAATTTATACTAACAACGGACTAAATGCCATATGAACATAATCCAATTGTAAAATATTCTGAAGAGCATGTACACTTTCAATTGATGTTAAAACATGAAACTCACATAAGAAAAAAGGATACAATTAGAAGATAAATGTTTTTGTTTTTTTATTTGAAATTAAGCATTATTGTGACCCTTGATCTCAGGTTATAGGCTTATATGGCTTCAGTGTTGACATGTGTTGTAAGAAGAGGTTGGCTTTTTTCATTTAACTGAATTCTAGAAGCATAAGGAGGTAAAAGCAACCAGTAGCTACTTTAGAAGTAAAAAGACAAACAGAGAAAAGTCACAAAACACATTTAAATTTATTTTTTTATATAACTGCCATATTAAAGCCAGTCTTGAGTCCTATTATGAACTGCTGATCATTAAAATGGAAAGCAGAGATCAAATTATAACTAAAATAAACCTTTTTGGATCCATAATCACATCTCATCAGCAGGAAATGTTGGAAATGTAACTAAAAATTAATGAATAACATCATCCTGTCTGGTTGGGAGGATTTATGATGTTTCAGTTGCTATGGAGATGTTAGCAGATGTTAGACAAGAAAGGGTGAAAACTTTTAGATGGCTGCACACACACACACACACACACACACACACACACACACACACACGCACACGCACACACAGCACCCATAAATAGGGAACAACAGGATTTTGTCCACAAAAATCCTGTCTTTTGTGTGAGAAAAGCCAGTTGAAACATAACAATGGGTGGTCCTGAGTACGAGGCCCGCTCTAATCCTCAACCTTTGACCCCGTGAATCAGGATCATTGGAGGGCGAGTCTTCCAGAGTGAGGTCACGCCAAAGGAAAAGAGGGTCAAGCAGGAGAACAGCAAAGCAAAGAACAAAGATTCAGGTGCTGCAAGGTAAGAGGAACCTGTGTGTGTGTGTGTGTGTGTGTGTGTGTGTGTGTGTGTGTGTGTGTGTGTGTGTGTGTCTGAAATAAGATAATTTCACCAGAAGCGAGGAAGATTGTCGTATAAATCTGTGACCCAAAAGGTGACATATGGAAGGAGTGACATCACATTTCAAGCTGTCATATGAAAAGTGAAATTGCATTAAATTAGATGTTGGTGACTCACTGACTCCGCTGTAAAAGGACAGAGCCGAGGAGGAAGGAAAGAATTGAAGTGGAAGCTGTGAGATTAGACAGAAGTTGCACTTTCATATTCATGATTTCTCCAATTGGACCGCTCCACCTCGCTTTCCAAATGGCTCAAATGGTTTTTTTCCATGTTCTGCTCCTGCTTTATGTTTTAAATTTAATCAGTAAGTAACTAAAGTTGTATAGCACCTTCCACAGATAAAAATTGCAAAGTGCTTCACAATTAAATTTAAAATACAATGCATAAGAAAATTTAAATATAAATAAAAAAACATAAACAACCATAAACAACCCTTGACTAACAAAAAACCTGCTTGAATAGCAGCCTTCAATTGCTTTTTAAAAGAATAGACAGAATTCAAGCATTGTAGAAAGGGAGGCAAGACATTCCACAGCCTAGGTGCTACAATCAACTAGTTAACTAACAACCAATCACGTTAACATTAAATTACTACAAATAGTTCCCAAAGCATACTATAGTGAGTTATGATATGGACAATTTTCAGTGTAAGTTTAACATTAAGAAAATATTTAGGCTATATGTCAAATTTCAAGTCACATCCTTGAAACTCATACCACATCAAAATGAATGGAAGTCAGTGGGTGCATGGATGATCAGAAATAGGCATTCAAAGCTTAAAAAAAGAACATTATTTCTTTTAAATAAATGTAGTTAACAAAATGTAACCTACAATACTTCTCTCTGATATGTAGTTAAGTACAAGTACCTTAAAATTGCATGAAAGTGGGGCGACTCCCATGTAGGCTAAGACCTTGGCAGCAGCAGTGGGTTTGAGTCCGACCCATGGTCCTTTGCTGCATGTTGTCCCCCCACTCATCCCCTGACTAAAAGCTGTCTTGTCGATTAAAGGCCGTAAAAGCCCCAAAAAATAAGTTGCATGAAAGTGACTTTTTACTTACACTGTCTCGACCTTTCTCCTCCGTTCCAGTCCTGAGCCGGAGGTGGAGGTGTTCAGGATGGCGGCCAGCATCCCGGGTCGGAACCGAGCCCTGTTCCTGCTGACCTACGAGCAGCTTCTGCAGCGGCGGCTGGGACGCTACGAACACGTCACCAGCCTGCGGCCACTGCAGCTAGTCAGCCGCCTAAGCCTGGACGTCACCATCGCTGACCACTCGCCCATCACGGACCTCGAGGTGCTGCCGCTCCGCAGCAACAGGAGCACCAACGCTGCAACTGGGCCTAATGCACCAGGTTTACATATATATATATTCTTTGACAATTTTTACTATTTTTGTAGTGGTCATTCTTATTTCTTTCTCATACATGACTAGAGTAGAACTACATGAATAAAAAATGAACCAAGGTTAAAACTGTATTTGTCTCAGCCAAGTTCAAAGAACACAGACATCATTGTTAGAGCAACCCTTTTAAATCCACTTTAGGTCAGGTCACGTTACCTGTCTTAGGCTTTTATTCTTGAGCCAGTGGAACGCAAACACACTTTCTGTCTTTGTGCCTCAGCCAAGCTCGAGCCTCCCATCACCACTGTGATCAAAAACGAAAAGAACATCTGCAAGATCACCTTCGGCCCCAACATTGTCCAACAGGCCAAGATCACCACCAACGGCATCCTGGGAGACTTTGTGATCCGCTACGATGTGCAGAGAGACATGGGGATAGGAGACATTCAGGTGCACAACACTCCTTGACTCTGACAATGGAGAAAAGCAGACTAAAAAAGCATCAGTTTTCATATTTTGCGTCACACATTTCAAATGTAATACACACACACACACACACACACACACACACACACACACACACACACACACACACACCTGTTAGTGATAAAGTTCTCTAGTTTCCTGCCACCGCAGTCACTCTGCTGCCAAACTCTCACACTCTTCAGAACCAAACTATGTTTTTTGCAACTCACTGCATGTTGCACATCTCTAAACGTCTTTCTTTCCCAGGTTTTAAATGGACATTTCGTCCACTACTTTGCCCCCAAAGACCTGCCAGTTGTGCCCAAGAATGTGGTGTTTGTGATCGACACCAGCGCCTCCATGGTGGGGACAAAGATCAGACAGGTAAAGCAGCACAATCAGTTGATATTTAGAAAACTTGTCAAGTTAAAGCTGTGGGAATGTGTTTAATTATGGCCATTCTAAAGGCAGTGAGTATATGTGAGCTTTCTCTGTACGGGGTTTTCACTCCTACATAGGAAAAAAGTTTGGGATTTTACTCTTAAACATCTGGTATTTTTGCATGCTAGCCTACTTACCAAAAATCCCTGTACACTTGATATATCATAGGCTTGTAGTTTACTTTGACAAATGCATTTGTTTCCTAAATGTTTCTCTAATTTATAGAAAAGCTGCAAATGGAGATAGTTCTGATTTGAAAATTGAGGCTAAACTGCTGAAGAGCGTTGCATTGTAAAGATGTTAACTTGGTGCATTTGCTCTCGAGTATCAGATGTCAGAGCCTCCAGTGAGTAACTGAAAGCACCATCATGGAACAGTTTTCAAAATAAAAGGTGCTTTTAACTGCATTACTATACAGCGTTAACACAATTTAGGTGACAGAATTTTAATTGTGATGTTTCTGGAGCTTTCCACTGCATCTTGTATGTATGGTATGATATGATATGGGGTTAAATATTTAGAAAAAGATGATAAATGGACCTTAAGTTAAGATTATTTTCAAACTCCATTGTGATGGAAAGCCACAGGTGTTGGCCTTTATATTTTTATTCAACACTTCCCAGCGCTCATACTGGACTCCAGCATTGAATTTGGGCCAATCTGAGGAACACTTATACTGTATCTGCTGCAACAAGTCTTACCTATTGTAGATAAAAGTTCCAACTTGGACGAGAAGTAGCAGATAAGATATGAACTTCTTACTTTTCCAGAGTGTGAGAGGAAATTCCTGCTTCACATGCAAAGCAATTTAGCCAGCTTTTAAGCAGAAGTTCAATGGCTGTATTGGATTGGAAACCTGACACCCTATGTCCTCCCACACTTAAATATCAATATCAGACCTTTTCCTCCATCTGCAAAAGCAAAGTAGTCCCCTCAGCCAGACTCTGCTGATCTCTGCAGCTGCCATGAGTACAGAAACAGAGAGAGACGAAAAACAGCTTCTCAGTGAGACAGAAAAGTGGAAACATACAGCACAAGGCAGTGCTGTGAGGGAGGAAGGTCACTGTCTATGGGGTAATGGAACTTTCTAGACAACAGCACCCTCGACCCCTTGATCCGTCCCCCCACCCATCGCCAGCCCCCAGCGGGCCGCAGGAACAGAACAACAAGTGTGTTTTGATGTGGCTCTACAATAGAGGGTTTTAGTGTAGGGCAGTCTGGGGTGGTGACCCCTGCTTTATACAGCCCATATAGACATCCATAAACCCCCCAGCGCCCAATTATACATCACACCCACACTCAGAGCTGTAGAGATGCTGCCATTGTGAAGCTCCAGAACCAAAAAGTAAGAATTAGTCTGTGCAGTTCTGCTTGTTGCCTTCCTTAAACGGAGATATTCAAAACAAACCACACGGGTGTCAAGAGAGACTAATGCTGAGTAATTATCCAATTTAAGATATAATGATTTCTTATACTCATGAAGTTTCTGTTATAGCTCCAAATATATATAAATATATATATAAACACACATAATACAATGATAGTATAATGCCTGAATCATCAGCAAACAACCAAAACCCAGCTGTATGTCACAAACAAAATTAAATTTCAATCAGACTAATGCAGGCTGAAACATTATGTTTTCCATAAAGTTTTGGATGTATTGTGTCAGCCTCAACGCAGTAGCATACAGAACCCATTCAAAACTAACTGAATTAATTAAAATATGCATGACCAAAGTCAAGCTACAAAAAGGTTTTCAAAATCAATAGAAAAGTTTTTAATCATAGAGGTAATTAACTACAGGTTGAGACTTGGTGGAAGGGTGCAGCATGGGCCAAAGAAGAACTTATTACAGTTTGGAGTGGATCTGAATCACGGGGCAGACTTCACTTTTTATTATCATTCTCCAATGTCCAGAGTTACTAGACCTAAAACTATTGACACCATCCTCCTGGCCTTGATTAATGGGTGGAGTGTGTGCTTGTGACAAAAACACCAGAGCTGGTTAACAGGCTGGGCATTTGTAAAATGGTATGCATGATAATACAATAATACAATAACAATACAATAACTATGGCTGCACCACAGATACCGTGACCACTTTGTGGATCATCTAACATTCTATTGAAGCTAGAGTCCCATTTGTCTGCTGTAAGAAATTCTCTTTGTGGAATATGATGTTAAAAACCCTAGCCTTGTTTTGAAAGTGGTATTGAAACAAATTAAAAAATAATTTAAATTATTTCTCTTTCTTTCTCAGACTAAAGACGCTCTGTTCACCATTCTGAGGGATCTACGACCAAGCGATCGCTTTAACTTTGTCAGCTTCTCCAATAGGATCAAAGTTTGGCAGCCCAACCGTCTTGTACCGGTGACGCCCCTTAACATCAGAGATGCCAAGAAGTTTATTTACATGCTGGTGCCCACTGGAGGTACGATGTTATTAACCTTCCAGCTTGTCTTCTTCAAAATGTTCCTATATTTTGAAGGATAATTGATTGATCCTGTTGGATTAATGTATTTCTAGTTGTCAAGAACAACTTCAATTTCTTCAAAGCAACATGACCAGCATGGTTCACTGAAGACTTAAAAGTGTAATATGAGAACATTTCTGGTGTAAATATGATTCAATGTAAAGGTCTACCCAGAAAATGGTTATCTGCATTGAATAACATGATTTTTAAGTAGAAAGTGGAAAACATCCTTGTTTAATGAGCTTTTCATTTACTGGCCTCATGGCATAAAATCTATGAAGTTTGATTCACTGACTGTATAGCAATTATACAACATGACGTCTCTTCATTGCAGGCACAAATATCGATGATGCCATCCAGACTGGCTCCTCTCTGCTTCGTGAATACCTCTCGAGCCCTGACGCCAGCCCAAACAGTGTCTCCCTCATTATTTTCCTGACGGACGGGCGGCCCACGGTCGGGGTGACACAGTCCATTTCGATCCTGGGGAACACTCGCTCAGCCGTGCAGGAGAAGTTCTGCATCTTCACCATCGGGCTTGGGAATGACGTGGACTACCGGTTGCTGGAGCGCATGGCTCTGGAAAACTGTGGGATGATGAGACGCATCCACGAGGAGGCTGACGCCAGCGCTATGCTCAAAGGGTAAGAGTGTACTTTGTGCATCCAGTAGAATATATCTATGTAACATTTCTTCCATCACAGGCCATTTGGTCCGTCTCGTGAGATTTCCAAAACCTAAACATTTTTTGTATAGATATATAAAATAGGAAATCACATTTTCTCAGATGCCAACATGAATTTGTACAAATGGCGACCAATATGGAGATTCCAGATAATCTACACTCAAGATACTGATGGGTACTTTTTATATGGTCAAAGAATCCCATGTTGCTAACTGAGATGAAAGAAATGAAGATGGCTTCTTTCTTTATCTATATCAGATCTGAACATATCTAACACGGGCGTGAAACTGGTCCAAGACTGGCCCAACAATGTGGTCTGAAACTGGTCTTGTTTTGTCCATTTGAATCTGACTGTAGTTCACCTTCCTACTGATACAATTAATTTTAGCAGATCTGAACACAGCAATTATCTAAAAAAAGAGTGCAGATTAAAACAGTAGCGCTGTAAAACCTCTTAGAGGAAGCAGTTATGGTCTGATCAACAAATTCTGGAGCTGTTTGTTTGCGGTGGAAATGTGTTCCGACCTTAATCTGACCCAACGGTTGCTTTTCTTCTGTGTAAAAGAAACCGAACCAACAGGAAAACAAACACATGTTATCAATACATCAACTGATTTGGACTAGAGCAAACTATAGGTAAGATTGGTGTTAAACTATTTTAAATCTGACCTCACACTGGAGACAAATGGCATTTTTCCACTGCATGGTACCTACTCAACTCACCTCTACTCGCATTTTTTGGTTTTCCATTACAAAAAAAAGTCCTTGGTACCTGCTAACAAAGACTTTTTTTTAGTATCACCTCCGTCGAGGTTCCAAGCGAGCTGAGGCGATACCAAAAGGTGACGTGAAAACCTGCAGACTACTGATTGGTCGGAGAGAATCGTCACCATTCACTGTGTTGTCAATGCTAGCGACAGACGGGGGTGTCCTGAACAAACCCACCGTTTTAAATAGTTTAGTTTTTTCTTTTTTTGCTTCCTCCAGCTTCTTTTGAAACTAATTTGTCTTCTGGTTGTGGCAACAATCACCTGCCGAGAATCAAAAGCAACACATCTTCAACGTTCTGTGCGTGTGTCGCGTTAGGTCACGGCAGTTTCCTGCTATGACGACCAGCCACGGCTCGCCTCGCCCACGCCGGTACTAATCTGGATGGACGGGGCACCAAGTTCATTTTCGTTTCTTCTTTTTGGATTTTAACTGGCTGCAAACTGATCCAATAGTGGCTTGAAGCCAGAAGTCTCTTTTCTGACTCTAGGCCATCTAGAAGATGAACTATTAAGAAATTTAGAGGTAGCCGTTTAAAATAGTACAAGATATGGCTACTATATTGACAAATGGAGACTTCTACAGTAATTATATTATTGGTTGTATATGTAGTTTTGAAACATTTCATGCAAGATGATAATTTGGTCATTTGGACATTTTTTTGCACAGACAAAGAATTCCTCATTGATAAAAAGATATCATTAATTATTACTTTAAATAAGTAATTATTGTCAAATCCCCCCCTTCACATGGGTATAATCCAACTCTTATTAAGCAATTAGCTCTCCTTAATCCTTCCCCTCTACTCCTCCGACACGTCCCTCCATCTTTCATCAAGCTACGAGGGAACCATGACCGCAAATGTGACGGTGCTGACAACAGACCTCTTTAATCAACTTCAACACGGGACGGACAGCCACACACTACAACAACCACCCTCTTTCTTTCGCAGACATTTTTTTTTCTTCTATCCTTTACACACAACCCTCTTCCGCACTCGGACACACAATGTGTTTGTTCAGTTGAGCAGGAATGTGTGTGTGTTGTGAAACCTGCATCTGAGTATGTACGAAGCTTAACAGATAGACTCCGCAGATAATAACCCTCGTCCTGTTTGAACAAACACGCTGGTTAAGAGGGTGAGGAGGTTTACTGCGGCGTGACAACAAGCACAGGATGGAGGACTTGTACACACCCATCAACAACCTTTTGCTTCATACACACTCTTTAGTGAATGTGTGCACAAACTCTCAAGTGCGGTGGAAGTAGCTTTGAGAGGTTAGACACACAGGTTTATGGGCTGAATGAGGCTTGTTTGCATACACAAGACATTTGATGAAATCTGTAATGACACGCTCCTTTTTCTGCCTCAAAAACTATTGCTGATGTGCCCTTGAGCAAAGACACTGAACATGCGACTGATTGATGAACAACAGAGAAGAATACTCAGGTTTGAATACTGTGTGCATAATGTGTAAGACAGTAATTTATACTGCAGAAGTTCATGACAACATATGCAATAACCTACTCAGAGTGACATTAACATTAGAACTGCCCCCCCCCAAACACCTGCAACAATCTGTGTTGGTGTTGCTATAGGATACTGGTAAGAAGAAAATACAATTCATAAATCAAATTTAAGGCAATTTACAGTCTGGATTTTACAATCTCTGAGTTAGCATTAATTTGCTCTGCCAATTCAATTCTTGCGAGTTAAACAGTAATTTTAAGTAATTTCACTTATTTTAGAGTCACTGACAAACAATCTTGGCCTGCCACCAGATTACTCTCATGATAAAGGTTGTTCTGGAAGGAAATGACAAACTATTTTGTCATGTATGAATCCTAGATGTCTCTTTTTTTCTTTCTAGGTTCTATGATGAGATAGGAACTCCTCTGCTGTCTGACATAAGGATCAATTACACCGAGGACTCCGTCCAGTACGTCACTCAGCATCTGTTCACCAACTACTTCAACGGCTCCGAGATTGTCATCGCCGGCAAGCTGACCAACAACAGCGCAGAATCCCTCCACGTCCAGGTCACAGCCAGCAACAGCGACAGGAGCATCGTCCTGGAGACCGATGTTCCACTGCGGCACCGACAGAAAGAGACTGAGAAGCACGTGAAAGCAGCCACCGCAGCAATGGCTGCTGGAGCCAAGACTCCAGGGTCAGGGGTCACACAGGGATTAGGAGATGCTTTGGGTTCCATAGCGGGAGACTTTGTGGAACGCGTGTGGGGTTTCCTGAGCGTCAAGGATGGGCTACGGTCACGGCTGCGCAGCCAAACCAGCAAAGAGAGGGAAGACCACATCCAGCAGGCCACCAATCTGTCTCTGACTTACCACTTCCTCACCCCCCTTACCAGCCTGGTGGTGGAGAGGCCCGAGGTCCTGGCGGACGGCACCATGGCCCCGGCGCCCACCATCCCCCCATCAGCTGGTGAGGCTGTCTCAACTGCCAATGAGCTGCCAGGCGACACAGAGGACGGAAAGCCACAGAAACCCAACGAGAAGCCAGGCGGCCAGACATTGTCTCTGAGCAACAAGATTGGTGAGGCTGTGTCTCCTAGATTGCAGAGGGTGTCTGAGACGTACACATGGACAAAAGGGGATTGTCTAAAATGTGACTGAAATTTACTTCTTAAGAAAAAAATACTCCATCAAAATAGTTTTGAGTATCAAATTCTCACTGTGGTTCAAAGAAGTTGGTCCTTTGCAGAGGACGGCAGAAGCAATTAGCTTGGATTCCCAACAATAACAATGGATTTAAACTGTGACCAAGTTGAATGGCCAAAAGAAGTACCATAATATCTACTGAATCTTTTAAAACCACTGTTGCACCATAATCCACTTCAACACGGTCAATACAGACCAAAATAACCTGCTCCTGCTTGTCTCTGGGATGGTTAGCTGTCCACCTTTGTTGCATACAACTGTGATTGTTAACATTGGATCAAAAATGACTACACAGACAGCTAATTGTGCTAGCAACAAACAGGCTGTTTATTGTGCTACATTGTGGAGACTACCCTCAAAGATGGCTAAATACAGCTTATATTTGTTGTTAGCACAGTTAGTGGTTTACATTTCTTACATTTTTGACAAAGAAAAATGTGTATAGCTGAGAAAATGTGACTAAATACACAATTTCCTTTTAACAATAGCATGTGTTAAGGTATATTTTACCAAATTGTGGCAAAAATTATGTATAAGAGAGATCTACATATGAAAGAACCCAGTACAAAGTAGTATCAAAACTTCTCCTGTCAAAGGATATCTGCATTTTCCCTTCTATGTCCTATCCCTTCTGTTTGCCGATCTAAAACAAAATTACTATTTTTTATGGTTTTGCTCCCAGCCTACCAGCCCTAGAAGCCATTGTAACTGTTGGGAATCCAAGTTAACTACAGCTATTGTCCTCTACAAAAAGAAAAGAGTACAACCTTACAGTGAGAAGTTTTAAAGTATGTTTCTGGTTAAGAGAATATGCAAGTCATATAGCTTTTGTCTCTCTTCACACACCCTGTGTTACAACAATAACTGACCGACCAACAGTTCAGGGAAGATTTTAAGAGGAGCCGTCAAACAATGGCAGCCCTCTGATTTATTGCAGGAAATAAATGTTTTCTTCCTTGCAGGTAAAGTTGAAAGACGACCAGCCAAGAAATCCATCACCGTCTCCAAAACATCAGGTGACTCCACAGTCTCTCTAATGTAAATGGTTGTACATTTCCCCCTGCCTTTTTCATCCGATAGCCTCTGAACCCTATGTACTTTATAAGAACATAGGCAGTGGTTCCAAGACTCCATAAGGAGACTTGAAAGAGAAAAGAGGGGGAATATACAGTAGACTCTCTCTCTTTCTCTCTCTCTCTCTCTCTCTCTTCTCGCTGTCTGTGGGTGGCCTGTAATTTGGATGTTCGTCAGACAGTCTGGATGATGCCTCTGAACATCACCTGAAAAGAGGAAAGAACACACAGGGGTCTAATTGAAATACCAACACAAGCACTACATGGCACTTTAAACTTGCAAGTGTGTGTACTCGAAACGCACACACTGGGGTTGAATGGGAAAGAAGTAAGAGATGAGAAGTGGATGCGTTACAGTAAAGAGAGGCAGTTAGTGAGGGCT
The DNA here is from genome assembly GCA_013375575.1 of Percina caprodes. Taxonomy (NCBI): domain Eukaryota; kingdom Metazoa; phylum Chordata; class Actinopteri; order Perciformes; family Percidae; genus Percina; species Percina caprodes. The sequence continues at coordinate 5,944,969 of JABXJD010000007.1, read as the reverse complement.
AATGACCCTGTCATTACTGTTGCTCTCTATTCATCTTAGCTGGTTCTCACAAGCCTGAAGAAACTCCAGCTAAAGATTACACTCATTAAAAAGCCAATCTGAGATTCTTCATGAAGATCAATAGAAGTCCTGAGAAACATTGCCAAATTGAAGACAGCTACTAATCAGACGTTGCTTTTCTTAATTTTAAGTACAGGTTTTATACAAGTGTTAGAGGTTGCAGCTTAAGTTTTAAAGTTTCATCTATCACAACATGGAAAATTAAAGAGTTTTCCAAAGTCTCACCCGTCTCCTAGCTGGCCTTTTTTGCTCTAGCGGCACTAAATGACTTTTCTTAAACTTTTCTGAAGCTGGAGTATGTTTCTAGTAGACTGGGTAAACCCCGCCAGCAATTTGATTTCGCCCTGAAGCTCGGTCTGGAAACCTGCACGTTTCATTCTCCTACTTCAGTTCACAATTTTACGGGAACCAATCACAAACTGGCTTATCTACCCGGCGCGCAATTGGTGGGTTTAACGCAATGACGATAGAGAAGCGACCAAGCAGCTTCTTGTTTACATTCAACATAGCGACCAACAACGCATAGCAAACCAGTTGATGCTGCTGTGGCTTCTATGTAACCCGGATCGTTGGTCTGATTGGTTGAAGGACTATCCAATTGCGTACGGAGTCATTTCAACTATGGCCGTTGGTCACGCCTCTTGTGCAGAGAAAATACAGAGCAGACTCCCCTGACCAATGCTCAATCTCAAATCTATTGAGCTTGGCTTGGTTTAGTAATAGCCAGACTGGGTTGTTTCAGGGAGTTATTGTCACTTTTTAAAGCTTAGTGGGTATTTTTACCTGTACTGTATAACAGCTATAGCCAGGAGTTTTGAAATACTGACATCATGAGTCTTAATTCACCGGCAGAACTCTACATGTTAAGTTTAAGTTAAGAAATTATTCTAACTATTCAATGATATTTGGGTGTTACATTCCTGATTCTTGTCGCTGTTATTAAAGACACTGTGATTTCTCTCTCTCTCTCTCTCTCTCTCTTAACCTTTAAACCACCTCAGCGGATGGCGACCCCCACTTTGTGGTGGAGTTCCCGCTCAGTAAACTGACCGTGTGCTTCAACATCAACGGGGAGCCTGGACACATCTTGGGCCTGGTGTCTGACCACAAGTACTCCGGTAAGACTCCTCACAAACCTCCGTACACTGCGTTTAAACCCTTATTTCACATCAAAATCCGCATCATTTATGCTATAGGTCAACGTTTTTTAGGCCAAAACCCTAAGCTAAAAGACAGACGGGGTAGGACCAGATGGATGTTTTTAATGGATATTATTTATACATCATGTTTTAATGTAAAAATATATGTGGAAAGCACAGTGAATCCTTAGTATAGGTATAAATCAAATGTTTTTTTCACAAATAGGACAATTCATCACTGTACATGTACATTTTCAGACATTTTAATTGTTGAAAAAATAAGAGTTCAAAAATGACATCATTTGGCAGCCCCCCTGCACATCCTCTGAGGACCCCCTAGGGGTCACAGACCCCCTGTTGAAAATCACTGCTTTAGGTAATGAGGTCATTCACATCTTGTGTCTACAGGTGTGACAGTAAACGGTAAGCTAATCGGCGCCCCAGCTCCGCCTGGCAGCCACAAGCAACAGCGTACCTATTTCAGCACCATCACCATCGTGGTGGATCAGCCCAGACGCGCCTACATTGAGGTGACACCTAAAAAGGTCATCCTGGATGGGCGGGACCGGATGGTGCTGCCCTGCCACTCCACAGTCGCAGTGGACAGCGGTGCTCTGTCAGTGTCCATTGTGGGAAAGTCTAATGTGACCGTGACGGTCGGAGGAAACATAGTATTTGTGATCCTGCTGCATCAGTACAAGAATCCAGCCCCATACCAGAGAGACCATCTGGGCTTCTATATCGCTGACAGCAAGGGGCTATCGCACAACTGCCACGGCCTGCTGGGTAGGTGTTAACGATTCCCTGACAGATACATTCCTTCACTATTTATCATTAAGCATGCCTAAAAACCTAAAGCCGCGTTATCAGCCACTAGAATCACACACTATAGTGTCGGACTGAACAATTTACAGCAATTCCTAAACCCTCACTATTTGTTGGGCTAAAGAAGAGAGTTCCACTAGATCCAGTCAAGAAATATTGGATAAAGTAACACAACGAAATTCTGCTAAAAAAACAACCCATCACATTAATTATTAATTTGACTTTTTTCATTTTAAACAAATTGTATATCCAAATACAATACACCTTTTCTATAGGCTCAGTCGGAGACTTAAAAAAAAAAAAAAAATAAAACAGTTCCAGGGCTGGTTTCAAGATATCAGAAATTTGGATAGTTGTCATGGTAACATTAAGTGGTCATGTAACAAGGACTGGGAAGATTGTCAGAATAGGCAGTCAACAAGTGACAGTACTCTGATCCAATGGAAATCCCAATTGTCACATTGACAGCACCCTAGCCCAATGGATTGGGGGTGGGGGGCACCAGGGGCAGGGAAATAATATTTCGTGGGGGTCCGCCCCTAGATAAGTGATACAAATATGTATAGATTTAAGGATTGTGTTAGGAGTGTTATGTATCTGTGAGCACCCTGCTGGGTGTGGTGTGCATGAGTATGTTGGGGAAGTATTCTAATAAAAGTATTCTTGTAAAACTAGAAGGGCCATGCCCTATCTCACAAGGTAAATGCAATGTGAATGTGCCCAGTCGGGAACTAATTTCTCCAGTTATTCCAACATCACTTCAATGTCTTGCAATGATGAGGAAAGTCAACACTGCAAGATAGCGCATTTGTGCTGCATACAAAAATAAAATGTTTTTTTTTCCTTGGACCATACACCCTTCCACTAAGTTTCATGAAAAGTTTGGCCAATAGTTTGTCCGTAATCCTGCTGACAGACAAAAAACAAACCAAAGCATGACCTCCTTGGCGGATGTAATAAACCCTTAAAAAGCAAATACATTTAAGAACTATAATGTGAGGTCAGACTGAGTTTCCAAAGGAGTTAAACTAAAAGGTTTTGTCCCGTGTGGAGCATTAGAGTTTCATGGAAATCTATTATATCTTAAGGTGGTGACCTAGAGAAAAAGGTCATTAATAATTGTCACTGAGATCACTGCACTGACACAATCAACAAGGCCAAAAATAACAACTTGGGAGAAAAGAAGCACACTTTGGTTAAGTATTTAAGGATAAAGCCAAGATTTTGGTCAGTAGACCATCATCAGCGTGAGTTTGCCCAGATAAAGATTTAGTGACAAAATAAGCATTATTTTCTGAAATAATTCTGAAGAAAACTCTGGATCCTTGTTTTGTTTTGCAAACAAATGAATACTATTTTTTAACGCTTAACATCAACACGAAATCAAGAGTTACTGGCTGGTCTTCAAAGACTCGCATCAATCGAACCCTGACACTGAAATAAAGTATGCCTTTGATTCATTTTCAACTTTCAGGTCAGTTCCTGTATGAGGAAGTGGGACTGGCAAAGCTTCCTGCACAGGCCGACACAAAGCCGTCGTCTATCCTGAAAGTGAAGGACCGCTCAGTGCCGGTGGTTCAGAAGAGCAGGAGGATCTACAGCGGGACTCAGAGCGTGGACTGCTGGTTCGCCCGGAACAACGCAGCCAAGCTGATAGACGGACGGTACGAGGACTATTTGATGTCACACATGTTCGACACGGGGGACTGGCCACACAGGACCAACAGCGTGTGACACCACAAACTGTAGCTGTGAGGCATTTATTTGACTTCAGTCATTTTTTCTCTGTATCCATATCATATCGCAGCACATCCCAAATTCCAAACCTTCCAATGTCACTTTTCTTTGTCTCTTTTGAATATATTTTTTTACCATTTCTAATGAAAATTCAATGTTTTAATTATATTATGTGTATTATTTTTTACAATAATTTTGCAGTTGTAAATAAAACACCTAAACCCACTTTTTGAGGCCATTTTCTGAGACGTTACAACACATTGATATTGCACTCATCTGGGAATGTGTTTCTTTCTCACGCACCAAATATGTATGTCAACATGTCAAAATGTGGCCTCCTCGAGCTAAAGATCACACCTGGTTACCACGGATAACGGTTAACATGGGTAACTAACTCCTTGTCCCAGTGCCAATGACTAGATGCACTCCGAACACACAAATACACACAGCTCCATAGTCCTCCCTGTCATCATCTGGAGGTCACAGGGCTGCTGGCCCCGCCCACACAGGTGTGCTCTGGCCAGGTCCCCACTCAGGTTGTCTGTCATCGCACTGCCTCGCCCCAGCCGCTGCAGGAATTCAACACCAAACACCAGTTCATGTATCATTCATCTTTATTCATAGTACAGATTAAAGAGATACATTCAGTAAGTAAATACACCATATACATTGGCATATTAAAAAAACATTACAGTTGGAATATGTGAAACTGTAGACCTTTTGGCTTTTAATGCTTAAATGCTAACAGGGAGAATGGAAATGTTTAGCACCTGTAGTTCGGCGTTGGCTCTTAAAATTCTCTCATTTGCTATTTTCGCTAAAAACGTCCTGTTCCAATGTTACCACAGATTGTACCACAATACATAAAGTCAAATACATATTAAATATGAACAGAATAAATAAATGTGCCATAACTTGCAGTAGTTTGATACACAGCTACTGAATCATCCCAGAGTATTATTATGACATATTATGAGTGTTAGGACCATTTTTAGGGATAACGAATTTGACATTTTGAGATTTAAGTCATAATATTTTGAGGGGAGAAAATGGAATGATGATATGATAGAATGATAGGCAAATTGTAAGTTTAATAAAAAATGAAAATGAAGGCTTCACTTTATGATAAAAACAAACAGTAAAAGAGATAACATTTCAAGAAAGGGTTGTTTTACTAAAAACTCTGTTCTTCTCATAAAACGCCATTTTTTCTGGGATTTGGGGTGTTATTTTGTGTCTCTGGTGCTACCACACATATACCAACTTGGAAAAAAACCCATCCATGCTGTTTTGAGTGAGATACGGTTTCTGAATGTGACCTGCCTTCAGTCTCCGGGTGAGCTGTTCAAAATCTCCACGGCTTTCTACGTCATCGGCCGAAACATTTGGTGTGTGCTAACCACTTTAGCATATACCACATCAGCTAGCTTTCTCCACCTTCGGTCAGTACAAGGCAGGATTAACCGGGAGACTTCTTCTAAATGAAGGCGAACTTCCAACTTTGTGTGGAATACCTGCAGACGAAGGACATGTAAGCCGTTCTATACAATTACCTTTGTAGATTAGGGTGAACTTGTGTGTGTTGTAGCAGTGGCTTGCCATTGAAAACGAGGTGGCTAACCGCAAACAGCGCTAACTTTTAGCTAGCATTGCAGTTGCCTACCTAGCTACTGCGCAGTACCTGGTTACTGCGCATGTGCAACTGCCAACAAAGATGATACAATTATGAACCTGAAAATTAGCATAATATGGGCACTTTAAAAAAGCAATAGTTTTTCGAAAATATGCTTATTCGCATTTTTGCTGAAGCTCGATACCACTACTATCTCTGTCTTTTGAATACGAAGCTACAGCCAGAAGATGGTTAGCTTAGTTTAGCACAAACACTGGAAACAGCTTGCCTGCAATGACATTTGTCTCTTGACATTATGACTTTCTTGTAACCTTTTCTTTTAAAACTGGCCCTTTTTTCCGGAGAACTTTCAAAGCTTTTTCTCAAAATATTACGACATTATTCTGAAAGTCTCGGGGGTTTTCCCCTCCAACAGTGGTCTGGACTCCATTGTGTACAAGACATATGAAAATCATTGCAGAAACGTAGTGTGACCTGGTCCTTCGGTCCTTGCAAAGAACTAAAACTTTCCATTTAACCACGGCTTTCAACATGTTTGGTCCATCATGACTGCAGCAGCCAATAAAATCAACATATGCATGGTTTAAACAAAAATAAATGAGACCATTAGAGTTAGACTTAAAATAAGCAGCCAGAAGAAGAAATCGCTGTAAATAGTATAATTACACCTTAATTAAAAAGGAGGATTAAAAGAGATGATATTTTACGGAGTAAATTCTTAGAGCATTTGTACATACACTTTACTTACTTGCTTGCTTCTCTTTGCAATATGATACACAATAATTGACTCTCTTTAGAGCAACATCATTTCCAAAAGTCCCCAGTGTGAAGAGAAGACAGATTTATTTCAGGGCTTGTCATTACCACCCGCACGGTTTGCCCTGTGGGCACTGCTTTCTTAATAATCTCTCTTCAAATACGTTCAATTGTGGTTGCTCTAATGTTCTCTTGCAGCAAACGGAGGCAGCAAGGTGAGAGGATGACAAGCTTTTAAATTCCTGCCACAAAATGCTATTTGATTTACATGCATCAAGCTCCAGTTCAGTGCAGAGGAAGGCAGTTCAGGCTGTGGTGTTCACATTCACAGGTTATGAGACCTTTCAATTGTGCCTTTGTTTACAAGGAGGCCGATATTTAGACTCTTTAGGAGTTACAGATGCAAGGCTTGTTTGCGGTTGCTCATATTTAGGCTCTAAAGAGTGTGGTGTGCAGATAGAGGCCGGATGGGTAGCATCACCTGGGTTTATACCACCACCCAGCTGGGTCTCAGTGGTCCTCCAGAATACTGTACATATGGGTCTGGTCCGTCATCACCGGGCTCTTCCTCCCCCTCTGAAGCCTCGTCTGTGTCTGTCTCGGCAGCCAGCAGGACCTGAGAGAAGACAACAGATGTTTTATGCATGCAGGCCACAGTAGCTCAGCACAAGTCTCATTGCCAGACCTTCCTCCACAGCGCTGTGGAGGAGGGTCTGGCTTGTCCACAAAGCATTCTGGGATAGGAGAAAAACTTGCTCTGGTTTATTTGCATTTCTTTAAACCAATCATAAATGTCTTCAGCGGCGCTAAGCACCAAACGGAGCGCCTGCAAAATAGCCTCAGGAAGGAACTTGTTTGGGTAGAACATGTGTACGTTCAAAAATAGAAAACTCAGATTGGACAGATAGACTAAATAGCTATCTGGATTTACCCTGCAGAGATCTGAGGAGCAGTTAACCATGGTCCTTATAAATCCACCGCAGTTTAAAATTACAACACAAAGAAAGCAGAAGGTAACGGACATCAGGCTGAAAAGATTGACACCTGCCGGAATTTCTGGCGGCACCGGAGCAATCCCGGAAGTGGAACTTTGTGGATATAGCACAGCAGAAACCAAAAGCTAAAAGAAAAGTCAGTTGGGAAAGCTGGGAAATCTCTCAGTTCTGCATTCCCAGCCTGAAATAAATGTCCACGTTTATTCACAGCCTGGAAGATGCTCTCCTGCAGCAACAGGAATTCAAATCCCAAAGGAGAAAAATTCCACAACTATATAACATTTACAGCATAATAAAGCTTCATGTGTCGCTTTATGGTTGGGTTTCACAGGTGGAAAAGCTGATAGAAAGACCACTTTGAAGAGCAATATAGACTCAGATATTAGGATAAAGACCGGGAGTACATTACTGTCTCTTACAGTGTATTTTTGTTACTTGCACTACGGGCTGATCATCTCCACGATAACCTTATCACAGGCGGCAACACCAGCCTTGTGACTCTAGCTTTGACCGCCACCCCCACCAAGATCTCAACCAAGTCAATGCCTCTCTTATCTGTCGTCCTCCTCCACTTCACTCTGCTTTCCATAACATCAGCGCGTGGAAACAACTCCTAAATGTCACTTTTATTCCCAGGATGAAAGCTTGATTTATGGCTGCTTGGCAGAGGACCAGGGAAAAGGAAAAAGGGGAGGGAGGGATGAACACTCTCTTCCCACTGAACACAAGGGTCATGCACCCCTAACATCATCATTTGCCCTGACGTTTGTCAGTTAAATCTTTCCTAACAGAGCGAGAAAGAAACAAATGACTTCTGTGCTGTGTGGAGAAGGCGGTTATTTGAGTGATTCCCTGAACACAACAGGCCGTTTGCAGTTTCCCAGATAAACCAGCACTCAACCCAAAACTCACAGCAGCCTATTAAAAAGTCTAATTACGTGATGATACATACCACGTAACCGCAATGCCACCAGTTTGATTCCAGCCGCTGACTTTTGGTTGCACGTCTCTATCCCTTTGTTTCTGGTCACTGTACTGTCTCCAAGTAATTAAAGGCAAAAACATTCTTTGATTCACCAAGATTCGAGCTAGGCAATATATCAATATTGCATCAATATCGTGATATGAGACTAGATACGAGACTAGGCTAGATATTGTCTTAAATGTTGGCTATCGTAATATCCTGATATGACACAAGTGTTGTCTTTTCCTGGTTTAAAAGGCTGCGTTACAGTAAAGTGATGTCAAAAATCTCATTGTGTTCATATTTTGTGAAAGCACCAATTGTCAACCCTACAATATGGCCACAGTATCGATATCAAGGTATTAGGTCAAAAATATTGTGGATATTTGATTTTCTCCATATCACCCAGCTGTAGTTTGTAATGGGATGTACTTTGGATATTAATACTTTTCTGTGATCTTTTTTTTTTATTATTATTTTGTATATATTCAAACAAACAATTACAAACAATACACTGGGACAATAATACCGTAACTCTTAAAGGTTTGGGGGCTGCTAAGATTTCTATGCTACTTAAACTGAATTGAGAAACCGCTCTGCATTAACAATTACCACTAAGGGAGAGTGAGAAACGTTTTTGTGATTTATCTGAACTGGCCTCTTAAAATACATTTGCAGTACAAACGCAATTAAAATGTAATGAAAAAGCATGACAACATACTCTACTTTGTCCAAACACTGACAACAAAATATGATACTATCCAAGAGCAGAAAAAAGGAATTTGAAAATTACACATTTTTGTTCTTACGGTGGAGTGAAACCTCCACAGAAAAGCAGAATCTACCAACTCAACGGCAACGAGGGAGGACAGGGAGAACATTATGACTCAGTGTTTCTTGGACTGACTTCATCTGGGTTTGTTCCTCATTGTACAAGTGTAGTGTGTGTGTGTGTGTGTGTGTGTGTGTGTGTGCGCACACACTCTCATTCCCCCCAAAACAACAGGTGCAGTTGACACCCAGCGTGACCATGTGAGTACATCAACCATCAACGACCATTTTCACACACATTTAAATCTTAAAGCAAAACAAAGATATTAAAACGGTCACATTCTTGTTTGGGAACGGTTTTTTTTCATAACATTATTTTCATAACATCAAAAGAAATTCCTTTAAAAAGGGCCAGTGAGTCACTTCCAGAGCAGATCAGCCTGTCTGATTTCTTCAAGTAGTCTGGTAGGCAAGCATTTTACTTACTTTGAGGGCATTTAAACAGTTTCATTCAAACTTTGAGACCTTTAAATGCTCACTGCATTTTATATAAAGACTGAACAAACAATACACGGGAGCAGAAATCTGTTAAATGTTCAAGACATAAGAAACTTTGTCTCAAAGCCTAGTTTGGACCAAAGTTATGATGTGATCCTCAGTTTGTATCAACTCCCAATTACAGATCTAATCAACTTGAGTCAAGAAGATCTCTAGAACGAAGCAGGTGGTTTAGTTACATAGGTGACTAAAATCAATAACCAGCTGTTAACGGGAGCTCACTTTGCTCTGTTGGACTTATTTAGTTTTAATCTTACCAATGACTCCTCACTGGTGGCCCAGGGCAGCGAGTCAGCCTTCTTCACCGCGCTGTCACAGGAGTCGTCCAGGCTCTTCATCGTCTTGTATTTCCTCATCATCAGGCTGTCCACGACCCAGAACATGATGGACTGCAAGGGGGCAGAGAGATGGGACTTGGGTTACGAAAGACTAAACTCACTTCTTATTAAAATACCTTAAAGAGCCCCTCTTGTGCTAATTTGGATCTTTCCCTTATTTTAGTATGTCACATAGTTTTTTTATGTGTAGGTTATAAATGTATAAAGTACAAAAAACACATTTCACTCCAAATGGAGCTTCCTCTCCCACAGGCACTTTTTCTTCAACTGCCTTAAAATGGCTTCTTCTTGTTTGGAATTCCTCAATTAGTGATGCCATTGATTGAAAAAGCCAGCCTGTTTTTTTCAAATATGCTGCCCGTAGGTGCTGCCTGAGCAAGCACTGCCCACCCAGCTGACCAATCAGAGCAAACTGGGATTTTTGGGAAGGCGGGACAAGAGTGTTTAATGCAGATGAGCTAAAGCAATGGGCAGTATGAGAAACATGTTAACCCATTCTAGTAGACCTCAAGAGTACAAATATGATGCTGAAAAGGAGTATAGTAGGGACTATTTAACAATAGAAGATATAATGAGGCAATGTGACAACTAGATCATGAAAATGCTGCTCACATTCACTATGAAGGGAACGATGAGCATGACCAGCACCAGCTCCAGCTGAGGGTTAGCAATGTAGCTTAGCAACACCTCCTGCAACTGGAACAGAAGAGAAGAAAGTTTAACATCTAAATGTGGGTATAAAACATAACAAAACACTGAATTCCTCTAATTTAGATTTTGATGGTGTAAAATGTATCATTAGCTATGTAGGACAAATAATGCAGAAACATTTCTAGGAAATGAAGAAATGTTTAAGCGTTTAACCATTAGTTTCTACACGCATCATTTCAATTACAAAATATCATCAAATATATTTTTAAGATATTTGGGTCCATATAAAAACTGACCAATTTCTTAGTTTTCATATTCTGTACATTTGTGGGAAAAAAACATAAAAGTTCACAAAACATTTGTTTTACTATGTTTAGGATTATATTGCAATAGTATGAATGTTACAGCAGAATTTAATCTGAATTAATTGGTTATGACCATGTAAAACAAATATTAGTAGGAAGACATAGACTAAAGGACAAAGAGAGAAGACGTGACTGTCAGCTACCCTGCACCTGAATGAGACGGCCTATAATTGGGTTAGTGTATCAGCGCCTTTACAGTATATTCCCTAGAAGAGCATCTGTTGCTATGACACAGGCTAATTTGAATCAAATATGTAATGCAAACAAACTGTCCTTCAAATACATTAACAATGCCTCTATTTGTTTCCATTAGAATAAAAAAAAACAAGTAATATTTTATCCTCCACTTGATGGCGCTTGATGGCTTTCATCTCTCAAATCTGCCAAAGAATTTCAAACAATTCAAACAAAGTCAAAATTAAAATGATTGAAGATTGTATACATTTGTAGATTTGTTTCATGGACAGTCTGGTTGACCTCAAGATCAGTTTGGGATGTAAAAAATCTTGTTTGTCAGAATTAAAAAGGAGTGAAAACATGGCTTCAGATGAAGCTGCGGAGCATTTCAAAGAGAACATTTAGACCTGTTTCAAATTATTTTAGACTTAGAACACAATTCTTAAGTGAATTTAAGACTTCTTGAGGCCTACACTTTTGATTTTGAAATTTTTAGACCCTCACAGAAACCCTGCCATAGGACCTGAAAGCAGTAGAAGTAGCTGTACAATGTCCTTACTCTGGACCATCCGGGGACGAGCAGCACCAGGCTGATCACACCTTTCTCCAGCACCATGATGAGCAGATAGATGCCACACTGACCCAGCCAGGCTGCGGCCTGGGGAGGGTCGCCTGCAGGAGAAGAGGTGTAAAAACATGATTAAAATTAACCATATCATATAAACATATTGTTATATAAGATTCCAAGCACCGCCAGTTTTCAGGTCTAAAACAAAAACAGAACTAAAAATGCATTTACAAATGTCATAGTTTTCTCTCACTTTTCCCGTTCTTTATCTAATAATGATCTTTTATGCCCAAATTGAAAGATTGTATTTCTCATTTCAATGTATATTATGTCTTTTGGCCCACAATATCTTTTAATTAAATTTATTTTGATGTAAACTAAAAACATTTTTCATATTTTTGTTATTTTTGATTATAAATCTATATATATATAATGATGATAGAAACCTATTATATATTATATGATTGTTATTGTTTTGGACCACCAGAATTATTTTTTATTTAAATTGATTTAATTTAGATTTTTAGCTTCTGTAGGATTCAAATTGTGCCAACTGTGTGAAGCTCCTTGCATTACATTTTTGCATGACACATTCAGTATAAATCAATGTTGATTTCATTTTGTTTGATTTAACCTTTAAAACACTGTTCACTTGTGGGATATGACCCTAAACTTTCCCAAAAGGTCTGTAACACAGGTGTCTTAGCACAGCAGACACAAAGGAGGACACGTCTGTCATTAGGACAGGAAGAAGGGAGGAGAAAGATACAAAGACAGACAGAAAAAGCTAAATAAAGGGTGAAACAAGAAAGAACAGAAAGCAAGAAGCTACTGATTAAGTGACCCCGATCATAGAAAGAGGAGAAGAGACCTAATCAGCCTCGCAAAGTTGTTTCAGGGAAGTTCTACCATCACACACGGGAGAAACACAAAAGAAAGAAAACAACAGCAGAGTGAGTGAGTGTAATAACTGGCGTGCAGTTAATCCCACTCTGTAGCCACTGGGAATGTTTTCCAGACGGGTTGCAGCTGGAGATGCTGGCTTTCCTCCCCGTCTACCTCCGGAAGGTTTCAGGCGCTCTCCGGTGGCAGAACCCAGAGCTGCATCTCAGTGGAATTTTCTATGGACATTCATAAATACAACTAGTCGGGAATTTCATGGTTTAGAAATTAAAAGAAATTGGAGTCAATCCCAAGCCGGATGGATAAGCACATAAAAAGATGGTTCCAGACTAGTTTAACGATAGCCAGACAGATTAGAAAAACGGACGGTCAACAATGTTAGTGCTCATGTTGCGAGTTGTTTGTGTTGTATGTTGTGTAAAAATTAGAGCGCGTGCCCCATGTACCAAGCCTCAGTCGTTACTGCGGCAGCCCAGGGTTCAAATCCAACCTGCATCCTTTTGCTGCATGTCTTCCCCCTTCTCTCTCCCCTTTCCTGTCTACAACATTCCTATCAATTAAAGTGGGCCAAAGTGCCCAAAAAAAGTGAAATTAAAAAATAAAATAAAATGGATAGGCAAAAAGGAAAAGCAATGATTTTTACTCACCATATTCACCAAACATGAGCAACGTCCACTGCTTGCTCTCCACTAGTTTGGACACCAACTTCACAGCCAGCCAGATGACCAGCATCCCCAGCACGGCGTCCAGCAGGAAGTTTATCAGATACCTTTGGGGAAATAGGAAATCACGTTCTCGGTGAGCCACCCTCAGACAGTTGAACCTCATCTTATCAATGCTTGTTAGTGCTGACCGATAACTCACAGGGAGCATGGGTCCTCTTCGGTGAGCGTGGACAGGAAGACGTTGGCAAAGTGGATGAAAAGAGCACCGATGGCCTGCTTGGATGTGTCAAAAAACCTGAAAAATAAAGGGTTATTGTATTGTGTTGGATGTCTTAAAATATCTTAACATTTTATGGTCATTAAAAAAAGAAAAAAAAGATTATATCACAATCCGAGAAGGATATATTGTCAAGCAAGTAGCACTTATGAGGATATCTAACATTAGGGAAAAAAGAGGCGGCAAAAATGGGTTCAACCAACATTTCCTTTACTTTAATAGACTTTAATCATCTATGCAGGTCTTATCAAATGTAAGGGTGCAGGACAGGAGAGAGAAAAGAAGAAACATTTCTGACCAGATCCTCCACGGTCGTCTGATCCCTACAGGCTCCCGGAACCTCTTCACTGCAAACAAAAAAAGAAAAAGTCCATCAATTAAATGATGATTTCCCCCTAAGGCTGGGCAATCAATGACATTTTTTATGTTGACTATGTTGGCTCCCGACGATCACAAAAACCGAATAATTGAGAAAAACAATTATTTGGCACACATTACGTTTTGCACGCAAACAAAAATAAAGTCATGAGTAAAAGTAATGACAAAAGAACTGTTGGCGCGTCCACATGATACAAGCCTTCCGTGATCGCGCACACACTCACTATGGTTGACTGCTCCTCAGATCTCTGCTGGGTAAATCCAGACTAGAGCTAGACTATCTGTCCAATCTGAGTTTTCTCTCGCACAACTACTTTGCGGCGACTCTGTGCGGAGTTTAGCCCCGCCCATGACGATTGGGATTGGTTTAAATAAATGACATTAAAACCAGAGCACATTTCCTCCCATTTGCAAATGCTATGTGGAGCAGCCAGACCCTCCCTCAGTACACTTTGGAAGAGGGTGTTGGCAAAGCAAGACAAGCTTGAATGTAACGGATGATTATTAATATAAAAAAGGTACGCCCTAAAGCTTTAAGGGAAATTTCACAGTTCAGCGATTGCTACATCTTTCCCACTGTCAATGAAATAATAATTAATGGTGATTTCGATATTGACCCAAATCATTGTGATTCCGATTTTTTTCCTATAATCTTGCGGCCTTATGTCCCACTAGACTTGTGTTTATTTTGCAAAACCATAACATATAACACAGTATCTTTGCAGTTTGTTTGACCTCCAGCGTGAGCCTCATCTCTGCAGGGCCGCAGGACAGAGGGGGAGCGAGGACAGATGAAACACAGACGTTAACACATATCGTCCTTTGTTGTTATTTTCACCACCATATTCCTCCCCACCAGGCTCAGGATGAACAGACAGCCACTATTCCTCTATCTCACCATCTAACAAGGTCAGAGAATGTGACTCGGCATGCAAAACCAGGATCAAGGCTTCCTGCAGACAGCTTTTACATCTGTAAACTCATAACAGCAGCATTTTATTACAGTATAATTATTAATACCTTTTACTGTATTTGTTTTTTACTTTATTAAGCCATTCAAAAGGAACTCCAACTGCATTGCTTTAGGGCAGGAACAATTCACTGATTATTCTTCAGCAATTTTGTTAATCAATGAATTATTAAAGCCAGTCATCAAGCTCAACATTTGCTGACTCCAGCTTCTCAAATAGTGAATATTTGTTTTTCTTTTTTATAGATAATTGTGAACTGATCTTTGTGTCTGACATCACGAGTTATATGAAGACGTCCCCTTGGGGCTCTAAGAAGTTGAGATGGGTAGATTTTGTTTTTATTCAATTAAACTGCTAAAAAAAATGAAAATAAATTTGGTAATGAAAATATTTATTAGTTGCAGCAGTACATCGCTTAGTCATTTCGAAACGTGTAACTTTAAGAAGTTGTAAGGGTGTCGGACACACACAAAATGCCATTAAGTGTGTCAAATTTCTCTCATGAGGCACTGGGAAAACAGGCATCGCACAAACCAGACATAAGAGTATGTTTATAAGTGAAAAGTCAGAAAGTCTGTTGGCTAACAAACTCGTCTATTCTATATAAATTGCTCAAATCTTGACTGTTTTCAAATATAGCCTAAAGCTTTGGCTCAAAGAACGGTGGAAGCTATAGTGGTGGACATTCAGCCTTTTGTCAGGATTACGTGAGTGCAGGAATAATGACCAGTCAATGGAAGGAAACTTACAAAAATAGCTTTGAGGAAGAGCAATCTGAACACAGATCAGTAAAGGGATGCATAGTGCAGGCTCGGCAGCTGTGACTTGGCATACCGCCACTGTGATCATAGCTGAAAGGCACTTACTGCTCGGCTGCACACAAATAATGTGGTACAAATATTTAACAGATGCATGTGCTTTGACCAAGAGCGACACATGCGAGTATGCTGAACAGGATGGGGGGGGGCCGGGGGTAATCGATTTTTCTACTAATAAGTAACTGAGTGGAGGTTTGAGCTCATTGATCTCACTCACCCTCAAGGCCTGGCCTACTTCTGCAACACTTCGTTGCTATGAGGCTTCAACTGCTCTGAACCCGGCTGCTTGGATCAGTTGATGAAATCAAATCACTATGAGTGCACTGACCTTTTCATAACTACACTCGAATTATTAGATCATACGCCGACACACTCATTAAATGAGTGGATACTACTCAGGATGCACTGACATTTGTACGTGTGTCATTTTCCATGTAGCATTTGTATGTATCTGTTTGACAAATGAGAGCTAAGACACATGGTAGTAGGGCTGCACAATATTGGGTTTTTTTGTTTTTATTATTGTCATCGCGATAGTAACTGGGGCAATAACCATATCGACACGCAGAGATTTTGTTTAGTGGTGTCTTTTGTGTGCAATTTAATGTTTAATTTGTTACATAACAAAAATGTTGGAAAACAACAAGCTTTTTTGTATTTTAGCAGAATACTGAAAGCAGCAGAACAACTGCGTACACTCTAATATCTGTTTATGTATTGCAAGGATAATTGTATTATTGAAAATTGCGTATTTTCCTCATAGCGAGAAGCCCTACCAGGTTGCAGAATAAAGTCAATTTTAGTCAATGTAGTCTCGCATTGCCAGACAGCACTCCTCCACAGCGCTGCGGAGGAGGGTCTGGCTAATCCGCACAGCACTCTGGGATGGGAGAAAAACGTGCTTTGGTTTATTTGCCTTTCTTCAAACCAATCACAATCGTCTTGGGCGGTGCTAAGCGCCGCACTGAGCCCCGGTGCCGCAGGAAAATAGCCTCGGGAAGGAACTTGTTTTAGTGGAATGTGTACGTTCAAAGGTTGTTTTAGGCGTGCAGATAGTCTAGCTAGCTGTCTGGATTTAACCTGCAGAGATCTGAGGAGCAGTTAACCATAGTCATAAATCAACCGGAGCTTGAAATTACAACACAAAGAAAGCAGAAGGTAACAGACATCACGCCGTAAAGAAGGACACAGGGCGGAATTTACAGCAGCAACAGAGCAAT
This sequence comes from Percina caprodes, assembly GCA_013375575.1. NCBI lineage: Eukaryota > Metazoa > Chordata > Actinopteri > Perciformes > Percidae > Percina > Percina caprodes. Next base: position 5,928,200 of record JABXJD010000007.1, on the reverse strand, counting down.
CCCGGAACTGATTGGAAAAGAACCAAAATAATGTAATCCAGGATGGCATAAGGTAATCATCATTAGACATATGAGATGGTATTTAAGAGCCTTTGGTTTAAAACAAACAATATAAAGTTCCTAAATGGCTTGAGTGTTTCTTCTTGACTTGATACCAACAGCAGTCAGCTGCAGAACAGAAGTATTAAACATTGTGGTCCCAAATCTGGTAAAATGCCTAACATTCTCCAAGTCAGCTGCCACAGAATCACAAGTTATTTAGCAGTCAGTAGCCATTGTTCCGAGTAAATCCACAAAAGGAGCTACGTGGCCGTAAAGGAGCTTGTTTTGCTGTTAAGGCAGGCAGTCAAAAGTCCTATAAAAAGTGGCTGAAATGATGATATATTTCACCCAAATCTGCCTATACTGTGATAGTTACAGGGCTGCATCACAATTAAAAACAAATATTAACTCTTGAAGTTCATGTTTCTTTAAATCAATCACGACATATTCCATGGAGTGCAGCCAGTTTGCTGAATATTAAATTCCACTGAAAAAACTAGAGATGGTCCGATACCATTTTTTGCTTTGCGATACCTGAACTTGCGTATCGGCCGATACAGAGTACTGATTCGATACCAGTGTGTCATATATCTCGTTTTAACAGCTGTTTACTACTCTCCCTATATGATGTGATATGATTTCTATCTTTGTTGTCGGTCTGGCTCGGCTTAAACTCTCTCAGGTCAAACACAAAGAATGCCATAGCACTTTTTATTAGGTCAGTTATAACGGAAAAGAACATAAATAAACTACTTTAACGTCCATTTTCTTTAGGGCTTTATTTTGTGGTATCGGATCGGTGCATAAACTCCAGTACTTTCCAACACTGATACCAGCATTTTAGGCAGGCGATACCGATACTGGTAACGGAACATCTCTAAAACAAAAACGTAGAGATTGTATCAGTATATTGTTGGCATACATTTTGGTTAACGGACAACAACAACGAAACCCTGGATCCAAAACCTGCCATTCTACCGTAGGGAGAAACCATGATGACACTTTCCTTAAAAACTCGCCAATTTGTGATGCTTTGAATATAGGCCTACATACCAGTGTGGTTTGGTATGCCTTATTATGTACGCTTAAGTTGGGGCTTTAAGGGTAAGTACCGTGTTTTTCCAACCTGGACCCTATTTTCCTGTTTTGTGTATTTGTGACTAATAGGCAGGGCGCCATATAGGGCGTAAAAGTTAGGACAATTCCAAGGGCCCACTACTGACAGGGGCCCCAAATAATAAGTAGAAACTAATACAAATGATTAAATTAACCCAATTTAATTTTTTTGTCACAGGGTCCAAAGTTCCTGGCGTTGCCCATGCTGATAGGAACAACAATCTTTGAAATCTGTAGCTAGCTGTTTAATGCAACCTTCGTCTATTACTCAACCCCTTAGTGCTGTGGAGGTGGCCGTATATCTTATGGGGTGCTGCCGTGGTGGACTAGTTACCCAGCTGCTGTTTTAATCACTGCAGGAATTGACACATTAGCTGAAGCATTGTAGTGAGCTAGCGGGCTCTAATTCATATTAAACTGAACATTTCCGTTTACGGTGAAGTGAGAAACGTAGAATGGCTTCTTTAGGAATATTCATGTTGACGCTTATATGTCCTCATTCCTCTAGTTTCCTTTATGCACAGCATGTTGACGCATGTAAATTAACGTTAACAATGTTGCATCGTAGCTAGCTAATCTAGCTAACTGTCACTCCGGACGCCATTCAGCGGATTGATCGATAGCTGTCCTCCAGAGTGAAGTAAATGCATCTATGGCAACGGTGTGTTATACTTAGCAACGGATCGTTATCAAGAAAATAACAGCCCGCATTCTACATTAAAATGTAACCAAGCCATGTAATAAGATAAAATATACAATGACAGAGGAAGCCTTTAGTGACGCCTCCATAAAATTAATGTGTTGAATTTGTCATTACCCAGTGTGCTTTGTTGAATGGACTCAACGTTTTGTTTTATTTCATGTGGATACAAATTTACTAGAGGAATAACTTGCTTAATAGCTAGTATTTGAAGTAATGCAGTAAGCCTGCATTTAGTTCCCATGCTTGTTATTTCCACAACAATGTTTCTACAATGTAATCTACAACAATGTAATCTACTTAAATGGACACCGTAACAGTGGAGTGTGATGTGCAAGATAAGAAGCAGAGGGTCACGCACGTTACTGTTGTAAAAAACAATAACAATGGCAAAATGTACGATTATCCAAGCGCAAACCAGTACAGAAGGCATCAATACGTTGTTGGGCAGGGTCTTTTTACCCAATCATTGTAGAGAGTCAGAGTAAAAACGTACTGCTGGCGACGGCTGGGTGAAGTCTTGACTAAACCCAACCCCTCCATTATTGGCCCTTAATTAAAAACGTACAGTCCTTTACAGCACCTAATTCATGCCGACATGAACAGAGAACCTCAATATGCCACGTAATGTTTTCAAAGAGTTCCATCTGGGTACGTTTTATTGTGGAAAAACAAGAAAATATTAAATTAGCATATTCTTCAATGGAATTTGGTTCCATGCAAAAGGGGCAATAGCAAACGTCAACAAATCGCCACGTGGACTAATGTAGCCCTTTAAAAGCATGTTTCTGTACGTTGTGTTTCGTGCATACTGTCTCCTTAATAAACACAAAAATACATATGTGATATTGAAGACGTTTTAAGAAATAAGGATTTTCCGGAGATAGGGTTACTCACACATCAGCGTACTGAAGGCAACGATCGCCAGGAGTCCCTGGATCAAGACGCCGAACCTGTCCGTCAGCGCTCCGTTATCGCAGCCGTGAGGATTCGAGTTATTGATGTCAGACGTGTTTGTGACTTCAAAAACGCCATTGTCCAGGAATCTTTTCACCAAGAAGACCCCGCTGTATCCGTACATGTCCATGTTGACACGATTAAAAAAAAAAACAGCCGTCTGACACAAAAGGTGCACTCCCTCGGTGGGCTAGGACCTTACCTTTCTTTGACTCGAGAAAAACAAACCGCCGGGTTTCTACTTCCGGCTTTCGGTGTAAAGTAAGGTTAAGTTTTCTTACAGTGTTCCCAGAGACTGACGCTACATCGCTTGATGCAAAAAGCACACAAGATAATCGATTATCTGACTCACATCCACGTTTATAATGACAACGTAAACACGACGGAAAGTGTAGCTTCCGGTAAAAAAAAATATTTCAAAATAAAAGGCATCAGCTTGGCAGAAAAAAAGGGACAGGCTGTTTTGTGCAAATCATAGTAGCCTACCATGGCATAGCAACCTAAATGTTAACAATTTTACCAAAAAACGTATTTGATACAAATGGAGGAAATGACAATGCAAGGGGATTGAAGAATAAAGTAAATTATCAAGTGATCTAATTAATTTAATTTGGAATAGTTCGTTAAAAAGGAATCGGATATCTCTGACTGTTGTCAATTTTATGGTAAATGACATCCAATTTGAATTGACTCTGAGCTTATTCTTTTCTTCTTAGTAGACTATTGTTATCTGAATAAAGTATTATTCTATCTATTGCCTGTTGTATTGTTTTGTCTGCAACTGTGTATGTTGCTATATCTTTCAGCAGATCTCCCCTGCAAAATAATTCTCCATCTTTCTTGGGACTTACCTATTTAATAAGTACAATAATAAAAAAAAATGATCAACCTTAAAAAAACACAGCTGATCCTTTTTCCGCTATTGACTGTTTTCCACCTTTTGATTTTAAAGTAAAATTGCCCTAAGGTTCCTGTTGAAGTTGGTCTACATTGACGCAGGTCTGCCATCCATAGGCTCTCGCAGCAGAAATCCTTGTGACTGAGGGCCCGTGCATGAGGCAGACCTCAAGCACACGCTCACGTGAAGATGTAGGGTAAAGGAAATAAGGAAATCTTTATGTTGAAAGTCGTCGGATAAAACTCACTTTAGGCTATTTATGAATAATCATAAAAAGTAGGCCTAGAGTGGGTATAGTTATGTGATTTCTTATTACAAAATGATCTACAGCATAGACAATTGTCGGTTGTCCGTTTTGAATCATTCCACACGCCCTCTTATGGGACAATAAAACATAACTTGGGTGTGAGACAAAGAGAAGAGTGAAACAGCTGTAAATTAATTTACACCCCAGCCATCTCAACAGAAATGACCAAATACTGCACTGCAAGTCTGGCTCTGAAAATGTCACTCATAGGTCCAACTGCTTGTATAGTTAGCAACACAATTGCATTCACACAAGCAATCATTACTTTCAATTCATTCACATTAGCATTATTAAAATAGCACTAAACCCTTCAAAAGTGTTGACAAGGCGAAGACAAATCAAATGTCCAATTCTTTTTTTTTTAATAGGCTACACATTCTTTCTTTGGGGGGCATAAGAGTCCACCAGGTACATTGGAGATTATAAATAAATAGCTTAAATAAATAAATAATTGTCTTTGCGTCCCCACATAAGGGACTCAGACTGGTTCTGATAATAACTTGTTTCACGCTTTACTACATAGCCCATAGTTCATTTAGGCTTCAGAAGATGCATCATTTAAATTAAGCCAAAAGAGAAAATAGTGCTCTGCTTTGTGCAGAGAGGCTGCGGGTTTATGCACACGTTTGTGTAAAGAAGGGGGTAGGGGGTTAATCCAGTCTCGCGCGCGCTTGGAAAAGCCTCTCTGACAGATTAAATTGAGCACGGCGCACACTCCAACCATCTGTTCCTGCAGCGGCATCACACCGGCACGAGCGCCTCTTCTCCGGTCTCGATGCTTCCTTTGTGTTTTTATGATCTTTATGAATCCGATCTGTCGCCGTTTATGCAACACTGAACATCCCGTTACAGCTTTCAAAATAAAATCCTTAATGCAGTTATGAGCAGTTGTGCCACTGTCATAATAACACTTCTATTGCAGCCTGTATAGCTGATCCACATCCCCATTACATGTTGGTGACTTAAACCTTTTTGGCTTGAGAGATGGTTCAATATGAAGTTTCTGAGCCAGTAGGCTAACATTAAAAGAACAAAGAATTTGACAAAACCTAAAAAAACAAAACCCAATTTTGCGGTAAATAAGTGGCTATTCTTTTGTGTTTTACCCCTTTAAATCATCTTGTGACCCACATGTTGAAAACTACGCCTTAAAACCATAATGTATTATTATTATTTCTACCTTGCAGAATACTCTTTGATTTAATATCTCGCAAATAGTTAGTTAGTAATAGTTCAAGCCACACAGACAAAAAAAACAAAAAAAAAGGTATTTTAATAGCCTTTGCATCGCGTTTTTAAATATGCTTGCCTTATTTAGGCGATATGTGAGATCCGGGGTGTCACATATTGCGTTTTTCTTTCGGTAAAATCGAGGGACTTTCGGTAAACTTTCAGGGGTTCCTCAGCAAAATATGTGTAAGTTAAAAATATATGTATATGTATATGTATAAACCTGCATGCCTGAAGAGAAACAAGCAAGTGGCCCATCAAACCTCGTGTTACACCGGCAGGATAAGCCATGTAGCCCAGGTTTCACTTTCAGGATTTCCTGAGTGCAAAAAACGTTGACCATATTTTGTATCTGCCTGGCTGGGACTACAGCTTACATCTGAACTACTGGTTGTTAATAATAATAATAATATATCTGTTTAAGGACATTTGTGCCAACCTTTGAACCAAAGGCATGCCTATTAAACGTGGTGCAATGCGCTCCGACCACTAGAGGATACTGTTGACTGTGATAAGACATGGCGCCCTTAAAATAACAGAAGAAAAGTGATTCCAGAAACAAACCAAACATAAATAAATAAATGGAGCAGAATGAAGTGGTCAAAGAGCAAATGGTTATAAGAGATAATACATTATTGACTTCTCCGGGTTATTCGTGCGCAAAAGCAGCTTAAGATAAGGTGAAAGGTTGTTAAACTGCTATAGTCAGCTACATAGGCTACATTCTCTTAAAATATCACCACTTGTATTATCATTTTTTTTTATGATTATAGCCTATAGGGTAGTTTTTCTTCCTAAAACTGTATCAAACTGATCAAATGCTTGTGAACACTACAAAAAAGGACAGATTTTATTTAACTTGAGCAGCCTGCGATGATTAATTGATATGAATTATATAGCCTAGGCCCATCGATTATTTTTTTTTTTTTTTTAAGTTACATCAGAAAAAGTTTATGCGCATAAAAAGTAATGTTTCATGTTTTTTTGGCGACTGAACTTCAGTTCCATGTTTGACAGGCTAAAGACTTTTTTTTTGCTGCTGCACTTAAAGGTCCATGAAGGAGTTGGCTTGGAAATATCTGTGGATGTTTTTGGACATGCGCAGATGGGAGATGCCATATTGGAACGGGGGCAGCAGCTGAAAGACGTCGCTCGCGTTGCTGTGCTCGTGCTTTAAGCGAACGAGGAGAAGGAGAGAGAGAGATAGAGAGAGATAGAGAGAGAGAGAGCGACGGAGCGAGAGAGAGAGAGAGAGAGAGAGAGAGAGAGGGTCTCGAGAAGGAGAGGCGACAAAAAACTTGGACAGGTAAGACAGGTGACGGCTCCGGCGGTCCTAGAAGGCTTTTCCGTGGTTGCTGCGTTTTGTTATTTACATTTTGTCGACGAAATTAACACAGGGAGAGTTATTTCTCTCCCCTTCGCTAAAAAGCCATGAAGTGCTCTCGAGGCGGTTTCTGTAGAAACAAGAAAATAGTCGCGAGCGTTCGTTCACGAGCCCAAGTTGTTCAAAGTGTCTCTCACGCGCTGTAATTAACAGCTTTCACCGGCTGGGAGGACGCTGGGAGTCGCGGTAATACGTTTTATTGCGTTGTTTTTTCTCACTGTTTGTCTGTTTGTGTCCGTCATGTTGGGTATTTACCTGTTTGTGAAATAACGTGAATTTTAATAATCTGCCAGAGTCACAGTTAAACCGTTATTTGAAGGTGTTTTTTTTTAATGTTGTGTTTAAAGACCACGACGCAATTTAGTTTGATGTGAACACGAAGTTGTTTTCATAGACCAACGTGTAGAAATGACTTATTGCTGTCATTAGCATGTCAATGAGTCATTTTGGGATTTTTTTCGTCACCCTTGGGTGCTTAAAAACCATCGGAAAATACCGGACACTGCCAAAATGTCAAACCACTTTCAACATGGCGGGTTATGGTGTTCGGGGGGAAAAACTGCGCCTTAAAATCTTTGAACGAGGAAAAAATAAAATGATGGCAGATAACGCGCCCGGTTCTGTTTCTTTTGATGGACATACACGAGGTTTAATCAATTAAATTCAAAGTGTGCTTTTGGCAATTCCGTGGGAGTTTTTTTCCGCTGCAGTTTTGAGTGTGCAAAGTACATGACCGGAGTGGCAGCCAGCCTGCTGGTCGGCTACACCCCTCACAGCCTCATCTTCCTCATGTGCACTTAACGTTTCCTCTTTCACTTTTATCCAAAAAGGCTCGAGCTCATGCGACACGTCTGTTTCCAGACCACGTTATATCAGATTAATATCGTTTTTCCAAATAAAGCCGACAGCAGGATGATTTAATTCCACATTTTGCCTGTAATCTTAGATTAATATGTTGATGATTGCACAATCGGGCGAGATATCTTTTCCCAGTTTATTGTTTCTCTATGTGTAGGCTACATTTGCCACGATTAAGCAGATAATTGGGTTAAACCTCACGTAGGCTATCTGTTTAATTTTTTCTTTTTTTGCAGGCGGTCTGCAAATCCGGGGTTTACAGCTTTGCATTAGCCTATTCGAGGATTCCTCCATATTCAATTCGTCACCATAATGAACAGAAACAAAAAGAACTGCACGTTACGGAGCCGGTGGTAGACACTGAGTAAATAAATCATGCTTTTAGACTTCTTGTTGCTCCAAATATATTTTTCCCATAGAGCTGCGATTGGGGATGGATGGGAGCGTGGCAGTCTCAGGCATGCTCCAAAAAAAGAGCACTTTTAGGGGTGGGGGGGTGGGTGGGGGCATAAAGGTAAAACATGTATAATCCTTTTTCTCCACGGGGAGAGATCAATATGAGTCCTTCTGCACTAATACATTATTGATGGTTTTGACTGATTTGGCTTTTTCTTTCTTTCTTGTTTTTATTTTTAATTTAGCTGTTTTTGATGAAGGCATTGTATGTTAATGTTCTTGTGAATGTGTCTTCAATCACGCCGGAAGTAAGTCTACATTAAAGAGGGAAGGAAACATAGAGAAAAAGAAAAGGGGATGTCACTTTACAGGAAATAATGAGGCCAGGATCCTTTCTTTCTTTCTTTCTTTCTTTCTTTCTTTCTTTCTTTCTTTCTTTCTTTCTTTCTTTCTTTCTTTCTTTCTTTCTTTCTCTCTACTGTTGGCAAACAAACTCTCTGCCTGTATTTGAATAAGGGGAGGATTTAGGGAAATGTCAGATTCCACCTCCTATCAAAGCTTCAGGTTTTGTTGAATGTGTTTTTATATTTGTAGGAAGTCATTTCCAGTCGTTGAAATAAGAAAGCTCCAAGCTGAGGGAGTCTTTCTTGTTTTGTTCTGGTCCACCAGGGGCAGTTGCTGTTTGCACTTCATCATTTTATAGTTAGCTGATCTCAGTGAGCATCATAGGGCAAGAAACACAGGACGCATTGTGTAAAAAAAAAAAAAAAAGGTCATAATTGAGAGAAACAGAGGGCAAATTGTTTTGTCAAGGTCTCCTGTTGCCAAGAGGAAACAACTCTTGGATGGGTCTAAAAGAGGAGAACCTAAAAGGGAGTAATGCAATAAAACCCAAGCCCATGCAGTAGTTAATCTCCTAAATCCACCCCATTAAATCTTTGGGATGGATGGGATTTAGGGAAAGGCAGGAGGACAACATGTGGATGCCCAGCGACCCATCAGGGGCTAATCAATAAAAGAACCTCTCAATCTGAGACCAGGGGGGCACAAATGTCCTGAGATTAACTCTCCCAGACCCGTTTAATCCCCTGGTGCCCAATCTGGACTGTTTCCTCCGAGACGCTGCAGGCCAGTAAGCTTCGTCAAGTAGAAATGCTGTCGGCTTGTTTCAGAGATAAAGATTGAGTCAAATAGTTGACATTGACCTTCTGAACAAAAGCCTGTGAATTTTTTGTGTTGCTCCTGTGGGATTTTACCAGAGAGGGACCAAACTAGGAAAAAACTCAGAGTTAAAAAAAATTAGGATTAAAGTTGACTTTTTGATGTAATTTTCTAGCTGTGACTAGTTATAACATGTCACATTTTTTGGGAGGAGGACTAGGCTTTTAGCATTAAAATAGTACCTTTTACAAACTCAATTTCAAAGTGGTCACACCCACAGAAGATCTGTTTTATTGGCCTCATAACAAATATTGTGTGGTGTTTGCTCATGAGGACTTTCTTTAAGACCTTGGGAGCAGCGATGAGAAGAGTAAAAAAAAAAAGAAAAGTGACCTTTTAAATATTAGAGGACATCCAAAAGTTTCCTACCATAATAAATATGTCAGGGTGAATTTTGTGGAAATGAGCAATGCAGAACAAAAGTATTTGGACAATGATACATTTTGTGTATTATTTTTGTTGTGCTCTGACCTCCACCTAACACAGGAGGAGTTGAAATGAAAGAACTTTTAGTCAGTGTTAAACGGTTTCACATCTGTATTGAGTAATCAGTGTTGGACCAGCAGCCCCTGTCTTTGTGTCCAATTTCTGGACAGCGCAGAAGGACAATGATAGGGCTTCAGTTCCCACACTTTTCATTTGATGTGGTTGTTAAACCCCTCTAATTAAAGCCCAACATCGCCACTTTAACCACATAGTCTTTGTTTCATTTTAAATGCAATGTGCTGGAGTATAAAGCCAAAACAATTGGACAAAAAACAAGATGATACTTGATGGAAGTATAAAAACATGGCATCTTGGGTTTTAACATGTCAACATGTCTGTAAAGCTGTTCTGAAGTGTTGAAATAAGCAGACACAGAATCGAATGTCATACAGTGTGGGGAAAAAACAGCTGCTTAGGGGGGAATTTAAGGGAAAAACCAGGTTCATGAGCTGCTGGGAACTACTCCTCGCACTACTTGATACCAGTGTTTGAGTGCATTTTAATGAGCGCTGTAGAGGACTGCATGCTGACGACAGTGATGTGTCAATGCTGCTGAAGATGGTAGGGCTCTTGGGCAAGAAAAACTGATAGTCTGTGAGGGGGGGGGAGGGGGGGACAGGCAGCAAACAGCGTCATGTGAGCCAAATTAGCTCAGCTTGTTGTTTACGCAATGGATGTTTGTCAGGGGTGTGTGTGTGTGTGTGTGGTGGTACGGGGGCGCACACACTCGGGTGGTTGTGGAGACTGTCACTGCCTCTGTAGCCTCACAGTTCTGTAAATACACTCGGCTCAAACAGCAGCGTGAGTGGTGTCTTCGTTTTAATTTCCTCAGGATTTCAAGGCTCTTTTGGACATAGGACTTCAATCTATTTTCATGAGAGGATTGTTGGATTCTCACATTTTTCATCTTATTTCTGATTTTTCTTTCCCTTCTTTATTCTCCCTGGGAACATCTCAGAATGTGCGTCTTTCCTAATCACAGATTCAGAATAAGGATATGTTTCTGCTCTTCTGGATATTGATTTCAAAGTTGAGAGCGACAACCTGATCCCGGAGTTGTTTTTGGCTCGATGTGTGACGGCAGCGTACCTTGGTGTTAAATGCCAGGTGGATGAAATTGGGTTGAAGTCGGGGAAGTGAATCATTGGTGATGTTACCGCATGACCTACTGTTGGACAACCACCTGGCAAGTGACAAACAGGGTTTGTTGTTGTAAAGATGAGTATTTTCACATATTGTTGTGCAGATTATACCGAAACAAGCCAGTTTTTGAAAGATATTTGTCTGTATTTCAGTCTGGTTTTGCCTTTTTCAGACTGTAAATCCGCTGTTTTTTCCTCCCAATACAATAGATATTTTAAGTACCTTTACATAAATTGTAAAAAAAAAATGGGTTGGGGTCCCAAGACAGATCATGAAATGCTGAATGGGTCAGGAAAAGAAGAAAAACACACACACACACACATATATATATATATATATATATATATATATATATATATATATATATATATATATATATATATATATATAAACAAGATGAGATCATTTGAAAATAAAGTATTTTTAAAAAACAAACAAACATGAGATGCATCACAACCTGTCTTGTGATTGTTCACATTGACATTTGCTTCATAGTAATTAATCAGTTAAAAGTCCTTTTATTTTGAGCGATAATGGGCAACAAACCAAAGATGAAGGGAACAACTGCTCTACAGACAAATTAGTTGTACATTTGGTTTAAATTGTCACAAGAGTTCATATTTAGACACTATTCCTTTTACATTATTTCAAGAGCCTTTTTGACAAAGAAACATTTGCTAATTGATACATGAATTAGCCTAACTAATGACTTGCTGATTGCAAGTTAATATATCATGGTGATTATAGCCCAACCTAACACAGCTTAAGGCCCTTCTGTTTAAATCCATACTTTTTCTCTTTTACCTTCCTCTTTCCTCTTATGAAGCTACAGTGACATTACTCTGCAGGTCTACGTTAGTCTCTCTCCACGGTCGTCTTATTCAATATTTCCAGATCTCACTAATTTGTTTGCCTGTTATCCCAATCGTGTCATTCCAGTTTTTCTACTTAGTTTGCTTCTGGTTGGTTATCAGATGCAGTTTTGCTTTGGTATGCAAATACAGGCAGCCGGCAGACAGTATGCATAATCTGATATTACAGAACACAGACTGAAGAGACAGGTTTGTCTGCAATTAAACAAAATAAGAGGCTTTCTAAGCAGCTTTAATGATGCTGAAAATTAGTGAGAGACAAAAACCGCAACATCTTTCTCTTCTTCTTCTCCTACACTTTGCTTTAGCTGCTAAGCGTTTACTTTTACTTTAGTTTTTGCTCTGGACTTTCCCAGAGATCAGCTGTCTGGATCTTATGCTGGTTGAGTTATAGTTTCTCCAGTTGGCATTCTTCTCATTTAGCCACGGTGGTGGTCACTGTTCATGCTAACCACCCACTTCTGTCAACATGTACAAAGTATCATACATTGTACACTTTTATATATATATCATTTAAGTTAATCATACCAAGAAGAAAAAAGTGTGAAATAGATGTGTGGCAAAGGAACAGTGTGGGCTATGTTACAGTCAGTGTTAATTATTACCTGAAATCTGCTAATGAAATCAATCCATCTTTTCCAACATTTATCAAATATCTATCTTCAGTCTTAGAGCAAATGTCAATTTTTCCAATTTAACCAGTCTACAAGTGTGGGTGCCCCCTGATTAATCAATTTCTTAGTAATCGCCATTTTTTTACTGGCAACAAGCATTACCTTGATTATGTACAGTTTAGAAGAGCCTATCAGCTGCTGTGGTTTTCTACCCAAATACAGAACCTGAACGCAAAAGTCAATCTCAACTTCCAAAAATGTTTCCATACAGCAATTCTGTTTATTCTAAAATAAGTGGAAATGCAAAGTGCATCATTTCCTGCCTTTATCTTTCCAAGGAAATTCTTACCCAATAGTGGGCGTTTATTTTTTCAAATGTCAAAGCTTTCATGAACTGCCTTTAGTTTCAATTTGTGTTATGAGAATGTAAGGGGAGTTGGAGAGAGGCAGTGCATTGTTTCTGAACAGTTTGGACATTATTTGATAAATCAGTGCATTAACACCATTTATCCTTTCTGTTCCAGAACTGTCAAGCAAAGTGAGAGATGCAGTGAAGAATAACCAGCGCACCACCCGTCAAAGGTCAAACACTCACCAGGAAGTGGAGGTGCAGAATGCAGTCTCTTGCCCAGGAGCAGCCGCTGGCCCTCACTGCAGTCAAGTCACACTATCCGACCAATGGGAAAGAAGAAGAGGTGAACACAGGTGAGGAAGCCCTGAAGCTTTGCAGCGTTACACGCCCTCAGCAGATCGGTATGGCAGATGTAGACTGGCTTCAGATGCATACAAGGAATCTTTCTGTTGCTGGGAAGGAGAAGGCTCTCATTATATTCTCTATGTTTATTATTCACCTTTTAGATTGCGGTTATCCTGACTGTTAAGTCTCTTGTGGATTTTCCTTATAAAGTTTGTAGTAAGGGTTTTGCACTAGGCTTTTAATTATGAGAGTCATTACATTTTAGGAATTATTGTTGTATATTGATGAGAAGTACTAAGAAAGATATGATATAAATGTCAAATGTATGTTTAAAGTTGGGGTAGGTCTTTTTGTAATGGGCAAAAATTCCACAATAACCTTTCGGTATATTGTAATTCACTTGGTCTGAGAGAAAACTAGACTTCTGCACCTCTTGACTCTCTTTTTAGCCTTTAGATAATCCAGCCTGTGACGGGAGACTTTGGCCAATCACAGGTCATTTCAGAACACCATGCAGAAACCCTAAATCTGCACCCTGAAAAGTTACAAAGCATTGGCTATTACTAGCGATTCCTGTTTGCTCTGTAACTTTAGAGGTACAGACAACCATTAACTGGCTTACTTTTGATGCTGGAGATAAAGTCTGAATGTATTAATTATGAGGCTAGAACATAGAAAAGGACTGTTTTATTACAATTTCTAAACAGAATTCTGGATAAACAGAAGTACTCACTAAGAAAAAGTAAATTGTGTTAATTCCAGCAGTAGGTGTGTAACCCTGCGTTCTGGTTTTTACTCTGAGAAGAAATGGTGTGATTTTTGACAGAGAATTTGTCAATTGGGTGCTAAGGGTTACGCTCTGTTTGTTCACGTGTGTGTGTGTGTGTGTGTGTGTGTGTGTGTGTGTGTGTGTGTGTGTGTGTGTGTGTGAAAGAAGAAGCGAGCAGACATCAACAATCTATCGAAACAAAGTCCATCAGCTTCCAAGCCTCACCTCTCATTAATCAGAGCAGATTCAGTGCCGTACACACTAACACATACTGTGTATTTAATTGCTATATGTATGCTATGCCATAAATGGAATGCATTTACAGTCTTGGGACTAGGCAGCTCTGGTTTATTGCCGATGGCTGACGGGTGATTTTGTTCATTCAGATGCTGATTCCATGGAGGAAGAGGCAGAGTTTAACTGGGAGGAGTACATGGAGGAGACGGGGGCCAACGCCGCCCCTCACACCACCTTCAAACATGTGAGTGACTTTGTACAATCTCCACCTGGCACTTTAAAACCCATCCCTCAGTGATCCTTTAAATACAGCCTCATAGATAAGTACTATATGCAGAAATCCTTTAACGACATATTGGAGCGAGCCAGCCCTCGGCACCCCAACGCTAATGTTGTTCAATAAAGGAATCTCATTGGCTTTGTTCTCTTATGACGCACAAGTTGTTAGACGACCTTTTCCGGTTTTTGAAACAGAATTGAGGGTAATTACTAAGGCACAAAAGAAAACAATAAGCGCTATGTTGTGTGTGCTTTTGAGGAAGATAAATTTCACAAAACTATTGGACAGAAATGCAAGAGGTGAATCAGAAAAGTCAAATATTTTATATTTCCTTGATCGCAAATGGGGCTGGGTGGGTCATGATCAAAATCAACAACTGCTTCTAAAGGGGTTTCAAGTTTTTATTTGCACAGGTGTTGGTGTTGGCAATGAAAATCTTCTCAGATCTCCCTCCAACAATACTCAAAAAAATGTATAGAGCAAACTACTCAGGTAGAAAATGAGAGGTTAAGAGATAAAATAGTGCAGAAGTTAAAAGTAATCTATGTATGTATGTATGTATATAAAGGTACTATAAAGGGATGACTGTCTCAAAATGATTTGTAATTTTCTTTCCAGGAAACTTATTTGGAAATTTAGAGTTCCACATAATAAAGCATTTCCCAACATTAAAGTCTTAATGCAGTTTAGCAGGACTACACTTTTGGTAGAGAAAAACCAAATGCAGATGGGAAAATACTGGATCCAAAATGACTAAAATCAGCTTAAAAAAATGTATGAGTTGTTAAGTGTAGAACATAAACGTCCCTTAAATTGCCATAAATGGACCAATGATATATCCTCATTAGCCAGAGCCCTGCGTCAGACTGAAACAGCTCTCAAGCAATCATTCATTTAGTCAATAGACATTTGTATAACGGTAGCACACTAAAACTAGAGACTACCTTGTGATGGGCTCAGACCAGACGTCAAAGTCTGTGTTGCAAAGTGGCAAATAACTGCAAGTATTAGACATGTCTTTTCTAGAAGAGGCCTGATCTTTATCTCGGATATCTGACATAGACTGAAAAACATAGCTGAAAGTTTCCACAAAACTCACTCATCAGATTTAAAAGAAATGGGGCATAACTTAAAACCTGTTTTGAGATGTCATTGACATGATCGGCAGTGGAAAAGCATGAATGGAAAAGGTACTTTTATTTTTGGCCATGACTCTGCAGGCCGGCTGTGCTTGGCTCTGATTCGCTGAGTTGAAAACTCATCTCTCATAGGTGAACTGAAGCCCAGGCTGCTGCGTTAGTTCAGACAGACAGTCAGCTGACCTGTCTGCATGTTGCCATCACCAGATGGGCGGCCTGTTTGACATGTCAAACTCACCTGTTTAATCTCTGCCTGCTGCTGAGTATGAATCTTATAGGAGCAAAACTAAATCTTGTTTTAGTTGAAATGTTCCTATTCAGTTTAAGTATCTGATTTATTTTAGTGATAGCTGCTGTATGTTAACAACACGTGGGTGCAGAATGACTGAATTAAAGTTTTTTTTTTTTTACCCAAAAAAACCTAATCAGCTAAATTTGTTTTTCCACTAAATGTTGCAAGCTCTGCAGAACTGCTGCAGTGACAAAATAATGATGAATAAACTTTCCAAGGCAAAGCTAAAGTCAAATGAGTATAACTTATGTGAATTTGACTCTACCTTTTAGACAAAACAACAAAGGGTTAGTAGCAAAGTAGTATCTTTTAATGTAAATGTTTAATTTAATGCTTTTGTCATTCGTCATTGTACGGCTGTTTTTTTTAGTTAAAGAGGCAATCCACCAATTTTATGTCAAAGTCAAAAAACATAAAACAGACATAACATGTAAACTCAACTTGTGTAATTGGACCTACAATGTTTTCTGTATCTCTAGAGAATACTAGTACTAGGCTGTTATTCCAGCCTGGCTTTGGAGAGTACAAATGGTTAACAAAAAAGCCTGCATTGCAGACTGGATGCATTGAGTTTGAAATATGTGGGTGTTAAACAGTTAGGCTAGGGAGGCTTTAATTAAAAAGGCTATGTTCTTTGGATGTTTTAAGAGAAGTGGAGGATGCAGTGTTTTCAGAGCTTGACCCATACTAGGTAGCCTGGGAAAACTCTGACAAACTTCTGGTAAATTTAAGAAATGCTCTGCAAGTCCATCTGGCCAAGAGCCCACTTCAAGACCATTTCCAATTTTTCCAAATCGAGGCACCAATCGCAACTGTTGAGGCGGGCTTTACACGATGACGATAGCACAGCGATGTTGAAACAGATTTTGTACATCGCTCTGATTGGTTTTAGGTCCATCCAATTGCATCCAGAGGCATTTGAGCGTTAGTTACTTATCCGTTGGTGATCTAACCCCAATATTATAGTGTTCCTGTTCTGAAGTACTAACTAACTAAGTACATTTATGTTTAAATTTATATTTACTGTACTTAAGTACAAATTTGACATACTGTACTTGTACTTTACTTGAGTATTACTTTATACTTCTATTACATCTCAGAGACCAATGTTGTACTTTTTACTCTACTACATTTGTCTGACAGCTTAAGTCACTTTCTAGACAGTGTTACAACTCCGGGTATTTAAGGACCCAAAAGCAGAGAGCAGGCAGGTGTAGGTTTTTTTGTAATCCAATTTTTTTTATATTCAGAAAACATAACATTCACGAATGGTTACAAACAACACACTGGGACATAGGAACGCATCCCAGGGCCACAAAAACACAGAGGAAAAACGGGAGGGAGGAAGACAAAACACATGCAGAAACAGACAGACAGACAGACAGACAGACAGACAGACAGACAGACAGACAGACAGACAGACAGTCAAAGAACTAGTCACATACGCAAACAAAAGAAACAGCTACAGCACAAACTCACAACATGGACTTTAAAGATTCAGCAATGCTGCAGGCAGGTTGAGGATTTATTAAAAAAAAGAAACAGTACATGCAGCAACAGATGAGAATAATCTGACACAAGACAAGGGAAACAAAGACTACCACCAGGTAACGAGCAAACACTGGACAGGTGACACTAGGGCTGGGGAACAGACACATTAGACAGTCACATGGGCGGGAAAACTAAAAGACAGGAAGTAAAACAAAACAAGACAAGACAGAACTAGACTACTGTCACTCCCCGATGTGAGTCAGGTGCAGATTTGAGTCACGCATGCTCAGATTTAAACTGTTTACAGCATAACCTGTCATACTGAAATTTTTAAAATCCATGAAATAATAAACTTTTCTTATTACAAACAATAACAGAAGATGGGAATAATTTCAAAAACGTTGTAGCTATCTAGGATTGTTTGATTGCTAACGTTAGCTCAAAACACCATTCCACTGACAGCCTTTGTTGGGTTTGATTGCTAACTTGTAGCCAGCAGTGAACGAACTACATTAAGTAGGTCCATTTTTACTCTACTGACATTACAGAAGTCTCTCGTTCGGCTACTTGTCGCAAAGTGAAGCATGCACGACTCAAATCTGCACTCGACTTTCACTTGACACTACTACAAAATAAAACAGGAAGCAGAAACATATGCCATTATCAGAACCATACACAATCAAGACAGGAAAACCAAAACATACACTATCATTACAGTTTTTCATCCTCGTCCTGTCCGGTGAAAACCTTGTATCTGCAGATGTGTTGATGTTGAATGTTTGTTATATGTTTGTTTCTGATAAAGGATGTAGTGTTCCTTTAAGTGTTGGGAAATCCTACTCCTTCTTAAGATAAAACAAGTCTTTTAAAAGCCTCTTGGATCAGCTGGAAAATCCATTATCACAAAGCTGAAAACAGGGCTGTTTTTCTGACTTTTTAAAGATACATGGTTCTCACAGGAAAGCGTTGCTACAAACATATGCTGATTTTATAGAATATGATGCATTGCTGTAGATTAAACTACCCAACATATAAAGTTAAAAGTAGCTTAACCTTAAACATCTAAAGCAGTAAAATGCAACATAACCATTAATGCAGCAGGAATATTAATCCAGAAACATCAGACATGATAGGAAAACACTGACAGGGAACATTAAGTACTTTTTACTTCAAGTAAATATTGCTGATAATACTGACATACTTTTACTTAAGTAAAGGGTCTGAATACTTCTTCCACCACTGCAGGGAACTTAGTGTTTTTAATGGCATTTCATAATATAATTAAAAAACATTTCATCGCCCCAAAGACCTGTTACCACACAATTACAAGGCTTTGTCTCCATTAACATGTCACATCAATGGTGAGGGCCAGATGTGCAAGTGCAGTTGAATCTGGACGTGAGGTCTTTATTCACCTCAGCTGACTCTGTGTTTGACCGACAGAGCAGCTGTCCGCCTCGATGAAGCTCACAGCACTCAGCTGCTGGCAAAAGGTGGAGACGTGTCGGCTGGTAATTTAGGACTTAAAAAGAGTGTGTCAGTGTTTCACATTCCTCGGAGCGATGAATGGCAATAAGGGCGGGATTAGGAATATGTGGGTTTTTATGAGCAAAGCACCAATGTCGGACTGTCTGTGTGGTGAATTTGAGTGGGCATGGTCTCTTAGGAAGCTAAATTGCCTTGTTGGTAAGTGGATTGAGTCACTGAGAAACAGACCATGAATTCAGTAAAGTGCCGCCCTCATCTCTCCCTTTCTCTCTGCCTGGACAAATTGAAACAGTGATTTCTCTTGGGCCTTTATACACACACACACACACACACACACACACACACACACACACACACACACACACACACACACTTTCTGCCGAGGCTGCCGCGTAGCTCTCTTACATAAGCCAGCCAGAGTGATACAGCACGTTTGCATTGTTGTAGCAGGAAGTCACAGGGCCATTTGTATTGTGTTTATTTCTAAGATGTTGGCTTTTTCCATTCAGTTGCGAGTGTGTGTGTTTGTGTGTGTGTTAAATGTGAACATCCTGTTGGGCTTGTAGTGTTCTCAAGAATTGTATAGCAGCCTGTGGCTATGGTGGAAACGCATTATGCTGTGTTGCGTTCACTGTGGTACAGATTTATCATTTTCTCAAGTGCAAAAGGACAAGCAGAGAGGCTGTTGTTTAGTGCAGGGCTCCTGCTTTAGGCAGGGTGTTGTTTAAGAATCATCAGGCTTGTTCATTATATTTGTTATTAATTAAACCTCACCTGTGCCTATTTTTCTGTCAAGACTTTACTTTAATTAAAAAATCTTGTCAAATTCACTCACCTGCTGCTAATACTCTGTATTCTGTAATATTTATAAAATATTGTGAGACTAGATATTATTTGGGGTCTTGGGATGCAACTACCAATTATTTTCATCATTAGCTAATCTCTTGATTATTGTTATTATTACCTTAACTAAGGATGTTATGTTAAGTCTCAGTTTGTCTGTCAGCAGGATGACAGAAAAATTACTGGCCCAATTTTCATAAAATTTGGTGGAAGGGTCTAGCACGGGCCTAGAAAGAACCTCGATTTTGGAGTGGATCTGATTCACGGGGCGGATACATAAATTCTTTTTCACTTTTCCAAAAAAACAACAAGCAGCTGACAGATCCTGGATCCTACATTGTCCACAATGCAACTCAATGCCATAATTTTGTTAGACACTCATGCCTTCATGTTGTAACACCGTCTTTCTGTTATTATATTTAAACATCAAGCTCCAGACAATTTAACCATGTGGACATCATCATTGTTATTTTCTCAGCCTTTACAAAGCCCCTTCAGAACAGCATGACATTAAACAACTGTTTTCACAGGCTGTGTTTCAGTTTTCCCAGAAACTGAACTGAGTTCCCCTTTAGACTTAATGTCCATTTCCTATTATGTAAATATATTCTGAAAACACCAAAACAGTCATTTCCAAAATAGTGTCACATTACATCAATATCATAGCAATTGGTTAAATTAATGGTTATATACTATGGTTATATACTATCTATAGCAAATCAAATGGATGTGTTATTATTTGATTAGCCATAGATAGACGGAAAAAAAGAGATGGTTAAGAAAGAAGTAGAAAGGAAAAAGAAACAAAAACAGTGTAAATGTATGTAGGCATGTATGTATGCGTCTATGTGTATGCATGTGTTTATGTGAGCAGTAGGTAGGTATATTTACAGTGTACGCATATGTAAAGATTTGTAAATAAGTGAAGCATAAAATTGTTTTGTATTTACTAAAGGATAAAAATAGAGAAAGAAGGTAGGACCTGAAAAGTTTGTTCATGAACATCTTCCTACTCCATTTTGAACATGTTGATTTCTTGTTTGAATCACTTATTTTTGGAAGATTGTGCTGAGAAGTACATAACCTTATTTATCTGTCATATATATATATATATATATATATATATATATATATATATATAAAAACCAAAGCCATGCTTTCATTTGTGCATTTCTTGAGCTGCACCTGATATTCTTATTGCAGCATTTTATTTTATTTTACATGTTCAAATTAAACTACTAAACTCTATATATCAAATCCTTAATATCACCCAGCCTCTCCCTTCAGCACTTTTTAGTTTCTTAAAGACCCTATAAACATATTTTCTGAATCAGCTTTTTGTTTTTAACGATGGATTTCTTCACTAACAGCCAATCTTCTGCCAAAGATTGAGTTTTGGTTGTTTTGCATGAGAGATTTTCTGTATGTGTGCTTCTGCCTAGGGTAGTTTATAGAGTTTTTAACTGTTCAACTCGTAATAAATTCAACATAAGGAAGGTTATTTCTTTTTAAAGATTATGTTTTGGCATTTTAGGCCTTTATGTGATAGGACAGCTTAGACATGAAAGGGGAGAGAGAGAGAGGGGGAACGACATGCAGCAAAGGAGAGGCCTGAGCCTCTGTTTCTGGGGCGTACGCTGTACCAGGTGAGCTTCCCAGGCGCCCCCAAGGATGGTTATCACTGAAGTCATCTTTGATTGGTGATTTGGTCATGTATATTTTATTTTATCATGTAAAACTTAAGATTTGAAACCAAGTTGTATAAGTGCTCAAAACAAAGTTCTTTCTTGGGGTCAAATAGTCAGTTTGACCATCATAACATTTATTTACCAAATTGGATCCTGAGATCTGCATGTGGACGGAGAGCAAACAAAGGCAAACATTAAACCTATTGCCCAATCCATCCATAAACGTCCTCCCTGGTTCACCTTTGACCTGCTATACCTACTTTAGTGTGTATTAAGTGATCATAACTGACACTTCAAAACTAAGACCCAGGTTGTAAAAGAAAGACAGAATATTCCTTTATTAACTGGTGTTCTGCAGCTAATTCTTTAAAAGACCGTACAAAGTTATCCTCTAAAAACTTCATTCCCTTCATAACCTCACCATGACACTAGGACGTTATCGGGTAAAATAAAGTGATTTAACAAGGCTCAACACCTACAGAGTTTCAATATACAATTGCAAAGACATGAATACACGGTGACTTAAGCCATCACTTGTACGCAGTATGCTGCATCACATATACTACTAATTAATGTTATTACCAAAGAAACAAAAACAAACCCACAACATCAGGTCACATAAACTCACACGACAACCACAAAGCAATCAAAAACACAAATTACACAATCAGCGATCAACAGGCTTCCTCACTCATCCCTGTCAAGCTGCTGGAGCTCAACAACACACACGCCACCACCCACCCACACACACACACACACACACACACACAAAAAGGCACAGCGGCCACTGACACTGCTCAAACCTTCAACACCAACAGCAACTATCTAAAGCAAGCAGGAATAGCTAGTAATTGTTTTACTAAAATGCAGAAGAATCCATTAAACTTTCCAAAAGCTGCTCATCATTTGATAAAAAAGTCCATCCCACTTTCTTTCATTAACTTCAAAACTCAAAACAAACTTGATCTGACATTACTTCTACAGTTGTGATGTGCTGCTGGCTAGTTCTGCTTGTTAGCCACCGTATTCAAAATGGTCCAAAAAAGGCCGACGTAAGTGGCTAGGCCAGCTGGAAGGATCTGGCTTGTCAAAGAATACACCCAACAGGGCAAACTCAAAATTTGATTGGCTAAATATATGTAATGTATTGTATATGTGTAAGTATAATATGACAATCAACAACATTGTCCCTATTTACTTAAATAGCGGGATTCACTTAAAACTCTGAAGGCCTCAGAGTAGATATTTCCCCTGAAGACAGCACAGGGGAAATCTGATTGGGTAAAAGCTCTAATTTATGAAATGCATTGGTTGAAGCCACACAACTGAGGTAGAGAGTAGCCATGAAATAACGGTAGTATACTTGTGGGAATGGACTTTGTAAAGTACATATGAAATTAATAAATATACTATATATTTTAGAAATGTATTTATATATATATATATTTATTGTTCCTTTTTTTTGTCTCTCCTTTTTTCACATTTGTATTTGTGACATTTTGCTGTCCTAAATACTGTATGTATAGTATATTTCTCTGTATATTGTTACCTAAACAAATATGTTGCACTTTTGCCTGTTTATTTGCATATGGAAAATAAAAATTGGATAGCTAGAAGAATATTCCTTTAATGTTGTGTTGCATCTCACAGGTGGAGATCAGCCTGCAGAGCAGCTTCCAGCCTGGTATGAAGCTGGAAGTGGCCAATAAGAGCAGCCCGGACACGTACTGGATGGCCACCATCATCACCACATGTGGCCAGCTGCTGCTGCTGCGATACAGCGGCTACGGCGAGGACCGCAAGGCCGACTTCTGGTGTGATGTCATGACGGCCGAGCTGCACCCGGTGGGCTGGTGCACCCAGAACAACAAGACACTCATGCCCCCCGAAGGTAGGAAGAAACACTGTGAGACACACATTCACCTGCACCTGGTCTCTTACTCACACATGGCAAAGTAAGATCAATATCAGCAAACACAGGGTTTGAGTTTTACTTTCCTATCATACAATGTCTTTCTTAAAGTGCTAATTCGACATAACTGTTCATCATACATGTTAATAGAATCCTAAAATAATGATAAAACAATCAAACTGATGTCATTAAGATATCATGACACAGTGCTTTTTGGATCGTGATAACTTTATTTAACATTAACTTTATTTTAAATCAGCTGATTTTGCTGCAATATCAATTGAGGGTAAAGAGATTTATTCCACTTCATGACTCGTTACTTTCAGGTTTTTTGGGGGTATTTATCAGCTTTTATGTTTATATTTAAGATTTATAAAAAACAGGTAAAAATCAACAAAATAATAAAATTGTATTTTGAAAACACCAAAGTGTATTTAGCGTATAACAACTTATTGTATTTCTTTTATTAGTTTGAGGGATTGTGTCATGATTTGCCACCCAGTTTGCATTTCTTCCCTATTTTTCTATTAAGTTTGTGGACGAGAACACTTTTCTGAGCTGTGCTTTATTATTTGTTATTTTCTTTGTAAGGGACCAGTACAGAGAAACAGTTGCAGAAGCAGTGTCCGATGTACACGTGTTTATGGCTGAAGCCAATTTCCGACGCCAGTCCCTTAATGGTTTTGTCCAGAACAGCAGCCTTTTGCAGCAGGAAGTTGTTTATTGTAAACAAGTGTAAATTGTGTCTTTTAGGTGTCTGAGGACTTAAAGTCTGTAGATAAATTGTGTTTTTAATGAAAGTATTTTAGTTTCTTCTTTTTTGGGAGGATAGTGGCCGTAACCATGCACTGAACATATTGTAAAGCCATTTGAGAAACATTTGGTATTTGAGCTATATAAATAAAACTTACTTCACTATTTTTAGGGGCATTTTTTTGCTTTTTAAACATAAATATGACTAGTTCCTTGGCCAGACTCAAATTTTCTGCTCCTTGACCTCTAGGGCACCCTTTTTTGAAGGATAAAAGATTAGCAAACATAAAAAACCTATACAAATCTCTTAAAATCATGAAAATGATAAGCCTTAATTTGATCTTGTCTTGCAACGATTATACACAAATATGAACATTTGGGCCTTGTGTTGCATTTGTTTCACAGTTGTTTATTTCAAAGGCTATGCATCCTGAATGTAAAGAAATAAATAAACTTTAAAATCTTTGGCTTCAAAGGACATTTTTAAAAATATTAGGTATTAGCACAAAGGGTCAGCTAATGGTTGATTAACTACATTTAATCAGAAGTGTCACTTAGACCTTAATGCGCACACACAGACTAGTGTGAATGCCTCTACCTTTCAAAGAATGCTTTTCATAAACCGAGTGGAAAGACAGGTTTCCCTCAAGGTGCTTTGATTGTCAAAACGGCTCAACTGCCATTTACTTACTGACACATTGCATTCAGTCAGAGTAATGCCAGGTTAAACCCTCTATTCTACAACAGCCATGTCTAGTCTCTAAGAGCATCCTTTACACCTGAGCTCAAGCTTTCTAAAATAAAGCATCCTCCTTAACTTTTCCAGAAGCCATTCTTTCTACCTGTCCCTTTCACAATATCACAACTTTGCCATCAAAGACATTTCCACCTGCAGCGGGTCCCTCTCGCCCCCAGATAGATGACTCACCCTCTCCGGCCTTGTACAGACCATTTATTTTTCTCGACACTTCCCCGCTGATGGATGGCGCGCACCTCCGTTGTTGTGGAGACGACCTGGATACGTTTCGGGTGTCCTCGCCCTCGCACCAGCTCCATATGTCCTTTTCACTCACCGCTGGTCTTTTCACCAACTTCCTCCTTTTGTATTTTGCAGCGGCAGGCTGTTCATTAAATGTCTGTATTCACATCTCTGTGGATTATCTGTGAAGCAGGAAAACAACACATGAAATAAGCTTTCACTGCTGCAGTGGAGTGGTCTTTATCTTATGCCTGTGCCCTTTGTATTTCAAGTCAAACATGAAACACCTGAAATAGGGCTGCAACTAATACATATTTTTTATTATTGAGCCATGTCCATTAAATGGAAATAGTACAACTATGCCCCTCATAACTTTCCCAAGCCCAAGGTGACATATACATATTACCAACAACCCAAAAGATATTCTGTTTACTTTTACAGAAGGCCATGAAGAACACATTAAAGCTGGGGTAGGCAGTTTTTTTTCCGTCATTGGGAAGAAATTCCTTAACAACCATTCAGCATATTGTAATTCAAGGGGTCTGAGAGAAAACAAGACTTCAGCACCTCCTCTCTGTTTTCAGGACTTAGATAATCTAGCTCGTAACGGGAGACTTTGGCCAATCACAGGTCATTTTTAGTGAGAGGGTGTTCCTGTTGGCTGTTCTACAAATGCAGATGCTCATGCACATCCCTTCAGATGGTGAAAGCCTAATTCAATGGCGGACAATTCTGCAGAAAAAAGTTGCTATTCCAGCATTGCAAAACAACTGCCTACACTGCAAAGCAACCCAATAGAGGAAGACTGACTTCTCAAAAAGAGTCTCAAAGAGAGTCGCAATAAAACGTGTCAACATCAGTGAAGCATTTCAGAAATAAAGAGAAAGTGTTGCTAATAGTTTAGCCTTATGCTAACCGTAGCCAAAAGCTCTCGGCTGCAGCTAATTCAAGATCATGTTTCTGTAGCGAGTTAGAGCCTTGAATCACAGTCTGTCATCTCAAAGGGCTTTACAAAGAAAACAAGACGGTCATTCTCATAGAATTGCCGCTATATAACGGCATTGGGATCACAAAGACAATGGGGATGATTGAAATACATGACTTGTACTTACAAAATTTACTGTATGAGGGGAAGGGCTGAGGACAAAGAGAGGAGCGCTGCAGGAGTGCTGCATTTAAAATTTCTGGTATTTTTTTTTTGTCTTATCAAGAAAACGTTTTACATCCCTCCAAAAAAAAAAGTCTTTACAAAAACTAGTTTAAACTCTTCATCTTCCAATTTCTTGCACAGCTGCAAAATGGGGATAAAACAGCATACAAATAATTCTGGTGGTGTACAAAACATGTCAGACATGTACTCTTGTGTATGTTTAAATAAGATATTGTATGTTTACTCAAGTACATTTTTCTATCCATCATACTGAGTAACAGGAGCTGAAGTTAATTAAGAAATTCATATATTTTACAGTAATAATTTGGCCATTAACTTTTCTACTATCCTTTTTCTGTGTCTTTTGGAAAGCTCATATTTCAAATTATTTCCCTAATTCTTTTAATAATGATGGACAGCTGACATCTGCATGTTTAATGATGCAAACTGAAGTATAAATCATGTAATGAAGGCAGTTATATATTCCCCAAAGAGGCTTCTGCAAGATACTATCAATTTGTCAATGTGACCCAAAAAAAGTACTTTTTTGCTTCATTTCAAGGCTTTGCATCATGCTGTGCACATTTCCTAGTGTGTGTGTTGCTTAGTCAGCTGCAATATGAGAGAAAAGATATAGTGTGTGTGTGTGTGTGTATTCCACCTGTTTCACAGTTCCCTGTTTTATTTGTTTCCTTTTTGTTTGTTTTTCTGTTTCTTAGATAACATTTACCTAAGAAAAGGTAAGCCGCTCTAACAGTGCCTTTGACTGACTCACCTGCTGGGCTTACTAGTGGCTACTATGAAATCAACACTGTTAGGCATCGGAGCTGCATGTACACTGTGCTTCCTCCTCCTCCTCTCGTTCTTCCTCTTTTCACCTCTCTAAAGGAAGTGACCTCACAGCTCAGTTGACTTTCCTCTTGCATGTAACTCCTTTCTAGCTGAGTGAGTGTGTCTTAGCATATTGATACAACACACACGCAAGCATGCGGAGACACACACACACACACACACACACACACACACACACACACACACACACACACACACACACACACACACACACACAAGCACCTGTTTGTGCCAAGCTGTGCTCGTATGATAACTAGTGCAAAACGCAGCAGCTCAAATGTGATGCTTTGATAAAGGGACCTCTGCACATGTGTAACACACCAACTGTCCTGTATCAGAAAAACATGTTGCTTGTGGGTGAGTCAAGTAATCACAGGTCAGAAGTTCAAGAACCGCTGTGTAAAATGTGTCGTTGGCAGATAAAATCAATATGCGTCACCAGGGATTCCATACAGACATTTTACTGCTGATGTTCTATCCAGTCTGTAATTGTACACTGATAATGAGCCAATCTAATCAATGATAAGCATTAACAATGACAGACATTATTTATTTTGTTATTATTACTGCTGCAGAGCCTGCCTGGTATAGCTATACGTAAAGCTAAAGCGATATACTATACGATATACTATACAGAATAGTCATGTTTAATGACGCAGTGCCATAGCCATAGTGCTAACCTTTAAAGGGTCAGTTCATGCATATTAAAATTTTTTATCTTTAGCGGTGTCTAACCATTTAGATAAAACTTTCTGCTAAAAAAATAATTCCCATGAAACCTGTTTTCAAGAGTAATGGGGACACTGTTTCTGCAAGTAAACTGTATATTCCTGATAATTGTTATTTTTAAAATCATTTGTTAAATGCTGTGAGTGCCATAACATATTCCATTCACCTTTTTTGTATTTAAATGGAGGCAGAAATGTTGAAGGCAGATATCTGGGCAAATAAAACCAACCCAAGAACCAACCCTGAGGATATAAAACAGATAATACCAACTTAAAAAAATATAAACTGTATCTTCAGCACACAAACATCAAGTATAAGAAGTAAAAATGTTAAAACAAATCAATTATGGTTTAAACGTTTTTTTTTTACCCTGCCAGTTTGGGAGAAGGTGCAAAACCTAACTACAGATACGTTTTGCACACGCACACACAGTCTTCCTTCTGAGCTCCACTTTAAATGCTCCTCTGCTAACTGATGCGCTCAGCAAAGCTTTTGTGCTCATCAAATCAGCGCCTGTGTTAATCAGCGTCCCTGTTCCTAAGAACAGCACATGAGTCTGCAGCGCTGCAAGCGCTTTAGTTGCATAATTTGCTCAATTTTAGAAATTAAAAAGCCATTTGAAAGACAGTTTAACAGGGTAACCATTGTAGATGTTCCCACTTCACCTATAATGACTTGATGGCCCTCCTGCAATTGGAATATAAGATGAAAAGTACTTGTACAGGTGTTAGATAGAAAAATAAAAGGAACCTGGGTTTGTGCATTTATTATAAAAATCGTATTGAATTTAAAAAGTAATATGCATGAAAAATGTAAAGTAAGTTTTGAGAAACAATGGCAGATCTATGAGCCTGTGGCAGGTAAGCTAAAACAGTTAAAATTCAGAGAGTTCCAGATAGTGAAAACATAACCATACTATACATATTGATGGTGTTTTGACTGTATATGATTTAAAGCCTCGTGGTCGGGCTCAGAGAGGGAAGCCTGTTCAGAGACAGATGTGTGCACGTATGTACAGTATGTGTGTGTCTGCATGTGTGTGTAGGATACATTCATCCATTCATGTAAAGAGCTTTTTAGAGCTACATCACAAGTTTGGTGATGTGGTAAGGTAGCTGCTCGCTGAACAGATCCCAACAGAGATAATTTGCATAATGAATTCACCACACTGCTTCCTGCCAGAGCCTGCTGGAGATGATGCTCTGATAGACCCCACTTCTGCTCTTTCACTCTCTATGTGTGTGTGTTAGCATTGTGTGTACAAGGGGCTGCTGTAGTTTGGGTGTGACCCATGTGAAACATTTAGTCTTTTATCAACTGCTAAAGGTGGATTTCTGTTTCTGGATGAAATAGATATATATTTACTTTTAGTTAAAGTGCTCATATTAGACTTTTTGGCTTTTTCACTTATAGTGTTATATCTTAGTGTTATATATCTTTTTGTGCATGTTATAGGTTTACAAAGTGTAAAAGTCCAAAGTCCACTCCAAAGGGACTTATTACAGAAAACACTTATCCCAGATTGCTCCAAACGGCTATATTATAGTCCAGCCTTGACTTCCATGACAAACGTGAGTCACTTTGTAACACACGTTATAATGCTCGCTAATGTGCTAGCATGGCATGCCCTCATACTCATAAGAGGAGCTTCAGCAGTGTGCCGTACAACAAAAATATGGTGTTTTTTGAAAATTAAACCATGTAAACCTATTCTGGTACAAACTCTAAATACAATTATGAACCTGAAAATGAGCATAATATGGGCACTTTAAGTAGAGAGCACCACTGTAACATGGAAAGTCTTGTACATTATCAGGCAGAATTTTGTTTAATTATATACACCGCATAGTAATTCTGATTTGGAGGTTCAACTAACCGTTTATTTTTCATCAAATAATGTGAGGATTCTTTTCGTGAATTGGACTGTAAGATGTCAGGAAATCCTAGTTCAGTTTTCTACTGGCCAAGATACTAGCTTCAAATTGTGTGCTTTGTCAGTCCACATAATTACTTTACTACCACATAAGAGAAAGATGAGCAGCAAAGCTGGAACAAAAGAATATTTAGCATTTTTGTTTAAACATCGATCAAAATAGTTGCAGATCGACGATTTCAATAATCATTTCAGCCCTGCAGTGCTTACGTTCTCTTATAAATATATAAATTATATATAATTTATATAATAAAGAGGTGAAGGAACGGTTTTAGGGCTGTCCTCAACTAGACGTTTACTCTTATTTAAAAAAATTTTTTTTTGATTAATTGATATTATTTAATCAACAGATCTGTAAAAGAAATCTGAATTCTCCATAGAGAATCATGGAAAATGGCCACTTCAATGGCCACACAAATGTGTTTTTTCTAAAGCTTTGTCCAAGAACATTACACAGCACCACTGTGCACATCTGTTCTGCTGTTCTTGCAAGTGATTGGAGTTCATTTTGTTGCAAGATGACGAGCCATCTGCTGAGGCAAAAGTTGAGTTAGGATTTTTTTGACAGATGACTCCATGTTTTTTTTGTTTTTTGTTTTTTTTAAACGAGGGCCCCGTGTGACTGCTTTCTTGCTGCACTAACAGTCTTCTCATTGAAATGAACAAGAAGGCTGCATTTTAACATAAATACCTTATGGTCAACCAACAGCCTGCTTTAATCACACACATTTTAACTTAAATGAAGACTTGGCTCACATTTCACACAACCCCTCCTTGCTGTAACCTCCAGATTTGAATAAATATCATGTACATTATTCTGAAATGGGCCATTCAACGTATTGAGTATTTTTTTGTACTTAGCATATTTTTATGCCAATACTTTTGTATTTTTACTTAAAGGTCCAATGTGTAGGAATTTCTCCCATCTAGCGTTGTATTTATATGTATTACAGCTATGGTAGCCTTCACGCTTCAAAAAGCCAGTCTTTTGCTGTTTTTAATATCTTTTTTTCTTTTTATGGGCGAAGAAATTTGGATTTTTTTTTTTTTAATACGTGTGGTCCTCCATGTTTCCTTCGTCAAGCTTGCCGGGGCCGGTAAGCGACGATACCCATTAACAGATGAGCAGCACCTGAGAGTTTATATTGTGACAGCAAAAATGCGAAAGGCGGAGCAGTATGTCCTGTATGTCCCTTACCGGCTAACGTATTTGAAGATGGCGCGCATGAATATGGAGCGTCTACCCCAGTTCATGCGAATGGAGTGTAAAATTTCCAGCCAAAAGGAATACTTGAAATTGATGGTGGTGGTAAATATTCATGAAAAAGGACACGTTTGTGAACGGGCAACACAGATTTTACAACAATTTTAGCACAACTAAACACGTTACACACTGGACCCTTAACATTTTGAATGCATGTCTTTTACTAATATGTAACAGTAACACACACACACACACACACACACAGATCCTCTGGGCCTCTTTAGCACTTACCACAAACATCACTAAAGTAATTCATATTTACACAAATTGCTCTTATATCCTCTGCCCTGTTGTGAAGAGTGCTATAAAAATTTTAGCAATATGGCATCTGAAACGGTGAAATGTCTCTCAATAAACACACAAATTGCGTGCTGTGTGACATTTTACATGCACCCGCGTGCTGCAGTCACTATGCCCACGGCCTATTATGGAAAGGTTGTCAGTTAAAATGGAAGTAGGTAATTGTTTGAATTGACTTGGCTTTCTACTCTTGTGCATTAAGGGCGGTTCATCTCCAAGCCAGCGCATAATGACTGGATAAGACAGAGGGGGAATCAAGCGTAATTTGCTCCCATTACCTCTGATTAGAATCTGTTGCACTACTGCGATCGCGGCAAAAACAGTGAGACGATTCTTCTTCTTTAATTATAACATTGATTATCTAAAGTAAATCTTGTGCACAGAGCCATGATTGTTTACAGAGAAGAGAAGCTGGCAGAATATGCAAATGTTGGCTTTCATACATACATGCATTTTCATATGTTTGTTTTTTAAATGCTAGATATTTGCATGGAGCCAGCTTTGGTGCAGCCTCGCAGAAGGGGGGAGAAGGGGGGAGGTTAGCTCTGTGATAGTGTAGCGTTATGGGGGAAGAGGGGGATGTTTTGAGGTCTCCTCCCTCAAGGTTAATTATGCACTTATTGTTATGTGAAAGTCAGGCTTTCACCCCTGTGTGTCTGCTGCCTGTGGGATGGAAATGAAGAAAAATATATCATTATTTATATAAAGAAGCACTACAGTATAATGAAACTGCAAGCTGGTGGAAGGAAAAGGGGGGAGGGAGGGAGAGAGAGAGAAAGAGGGTGTAGAAGGTTTAAGTTTTCAAGTTTCAGCTCCTACTTCTACCGTTCAACTGAGCTCTAAAGGACTTCATGACTAATCTCGGCAGGATCTGCAAAAATAGTTTATCTATTTTTTCCTCTCTACATCAACACCATGTATATACCCTGTGTGTGTGTGTGTGTGTGTGTGTGTGTGTGTGTGTGTGTGTGTGTGTGTGTGTGTGTGTGTGTGTGTGTGTGTGTGTAAAATAGTCTCACAGGAACACACTATTATTAAACAGGGGTATAGAGAGCAATGAGGAAGCAGAGACGGTCACTGTTAATCTTAGTTTAACAGAAAATTGCTGATTTATTTGCCGGCAAATTCCACAGTGGTTGATTTGATTCCGGCAGGACCTTTGGAGTCCAGAGCCAGGAGAGGATTTATTGATTTGGTCTCATTAGTCAATTATGTACAGTGTTTAAAATCCTGAGCAGCCTGTCAGTTATATTTACTCAAATCTTTGATTTAAAAAGGGATTATAGTAACTTTATTAAGAATGTTTAAAGCATTTATCTAATCAAACTAGAAGAGGCATT
Organism: Percina caprodes; assembly: GCA_013375575.1. NCBI lineage: Eukaryota > Metazoa > Chordata > Actinopteri > Perciformes > Percidae > Percina > Percina caprodes. Next base: position 5,895,840 of record JABXJD010000007.1, on the reverse strand, counting down.
TTTTTCCTACACTTAGACTTTTAAAGTTAGTGGGTGATTTTTTTTCTTGTCTTAAAAACTGCAACTTCTCACTGCAGTCATTTCATCACTCGCTTTTTCAGCAAATATTCGTGGGAACAAAAAACAGAGGAAAAAAAAGAACAGTTAAGTATCTCAGAAAACAGAAAAAAACAAATCTTAAGAAGCTGTATATGTCTATGTATGTAGAATTTGAACAGGACGAACTAAGGCATTTTACATGTGCTCGCTTCCACTGGAAATGACAGATGTAAACACTGTGAAAAGGTAAAAAAAAAAAAAAAACAATTGTTTGCATGTGAAAGGTTGAGGGACGAGACGTGATTAATTGTACAAATAAAAATAATAACGGAAGCTCGTTGCATTCACCAAAGTGGAAATAAAAACTGGACTCCATCACGTAATTACAGTATAAAATTTGGTAACAGGTGTAACTATTCATCCTTTGACCTGAATAGGAATTCCACCTATATTCTACCTTATTTTGTGCATTAGTTTAACAGCTGTGAAATCCAGAATTAGGAGAGTTTTTATTTTTTTAATATTCTTTTTGGGCTTTTCCGCCTTTAACTTTTGAGAGGACAGTTAGGTGAGAAAGGGGAGAGAGAGGGAAGACATGCAGGAAACCGTCACAGGTCAAATTCAAACCCTGGACTACTAAGCCAATCTGGCCAAAGGAGCGCTTTTCTTATAATTATGATACATGATAATAAAGCAGTAACTAATTACTAGAGAAATAAGGCCTCCAATGTGGTTTTCTTTGGTGAACGTATGCTCTTCTGTAGATAATTTTGGCAGTGATTTGTTGAAATCGGACACATTGTTTGAATCATACTTTAAAAATAAGCCCTTTGAAAGTAAAAGTGCTGAAAGCAACTGTATTCAGTTTAAGTGTAATCCCTGAAAGTAACTTTCATATCATCTGAACTTTAGCACTGAAAGTGTAAAAAAAAAAAGTGAGCACACCAAAGAGTTAATTGTACATGCTGATGACTGAAAGCTATAAATGTAGATGTGCAGCAATAGCAAAAACAAATATCCATTGAGACCTACTTAAACCCTTTTTATTATCATTTAACTAACTGGTTTCTAGTATTATAAACAGTTAAAATTGACTTTTTCTGTCAATTTTTTGACAATACGCACTTAAGCTATTGCATTTAAAACCCTGAAGTTTTTCAGCTGTTTACTGGACACTAAGAAATGCAAACGATCTTGCATTAGCGACGCAGTATATGTGCTCAAAGACTAATTTTCTCTCTTGGCTCTTCACCCTGGAAAAGCAGAGCAAAAAGAAATCTAACAAAAACCATTCACTGAGCCAAACAACCTAAACCCAGAACCTATTTTTATCAATGGCATGTTTCAGTTTATGGACGTTTCATTTTCACTTCAGTTTGATGGTAATCACTGCTGCAGGGAATGTCAGTTCGCCCAACGTGTTGCCGTCATTCTGTAACTGTGGCTCATTTGGAAACGTTTCAGTGACTCCAACAAGTGTCTGAGTTTGTGGAGACATTTTTTTGGTGTGTTTAAGTGACTAACAGGAAAAACATGCAAGACTCTGAAGGCCGCTCAGCATCTTCCTTGGAATGTAAGCTCTGTATTTTTTTTCTTTTTTTTTTTTGAGTGGGGGAGGAGGGTTGAGGGATAAACAGGAGGCTGATTTCAGAGGAGTCAAATGAAAAGATACTGCACTATTTGACACAGGAAGCAGGCAAAAACGTCTCAATGCAAATGTGCTGGAAGTTGGCTTTTTTGCACGACGACTCTGGAGACAGAACTCTGGTCCACCTGGCACGTGCATTTGGATTTATGTGGTCATATAGTGGTCACAATGTAGGGACACAAAATCTGTTCAAACAGTCACATTGTGGGGATTCATGTTCTAAGTGGAGAAAAAAAAAAGCCTTTATCATCATGGCTTCATGATCAAAAACAAAACCAACATATTTTGACTGCACACCAGGCCTCCTCAGGGACAACACTATATATTATTATACTATAGGTCAACAGTTTGTTAGTCCCACTCAGGTTAAGGGTTTGGGTCGGGGTTAGAGAGGTATTTGGGGTGCAGTCGTGTCAAAAGTCTCAAGTCCAGTTTTAAATTCAGTTCAAGTCATTTAGTCTTTTATGACATAATACGTCAGCTTCAATGCAGAGGTCAAACTGAGCCTGTCTGTTTTTATTGTTTATTGTTTCCTCAATAAAAACTTGGGACTGAATGTTTTAGCTTTTTCTGTTTGAATTGAATTTTTTTTATCGATTTGTGTTTCTCTGACTATGACCCCAAAAAGATTTTTTTCAAAAGAGCCGATTCATTTAAATTACAAAGTAAACTACAGAGTACACAGCCAAATTAAACCCACACAGATGTTCTCACTTATTTAGATTAGACCTCTTTTCAGGACACAGACTGGCCTATAGACATTCCTATTATTATTTTTTGCTCTATTGTTGTAAGTTTTTGTCTGCCTCCATTTGTGTCCTTGGGTTGCTAAAAAAGCAAATTATTATAGTTGAGTGCTTGATTGACCTCTGCTCTCGCTCTTGTCAAATCTGTGAAAGGAATACTTCAGTCTCAAAATGTGCTCCCTTAAATTCTTGAGGAAAAATTAGTTTTTCTCGCATGTGTCCACATGCAAGAGAAAAACTAAATATTTCAAGGTATTGAAGTGTAATTTTAAGCGTGGAGTATATCTTTAAGCTGGTACAACTTACACTCAGTTGCTAGTTATATACACCCTGCTAAAACTACTGCAGTCTATTACAACAGTCCTGCAATTAATCCTCCCTTCATGAAGGTCATAATGTTTTTTTGTTTCAAAGAGGAGTTGATTTAACTGCTTATTTTTGGAGAGTGTATTATTTTTTGAGTTGAGTAACATCACATAATTCCCCTCATGCCTTCCCTGAACTACAGACGGAAATGAGGTCTCATAAATCGTAATGCCACACTGGGTTTTTTGAGGGGAAAGCCCAATCTTGAATTCATTTAAGTTCAGCTAATGCATTTTTATCTCAGTCATCAATCGTCTATCCAGTACACATAATATGTTCTTGGTATTTCATCAATATTCAAATTATTTATTTAATGTTTCATTGTTTTTTTTCCTTTTTCATTTGTGCCACAGATCTCTTCCTTAAAGTCAACCTAAATCTTGACATTTTTATTTCTGATGATTTGTTTCTGCTTTTATTGTGGTCTTAAAGCTGAAACTGATCTAATTTGTGGCAGTGTGATCTCAGCCTCAACTCAATTCATGCAGAATTTACTGCTCCCAGAGGAAGTTACAGGTCACCCAGTAACCTTTGATACCTGAAATTCTGGATGGAAACCGGTTTGTTTCCCGCCACTGATCTCAAATCTCTGCATAGAAAATAGTCACTTCTGCTCTTCAGAAAGCCATAAGACAAAACAAGTTGTTGCCTTGTTTGCTTCATTTTTATTTTATTATTAAATTTGCAGCTGTTCTCCTGCATATTAACATTTAAATGGTACTGCTCATACAAAATTAGTTGTATGTTTTTTCATTTTGATGTGTTTACTTCTGCAGATGCAAGCCTAAAAAAATATCTTATCTCAGCCATAAATCAGAATGGAGCATTAAGGTTTGCTGTGTGAATACGGGATTTTTTTTCTCACTTTGTTTGCATAAAAATGATCAAATTCAGGGACAGGCATTGTCAAAATACTCCACAGCTGCAGTTTTATAAAAAACAACCACTATCTGCATTTATAAAAAAAAATAGAATTGCTGTGTGTTTTGCTTCTTTAGTGTATGCATGCACTTTGTCATGCATGCATGCATGCATGCATGCATGCTGTTCTCTGGTGACTACACTTAACAGTTCAACATAGTGCCTTGCAATTAATAATTCACCATGACACAGCACAACAGCACAATAATGTGCTCACTTTCCACTCACTTTGATTGTGTTTCTCAGTCTTGGCTCTATGTTTTTTTTGTCTCTTTGCAGCAATCAAGGAGAAATACAGCGACTGGACAGAGTTTCTGGTTCAGGACCTGACCGGCGCCAGGACAGCACCAGCCAACCTGCTGGAGGGGGTGAGTGTGTTCCTATTGAGAAAATCTCATAGGGGAAGAGAGGAATCAAGATTAATATTTTTTGCATATCAAATTTGAATTGTCTAATGATTCTCACTACACATGCTTGCTGACAGAAAGGAAAAGACAGAACTTAATATAGTTGATGAATAGGATGCTACAGAGAAGGGAGAATACATTTAACCAGCCTGATTTTCAATGAATGCAAATTTTCTTTAGGTCTTACTGCAGGACCTTGTTAGAAAACACAGGAAGGATTTACACTAAGGATTTATTTCATTTTTTGTTTTCTGTAATATGAAACACATCTGATCGTTAAGCTAACCAGTCCCAATTAAAGCCACTTTCTGACCAAAACATTTTTGGCCTTTTCTTTTTTTTTAAAGGGGGCAGCAAAAAGTTGATAAATAAATAAAGAGAGGAAGGATTTACACAAAGGATACCACTCACACACAACTAACTGTTAACTGGTCTCGATCAAAGCCCATTTCTGCCTTTTTCTGCCTCATTTATTTTGGGTCTTTTGTTGCATGATGGGGAATTACATGCAAAAATGGACCCTGGCAAGAGTTGACCCAGGGACAATGGGGTTCATATTGGTTGCCTTAAACCCTCGGCAACCGGGGTGCTCCTTTCTGGCGGAGAGTTAGATGAGAAGATTGATACCACTAATGTCTGGACAGTAAATGTCTAGTTGCCAGCAGGCCGCCGCTGGCTATAGCCTGATATATAACAGACAGATATGAGCGTCTTATCAACCTACTCATCTAACCCTCGGCAAGAAAGCGAATAAGTGTATTTCTCAAAATGTCAAATGATAACTTTAAACTGAAAAAAATCTAAAAGGACACCACACAAACGAAAGCTCTTAAAAAAGGCCCCAAAACAAATCTTTAACCCTTTCTCTAAGCCAGAATTTTTGGGGGCGTTATCTGACTTCTTGTGAGTTTTCTGTCTCAATTATCTCCCAAAAAACATGAATGGCAGATAACTAACGACTTGGCTAATTTCTTTTTTTATTGAGGCAATAATTTGTAACTTATTTAACTACTCATTCTGTAAGAGTAAGTTCTGTAGGAGGTTTGACTCTTCCAATAAACCAATAAAATTATCTTTTGAGATTTTTGAACAACACTCTCTTTCTGTGTCTCTCTCTCAGCCTCTGAGAGGTAAGAACACCATAGATCTGATCATTGAGGGATCAGTCCTGGAGCTTCAGGACGTCTCGTGCCCATTGCTTTACTGGCCTGTCCGAGTCATCCAGAACGTCGGAGGTAGACTCCGTCTGCGTTACGCCGGCCTCTCTGAAGACCACCAGGCTCAGGACACCTGGCTGTTCTACCTGGACGTCAGGCTCCGCCCGCTTGGCTGGGCTCTGGAAAACCGGCTCGCCTTAGAACCGCCTACAGGTGATAATCTAATCCGCTTGCACGTTTTCATTTACTGGCGGCTGAAAAGTACTGTGGGGACAAGGACTTAAAGTTTCTCAACTCAATGCTGCATTTATGAAATTTAAAGTCATAACAAAGTTAGTTGTTATTAAAATCCAAAGACAAAATAGATTTTTGATTTGTGACAATTGATGACGGTTTACAGTACCGAGTATTAAAAGGAACTGCCTTAATGAATTTTAATTAAGTTGCAATGTAAGGGCCAATCTACCCCTCTTCATGTCCCATCACTCCTCAGGACTCAGGTCTTTAAAGAGCGCCCCCGACTGGCAGGAGGCTCTAGAGGACGCCCAACTCGAAGGACAGAAGAACCCTCTGCTGCTCGAGGTGTTCAAGGTGTGTGTGTGTGTGTGTGTGTGTGTGTGTGTGTGTGTGTGTGTGTGTGTGTGTGTGATTTAAGCTGTATGAAGATAAGGTCTCATCACAATTAAAATCCTGCTATGGATTTGTATGCTTATGTAATCTTATTCATACATGTCAATTCTGCCATCATTTGCATTATCTGCATCAAAGACTCCTTAACTAGAATAGAAAACGCTTGCTATTTACAATAGCAATAACTGGAATAAAAAAAAAAGACAAAAAGATTTGACCAAAACATGGTCCAATCAACAAACAGGCTGGCATAAATGTAACTTATTCACATTCACTGATAAGGACCTGTGACTTTGTAGATAATACAATGTGATGAAGCTACAACAACATCCATAACTGAGCTCACACAGTGCTTCATGAAACCTGACAAGTTGTCACTGAGATTTCAAAGACAGTATTTTTTTTCTGTCATACAGAAAGTGAAGTCTACATTTCCATGTTTAGAATGGATCAAAAAAGATGAACTGGGCAGTTATAAGAAGTGGCCACATGGCTGAATCACAGTTTATCAGTAAAAAAGCAATACCCATAATTCATATTTATTTTTGTTATCTCCACCATCCTGAGATGATGGAGATAACATTTTGCCTCATTCATTACTGTATAAACCCTGCTGGGTGGGCTGACCTACATTGTCTTGCACGTGTGTACATTAACAAAAGTGGAGCACATTTGTCTGAAAGTCTTGACTTTACTATGCCAGGACCATGTAGACCTGCCCGAACACTCCTTCAAGACGGGGATGAAGCTGGAGATGGTTTCGCCGTGGGATCAGCTACAGATCTGCCCCGTTTCTGTCACCAAGGTGAGTCACATGCGTGCGTACGTACGTACGTACGCACGCACGCACGCACGCACGCGTGCGCACGTGCGCGACGCACGCACACGCACGCGCCGCCACGCACGACGCACGCACGCACGCACGCACACACACACACACACACACACACACACACACACACACACACACACACACACACACACACACACACACACACACACACACACACACACACACACACACACACACACACACACACACACACACACACACACACACACACACACACACACACACACACACACACACACACACACACACACACACACACACACACACACTTATGCATACATATCCAGCAATGTTTGTTTTGTACTTCCACAGATAAAAATAAAGAGGTCAAATCAATGCGGCAGAGGCTGACACATTGAAAAACATTAAATTCCTGAATATGTTATACTGTGGAAATCAATTAAAGATGTAAAAAGTTCCACCGCTCCTTTTTTTCTCCTTCAGGTCTACAATGAGATCTACTTCCAGGTAACGCTAGACGATCTCTCCGTTGATGCGATGCCGCGGTTTGTGCTGCGTCATGCCAACTCGCCCGGCATCCTGCCCGTCCAGTGGTGTCTAAAGAATGGCGTGAGTCTGGAGCGGCCCCGGGGCTACGAGGGCCAAGACTTTGACTGGGCGGACTATCTGAAGCAGGGCGGGACAGAGGCGGCCCCCGACTCCTGCTTTCCTGATGTAAGGCTGGGGTCCTTTTTATACTGAGATACAGATATACACTTTATACAATTTTTTGACATTTCATAGACCAAACAACTAATCGGTTGATGGAGAAAATAGTCAACAGATTAATGCACAATGAAAATAATCGGTATAGCCCTACCATACACTAGAAAAAACTCTTAACACAGAAGTGGTGATGTTAATCCGTGAGTACACCCAGAAGCAATTCAGTAAGTAAGCAAGCAAGCATAGGGAAGCAGCTCTTTATTGGAGGTGGGAACGTTAAATGTAAATGGACTGTATTTATATATCTCTTTTCTTGTCTTAATGACTTCTCAAAGGGCTTTTACATAGTACAGGAACCATTCACACATAGTAGGCTCGTTCGAGATGAGCCAGGTCTGTCGCCCAATGCATGCTGGTTAAATTTGTGTTCGACTTGATCCCAACTTGCTCTAACTTCATGCACACGTTGGCAACGATAATCTCACAAGATCAAGGCAGCTGCAGGTTTGAGACGCAGGCAGCGCAGTTGCTTTTCACCGACTGCAAGATCCAGGCAGACTCAGAGCATGCTTGGAAACGCCTTCCTCTCAGCTGATTTAACAGCTTATGACGTTTTATATGAATTTTTTATTGTTTGAATTGGTATTTTAATTGCCATTTGTCTGATTTAAAGGCTTATTCTGTACAGAACACGTGTATAGTGACGTGCATAGGGACCGCAGCGTTTGCTAACGTTAGCTTCTTTTCTCATTGAGGTCTGATAAACAGTACATTCATCAACTTCAGTGTCCACAATGCTATTTTCCAATAAACTGTAGCTGTTCAATTTCACGGGACCCTAGTGAGTGCGCATTTTGGCTCTGCAGAGTCGTGTAATTACGAGTTTATGACTTTTCACAAACAGCTGAAAGAGTGGTGGTGCGTGGTATGCATAGTTGTGCGTCTGCCTTATACCATGGCGGCAGAAATTTTACCGTGGCGGGCCAACATCAACATAGAGGAAACATCAGTAACAGAGCATTTTAACAGCTACCCTGTCTTAATAAAAACAATTGGAGACTGTGTACAAGCTGATATGTGTCTAATAACATTTTATTAAATCGGAATCGGACCTAACAGTATGTGGAGTGTTTTTTGACTTCCTGTTAAGCATGAAGACTGCTGGAATCCACTGGAAACTGTCCGACTTTACCGCAGCTTTTTGTCCCCGCCCCCTGCTGCTGCTGCCTGCTCTCCTCCACTTTACAGGCAAGGCGCAGTTCATCTTGAACGAGCCTATTCATACGCTGTGTCCGAGGCTAGGTGCCACCTGCTCAAAAGATAACCATTCACACTCATTTTCACTCCGATGGAGCAGTATCGGGAGCAATTTGGGCCGTGTGTCACACAATCAACACCGGCCGCCACACATTGCGTTTCATTATTAATTTTTTAACCCTCATGTTGTCCTCGGGTCAAATTGTACCGTTTTCCTATATCAATGTTCTTTTTCACTACCCAATTGTAATTACCCAAAATAACATGATTGATTCCAACCCTCTTTGGGGTGATTTTTGATGGGTCATTTTGGGGGGTCTTATTCAATTTTATAGCATTTGAAAAAAGAAATTGAAGTGGTTTTGAAATCGTGTTGAGTAAAAGTTGACATATTCCAGACTCCTTTAATTTTTCTAAATAATTCCTAATTTCTGCTTTTCTAACTCAAACATTAGGTATAATTTCCTAAAAATGATGTTTGACCATAAATTCCAAAAATAGCTGTAAAACTAAAGTTAATAAGTTAGTGTTGAAAACATCGAAAAAAGGGCTAAACATTGAAAAAAAGCGTCAAAAGTGTTGAAAAAGGGACAAAAATCTAAGAAAAAGATTTTTTTTTAAACAATAAAAAGCGTCATCAAAATTGTTTTTTTTAAATTTTGACGGGGAGACAACACAAGGGTTAAAGTTATTTAAAACACGCATTCCTTCAGCTGCCTTTCCTTTCCCTGCTGTCCTCCATCCCTCTGTCACTCTACACACACACATACACACAGCCCCTCCCCTTTGTGCACACAGCGTCTGTCTCCATGAAAACAGTGTTGCCAACTTAGCGACTTTGTAGCTAGATTCAACGACTTTTCAGGCCCCCTTCGTGACTTTTTTCACAAAAGTAACTAGCGACAAATCTGGAGACTTTCTGTAGAAAAGTGACATTCTGTAAAAAAACAAACAAAAAAACCAAACAAACAGAAAATGCTTTCTTATCTGTGGGAAACACTCTAACACCATGTTTTGGTTTCACAAGAGTAAAGGCCTCAGGGATGAGGACCAACTGGCTGAGTTGACAACTTTCCCACCTCTGATACAGAGAAGAACATTCAAAGCTCCAGATACAAAAAACAAACTCAATACATGACCAAATTCCCACAATGTGACTGCTACTAATACAAATTAAATCTACAAACAAACAATTGCATAACACGTAAATACATTGTTTTTACGATGTTAACATGTGTCTGCTTGCATTTTCTTTCTATTTGAAATCATATGTAATTCCCTTTAATATGTTTCACTGAATTCCTCCACCTTGGTAAAGGTTGGTGAACTATGTGAACACCAGAAACAAAGTCTATGTTTTTTTTTTTATTTGTTAGAATACTATCAAATCAAAAAACTAAAATTTGCCAGAATATTCATTGCATTCCCTGAAACAGATTGCAACCCAAGATGCTAAATGACACTTTACGTGCCAGAAACCTGAAAAATCACTGTTATTTCACCTCGTATGAGGCGAAAATCAAGGTTGAATTGTTTTTCATATCCTGTAGTCTGAGTCCAGTTTTAGGTTGTCTGAGGTTAGATCATTGTCCTACACGGAAAATAAACCCAACCTCTGTGGGTCCTGTACCCTTTTCCCCGTGTGTGTGTGTGTGTGTGTGTGTGTGTGTGTGTGTGTGTGTGTGTGTGTGTGTGTGTGTGTGTCAGACATGGCAGAACAGAGGCTTTGCCAAGGACATGTGGCTGGAGGCGGTGAACCCTCACCGGCCAGCGGAGGTGTGTGTGGCTCAGATCACACAGGCCAGAGGACGCCTGCTGTGGCTCCGACTAGAAGGTACGTGTGTGTGTGTGTGTGTGTGTGTGTGTGTGTGTGTGTGTGTGTGTGTGTGTGTGTGTGTGTGCAGGAAGGATTAAGTTTACGGGGATTAAGTGTCACAGGGCTCCTGCTGTGTCTTAGAAAAAAAACTGTTTGTGTGTGACAGCTCCCTCAACCCTCCTCTCTCTCTTTACGGTCTACCTGTCTCCAGGTGTGGCGAAGCCTCTGTCAGAGTGTATCGTGGACGTCGAGTCCATGGACATCTTCCCTGTCGGCTGGTGTGAAGCCAACGCTTACCCTCTGACCCCTCCACTCAAACCTGTCTGTATGTACACACTCAGAAACACACACAACATATTTACTTGGGTGTGACAGCTTAATGCAGACTCTCTCTTTCTCTGCAGGCCAGAAGCAGAAGAAGATAGCGGTGGTCCAGCCAGAGAAACAGTAAGACATTCATCTATCACAACTTATCACAGGCAGAGTTTGACGAAGCTCATGCTGACATAACTTGAAGTTGAAATCTGGTTCCCTGTTTAATGACTGCATCGGTTTCATTTGCCTCAGCCAGACTATATACAGACAGATAAAAAGAATAAGTGGAGAAACAAATAATTGCATATGCTTTAAAAATTATGAAAAACATGCGTTATAGACTTTGTAGTCATCTGAACTCAACGCAATTGAACGTTTACACATTTAAATTACTAATTTGCTTCACTAAACAGTACATTTCAGAGGAAATAATTATGTTTGGATAGTTGAACATGCAAATATGAAGAACACATCATGCTTAAAGGCATTTTTTTAAGATAATTTTTATGGGCATTTCTGCCTTTAATGATAGGACAGCTCAGACATGAAAAGGGAGAGAGGGGAGGGGGAGGACATGAAGGAAACTGTCACAGGTCGGACGCGAACCCTGGATCTTCTGTGTCGAGGAATAAACCTCAAAGCCACAACATTTTTGACTATTAATTAAAATGGATGATCTTTTCCCAGCTTTACTCAAGAGTTTTTAACTCCCCAATTAAACCATAACAATGTTAATTATGCAGTATTGGCCAGGAGCAGGTATTTTAGTGAAAACAAAAGGATGGTGTTGAACATTTTGCAGGTATATTTAATAATGGCAGCGCATTTACTAAAGCATGTAAGTTATAAATGTAAAAAGTAAATTCTAAGAAACCAGAAGTTACCAAAGTTACCAAAAAAGGAATATCTATTACCTTTATGACCTCACATTTATTGCTTAGTGCACAAAACTAGTTGCTTATACTGTACTGTCAGAATGTGTTTTTCAAACACTTACTATTAAAAAATATTTACATGTTGTGCCAAAAACATGGATAGCTTAATGTCACTGGGCCTCAAAAATGTATTAAAATTATACATCATGACAGATGTTTAGAGGCAAAAACGTATAAACTTATAAACCAAACAAATATTCCATTCACAGAGAAAATAATCAGCTGATTAATCAACAATGACAATAATCATTAGTAAGAACAGAACAATGAAGTGAAACAAAATAGCAATAAGTGATTATCAGGCTTTCTTGCAACTGGAAAACTCAGAACTCTTGTGTATGTATGATTAATGTATGATTGGTGGTAAGTAGATGTCCGCTATCGGCATTTTGTTACTGATCGGGGATCAGCATTTCCCCTGATTACCCTACTCCGATCATTTACATCAGCTTAGTAACGCTGCCTTTAACCACACGCCCTGCACCACAGACACACCCCCAGGCCGCCTAGATGCCAGCACTTTCCAACCTCGATGGTGCACAGCCAATCACCAGTGTCCGTCCAGAGTGTCTCGTAGCTTAGCAACAAGTTTAAAAAAAAAAAAGTCTGTTTTTCTTAGCCATCCATTTTTTGTTTTTTTGTTTTACAGAAGCAGATTATTTCAATACTCCACACTTCTTCTGTCATTCCTCCAGGAAAATACACTTACAGGCTGTTTTTCCCTGGAGCCAACACCTGAGTTAAACCAGAGAAGAAAATCAAAGATTGACTATTGCGCAAAGGAGGCGTCACTTAGTTTAGTTTTTGATGCCCAGCTGGGAACTTGAAACTGTTTAATTTTTGTTTGGGGGTTTGCTGGGATCCTAAAGAGAATTGTTTTGGTGTTAAGAGAAAAGACTCATTTGCTGCATTAAGTTAAATGTATTAAGCCTAAATCATATTTTAATTACTTCGTTTACTACTTTGTTATTTTTGTAAACAAAAAAACAGTGTGCATCTCTATTATTTGAGCAATACAAGTATCAGACTCGGGAGCTGTGTGTCGGCAGATATTCAATATTTCAAAAATTGGATCAGGGGCCAAAAAAAAACTGATCAGGACAGTGGTAGCCTTAAGCATTGTTTGCATTTTCCTCTCTTTGGTTGTTTAAGTTGAAGTTTTAATAGTTTAATGTAGGTTAACAAGCCAATATACACTGTAATCTAACCACAGCCATCGTGTGTTTCACTTCAGGTTGGTGGAAACACAGCCTTTTGTTTTCCATTTTTCTACCTGTGAGCCAGAAAAACTAATAGTAACGGTTTTTACAGAAACCCCTCAAGGCTTTTCTCCCTTTCTGTCACTCCAAAGACATTAATTGAAACAGTGGCTTTTTAGAGTAGAAATTGCTTTCCCGGGGTGCTGATTGATTTTGTTGACAAATGACATGTTACACTGACGGCTGGCAAACGCAGCCCCGGGAGAACGAAGGGTGGGGTGGGGTGGGGGAGTTTGGAGAGCAGGAGAAATATGACAGCTTCAGCAGCACTTTGTCAGCTCTCTCATCTAACTAATAATTCCATTTCTCACCTTCAGGGGAATCCTTTCATCAATACTTCCTCCTCGTCACTTCACCCTACCCTGCTGCTTTCTAACCTACCTGCGTCTAAATTCGGCAAAAACTGTAGTATCTGTTGTAAAGATTGATCGGCTCAATGAGCGATAATTTGATTGCTCTGTTGTTTCCTTTCTGATTAGATCACTTGGATAATTTTATTGATTAGTTTGACTGTATTGATTGCCTTCTTTCTGCAGGTTGGCTCCGTCCCAGCCGTTAGAGACAGCTTCTGTCAACCTCTGCCAGCCCGTCACCCCGGATCCAGGTAATCAACAGCCACGTTACACATGATTCATCTCTAGTAATTCATGCTAATGAGCTGCTGTGATGAGAGTTAAGGGGAAATCCCGCTTTTTAGATACTCAGTATTTTGTCTGGTCTTAATGAGCCCTTTTCAGACATGAAACATTGCTTGTGATGGCTTTATGTCTTTATTTACACGTGACAGAACATTTACAACATTTGCAATGCTTGCACGGTATTTGGCAAATGGTACGCAAAAGGGGAGCTGAGTTGGAAAGTAAAGAACTCTCTGACAAGCTGCATCGATGCTGGGTTTTAATATTTTGCCATTGGAGGCTTAATTAACAGCTATTGTGAGCCCGAGAGAGGCCCGCTCCTCTCACTCAGTGACAGCGAATTCCTCTCATTACTTTTACTCTCATTAGTTTTATCATTTATTATGTAGTGTGTTCTACTGCCTTGCGTTTTTCTAATGTTGGACAGTGCACATGTATTGAATGAAAACAGGTTAAGTCATTTAATTCCTATTTGCACACATGCCGTATTTAAAACACTGGATATTAATTTATTCACTCACACAACTGACAAGAATTAAAAAATCATCTGGTTATTATTCAGATTTGGCAGTCATCAATGCTTTAAGTATTAATTCTTCTGATACTAATTCTTGTAGGATCAATACCAAACATCCGTGGGTTTAGATCATTAACAGGGAACAGTAAAAATAAACAGTTATGCCTATAAATATATCTATAAGTAGCCTAGACACTATGGTTTCCTCTAAATCATCACACACTGCTCTTACTTACAAGACATTAGGTCCTTGCAATAATAAAAAGTATCAAAATCAGTGATTCTGGCCATGGTATTACTTGGTTTTGGATTGTCGAGCGAGAGGCACGGAAGGTGGGAAAGTTGCCTACCGTTACAAGCAATTTTATTTCTTTGCACAGGAGATGATAATTGAGTGGTACATTTATTACAGCAGTCCTAAAATTAGACTCTTTTACCGTGTGCCGTTATAGTCTTAACGTTAATCTGACACTTTTAAATCCAAACCTGTGCAGTGTGTTACGGAAATATTATCACGTCAAACGTAATCAGTTTTTAGTGATGAGACCGAAAGGAAAATAAGGTTGGGAAGAGAGGGAAGGAAAGGAAGGAGAGAAAATGTAATGTAAGGAGAAAAGGGAATGAAGGGAAATAAGGGAAGGAGATGAAAGGAAATGAGAAAAGGAAAAGAAACAAAAGGAGAGGGTAGAAAAAGGGAGGAGAATGGCTTTTAGCAACACAATCCAAAGAGTAACACTGTGTCTACATGTAGGTGTTGATCCTGAAAATGTAGTATGTTGTCTCAGTCAAGGAAAAGCCAGAATAAGAGAATAATGTTGTGTTTGTTATTGAAGAACACAACGAGCAGCTACAACACGATGCAGCTTGTGGCTACAGTTTGTCCTTTGTCCTATGGACTCTCAATTCCTCTTTAGTAACTTTTTTTTCTGTATCTCGCATAAAACAATATGCCAGTTACCCTGCGTGCTTATTTAATGGTGCAGCAAAGGAAATCCTTGTTTATCGCTAATGCATTAGAGAACATTTTTTCTGCTATCAGATTTTACTGTAGCTGCACTCTACTACTGTATGTCTGTTTTGGCCAGTTTTCAGCTGGAACCAAAAAAAATACACCCACAGACAAAAACAAAGAGCCAGAAATGCTGCATCCTTTCTTTAATGGTCTTTTAAAGAAAATGTCAGTTTCTTTTACAACTGTAGTTTTATTTTTGTAGTTTTATCCATTTTCTGTGATCCATGTTAACACACTGTTTATGACTAAGTGCGCGTGGCAGTCCTCCACACAAGCAATCACACAGGTTTTAAATAAGCCTTCTAGTTAAACACAATATGTAAACCATTTATTTAGAAGTAAAAATTAATGGTTAGGTTGACATTTTCACCTGTGGTTAACATCTGACTTTTAGTGGTACAGTTTAAAAGGACAAAGAAGAAATAAATCACAATAATAAGTACCTAAAATAACTGGGTTAAAGGAACAATTGGATTAAAGCCAAAATTTAGAAAACACGGCCCAAAAAAAAAAATACTTAACCCAGGCAAAGTTAAGTGTATTTTTGGTTGCATTTCAGCAGACCAATCTGAAAGATACAGTGTTATGTTTGGGGTGGATCTGTACGTAGACAACATGTATGTTCAAGCACAAAGAGAGTGGTGGGCTACGCCTTGTTTCCAGGAGACCCTTGCCCTCTTTTTCCAAGTTCCCTGTGTAAAAACACCCACTCACCTATGCATATTCATCCTCTCACCTAATTACTATTCATCCCTAGCGGTGCTGTTCCAGGTGCTGGCAGTAGTGGGGGAGGCTGCAGGAAGGGCAGAGTGCAGATTTGTTATGTCGACCCTCATTTATCTCTGAAGGGGGAGGGGGGGTGAACAGGATGTACTCTTGATCTCTGAATTCACCTCTGTAGTGAAATGCTTAGAGTTACATACTACTGATGTACAAGAATATAAGAAAAACGGTTACAAATGCAGCTTCTTAGGCAGCAAAATAGCATTAAAAGAACAAAGCATGGACTAGGGGGCCTGAAACCCTATTTTCTTAATCAGCTTCTTGATCTTAGCAATGGTTACCCACATGAACACACTATTTTCTGCCAAAGTACACAAAGTATAAACAGTTATGGATATTTTACATGACAGATTTGTATATCTGTTGTTTTTCTCTTTGCTCTTCTTACTGGTTTGGAGTGGGCGGGGTTTAGTTGGGTTCATTAAAAAAATATGGATTTAGCAACATTTGAATCAAAATCTGATGACAGCTGTGAGATTGTTTGGTCACAGTCAATAAAATCTGATCAAACCACACCCACACAGTCCACGTTAAGCAGATTAGCTGATTTATGGTTAAGCGAACTCGAGAAATAATACCTAAAAAAAACTAAATCTTAGTGTTAAGTAATTTGGGGTGGCAGTAGCTCAGTCCGTGGGAAGTTGGGTTGGGAACCGGGGGGTCTCAGGTTCAACTCTCCGTATGGACCAAAGTACGGAGTGGGGCCTGCTAGCTTGAGAGAGGCCAGTTCACCTCCTGTGCACTGCCAAGGTGCTCTTGAACAAGGCACCAAACCCCCCTCAACCGCTCAGGGCGCCTGTTCAGCAGTTGCAGCCCACTCACTCTGACATCTCTCCATTAGTGCATGTAAAAAAAAGGACCTGAACATGTGTGTGTATTTCAGGCATGTGTGTAGTGTGTAATAACGACAATAAACCAACAATCAATAAAGAGTATAAATTAAAATTAAATTAATTAATAATTCATGATCCGACCCAACCACCAAGTGTATTCCGCAAGTTTGAGCTAAACAGCTCCTGTAGCCAGGAGTACTTTGCATTCTGAGATATGGAAGAGCACGAAAACTTTAGCAATCTGAAGGCAGCACATCTTTTTTGTGAAGCAGTATAGTTTTATCCCGATGTTTCCTCAAAGTGCATTCGGCATTTTGCCGGCATAGTTTTGCCCGGTATATTGCCCAAATAATTACCAAGGTATGAGCAAATGCCAACTCTACCTTTTGACAATGTGACGACAATGAATGTGCAATCCCAACATTGCAGTTGAGCTGGACAACACTGTTCCAACTGTTGCAGAATGCAGTCGCAAAGCAAAAATGTTATCGTTGCTGTTCTGGTCACATTACATCGGATCCTAGTTCATTTAAAGGCCTTTTCAAATAAAGTGCATCATAAATTAACAGCACAAAAAAAAAATTACGTCAGGCTGATTGTCAAAGTGATATGTAGCCAAGGACTGCTTTGATATATCTAGTCACACATTCATTCATATTTAGTTCAATGTTTTTTCAATAAACTGTCCGAAAGATTGCATGAGAGACTCGTAACATGTCGACTTTGTGTTTTGTCTTTAGAATTCAGTGTAAGATCCTTTTT
This sequence comes from Percina caprodes, assembly GCA_013375575.1. NCBI lineage: Eukaryota > Metazoa > Chordata > Actinopteri > Perciformes > Percidae > Percina > Percina caprodes. Next base: position 5,878,280 of record JABXJD010000007.1, on the reverse strand, counting down.
AAATATAATATTCTGCACCAAGATTACTCAGATCTGGCAACCAAACCCTGCTAAAATGTCTTTAGTAGCAGATTAGATAAAGGGTTTAATTATGTTTTATTTTTCAAACTCAGTCAGTCTGTGTTTGACTGAAATTTAATACAGCAGTTTAGGAAGAACACAGATCAGAGCCGAGAGTCTTAAAGGACAATTCCGGCACAATATTAACCTAGGTGTTCGGGTACCACGAACGCCGTGCAACCAGAAACCAGTAACATGGCTCAAGCACGGCGTTCTTCGTTCGACTGGTCATGACCGTTTTCCCAAGATGGCGCCTGCCTGTATACGCAAACTGTACAGTCTTCATAACCTATCTTTAAAAAAAGTGTCCGTACACTTACAAAGTTCTCAATGGTTTGGTTTACATGTAGGGACACTCATTTTGCTACCGTGGAAGTGTGGTGCTATTTTGAGCCTTGGTGGTGGTATAGAAATAGATTTCTTTTTACTTTACCAGTGCCCCAACTAAGCGCGCTAATTAGCGGTTTGCGCTAAAACTGGTCACATTCGATTAGCATTAAAACATATCCCAACAAACGGTTGACTCGGTACCTATGTGTTATTAAGCCCTAGGTTCATTTTGCGCCGGAATTGTCTTTTAAGAACCAAAAACAAGAGATTTGTTAAACTTTATTCTTAGATCTCAGACAATACAAACCATGGTTCTTTGTATGTGTTGGCTTTTATTAAGATGACTCAATTTAGTGAAGATCAATTCCCTAGAGGAGGAAAAATGTACTTACTTGTTTAATATTTCTGTGTCTAAAGAGATGATTATTGACCTAAACCAAGTTTACATGTATCATATCAAGTTGCATGTAAGTTAACAGTTCTGTTTCTGGTCCTTTATCCCAGGCTCAGTCAATGGCAGATACTGCTGCTCCAAGATTTTTGTCAACCACCGCTGTTTCTCAGGACCCTACCTCAACAAGGGACGAATCGCAGAGCTGCCGCAGGCTGTCGGGCCCGGAAAATGCACACTGGTCCTCAAAGAGGTGGGCTGATGTTAGAAGCAGTGGGGGTGGGGAGACGAAGAGGAACAGGTTTAATCAAAGAGTTACACACTTTCAAAGGGAGAGGAGGGCCGAAGGAGATCGGGAGGGGGGAGGAGGTGAAAGATGGAGGGTGAGACAGCAATGTCTTGTTAACCACCTGCAGTTTCCCAGCAGTGCCTTCATTTTAATGTAAGGAGCTGTCAGTCAAGTGTGTTTACACATGCACACTGCCACTACCGCTCAGCAAAACACCCTCTTAATTTCTCCAGAGACTGTTTGTACGTGCACATGCACGTTCTGTATGTGTGTGCGCATCTAAAGACAAGTGTGATCTGTGTTCTCCTTCATGTTTGTGCAGTTACTCTGATTCTTCCTGAGAAGAACCAGGAGTTTATTATTTTTTTAATCTGCGCTCTGCTTTTTGGCTCCAGCTGCTGAGCATGCTGATCAATGCCGCCTACAAGCCTGGACGAGTCCTGAAGGAGCTGCAGGATCTGGAGGATACGAGCTGGGACAGCCAAGAGGAGACTCTCAAAGCCAAGTAAGGAAACCAAAATACACAGAAGTGAATAAGAACGTTTAGCAAAAAAGAAAAAAAACAGACTTTCCCTGTTTGATTTGGTCATTTTGAGGGGCAATGAAGTCATACAATTACACGCCTTTTTGGCTTTCAGGCTAAATGTATTATAAATCATAATAAATCAGACTATAACCACATTTTCCCTGAAAATCAGTAGTAAGACTCTCAGAGGAGCCTGGCAGTATTCGTCTCAGTCCCTACAAGTCCATTTTGGCTCCCTTCATTGAATTTTCTGTTATTTTCTGTGTGAGGTCTGCATTAAATTCTTTCACAGCTTCAGGCTACATGCTCTGTGTTTTCAAATCAAAAAACTGCCCCATTATTTCTGGCTAAAACGAGAAAGATGTGGCCAGTTGCAGGTTCTGCTGAGTCACCTGTGTTATGATTCACATTCACACATGAATGTTTTGACAACTCGAAAAGGAGTAACTTTAATATTTTTGGGGCATTTGCTGCCCAGAGAGCCAAGTCATCCGAGGGGACTTGTTAGCAGCTCTGATCACACAGCAATGTAATTATCACAGGATAAATGTTATATTATTGCCAACTTAATATCTGAGGGTTATGACATTTCAACATGTTACTTTACACTGTGGGAACTTGTGATGGACATTTTTCCCCTCAAAATGTATTGACAATTTACACACTAAATGGTTAAAAAGTGAGTTTGATAAATAATAAAAAATATCATTAGCTGCAGCCCTAACATGTTTTACATGTATTGCTAATTGGTGGTACAAAATGCTGGCTCATACAGCCAGCAACAAGCGTTGAAAGATAAGTTCACGACAAAATCATCAGATGCCCATATGGACACTGAAACAGGTTTTGTTTGCTGTAATCATTCCTGCTGTTAAAAATACACTCCAATGTTTATCCAAAAGCTAATTTTAGGCTTCATAAGTCTGAGTTAAACAAATCAAGTGTGTATCTTCCAGTGTTGCTGTACACAAAGTTCCCTCCTTCTTACGATCCCTGCACTGCAAGAGGGAAACACTGTCCGGGGAAACATAGGGGGGAATGTTATACTTAAAAGATTAAAAATAAATGTTTTTGGAAAACATCCACTTGATTTGACTTGCTTACGTGGCCGAAGTCTCACAGTAACTTCAGATAAACTTTGGAATACATTTTGCACAAAATGAAAACTGTGGATTTTGTTCTTAATCGCTTACATCAAATGTGCATTAGGCAGTCAACCTATTGCTATAAGCTATTGTTTCAAGACTAAAATGAAGAAATGGTGAAACTATCTTTAAATTTGTGCAGCAAGGAAAAAATTGTATACATGTTACTTAGACCAGACATCATCAGGTTCCCCATGTTTCAAAAAAAGGGTTAAATTACATGCTTTGGATTTTACAAAAAGATCAGTTACGCCACAAGAGACTAAGGAATATATCATGCGCAGTAGTCTGTTTTAGCGGCTGTCCTGGGCTGCTTTCCCTTCTGCTATCTCCGCGACTATATTTTACAAGGACATCGTCGCTGCATCCAGAGCTTATTGACAATTGGGATTGGTTTAAAATGAAAGCAAACAAGGGTGAGCGCTTTTGTCCCCCTATCCCAGAATGTTAAGTTGTGAAGCCAGACTATAGTGCTATGGAGATAGGTCTTCAGTCTTTAACATGCATGGTAAAATGTCTTTACTTCATTTAGTAATTTAAATTCAACAGGGAGAAACTTTTCCTCCTGATTCTATTTATTTGTATTGTGTCATTATTTCTCTCATAATAAATGAAGTTTAAAACCTGAAAGGAATGTAACAAAAGATATAGATTATAGATATAATCTCAAACTTAATCTGTTAATGTTTGAATGTTTAAAAAGTCACTCAGAAGAAGTTGATCTCACATCAGATTGCAGATCAGATTTGTCCCTGAGCGCTGCCAACAGATCAGCTCACCTTTTCTAACCTTAGCCATTTGATCGGAGATTGCAAAATCGACCCTGCGTCATACTCCGCTCTCCTGGATAATCCTTATCAACCAGACAATCTGACATCAAACATCATAACTGCACCGGCAGTCATCATTTATTGCAGAGTGCTTCTGAGGGATTACGGTTTCATTATGCATTGTTCTCATAAATAAAAGTGTAATCACTGGCTGACAATGTCCCGACATTCCTCCGCATGCTTGCCCTCTTTTTCCCCCAGATATAAAGGGAAAACCTATCGCTCCACCATCCGGTTAGTCCGCCTCACAGACCAGATCCCAGACTTCTGTCGTAAGGTGTGCGTGAAGCTGCAGTGCTGCCCCAACCTCTTCAGCCCCGTCCTCGTTACCGAAAAGTGCCCGGAGAACTGCTTCGTTCAGACAAAAACCAAATACAGTGAGTCTCTGTAATTACACGCATCACTTCCTGCATCACCACAACTATGAAGAAGATCCCAAATCAAACCTTGTGACAGTCCAGAGTGTATAATTGCCCCTGATGAGCTAGGTTTTGTTTTGGTGTGTATTGTTTTCAACATCTGCTGTGCGTCCGCAGCCTATTACTATGGGAAGAAGAGGAAGCTGTCCAAGACGATGGGAGGAGACGAGGCAGCCGAGGGAGACCTGGCCAAGCCGACGCGCCGCAGGAAGAAGAGGAAAGCTATCTTTGTGCAGAAGAAGAGACGCTCGTCAGCTGTGGACTACACTCCTGCTGGCTCGCCGCAGGTTAGATAACACTTTTCTTCTTTCTTCTTCTCTTGTTTTGTGTAAACGGAGCGTCCTGTCAGCTCCTGCTCACGCTACAGGCGGATACTGAGTGTACCAATCATAACCCGGTGTGTAAATATAAACATCCCCACATGTGACAGGAAGAAAAGGAGCTTTTTAAATTTAGTTTAGACAGCCTATAAGTTTACCCACTCATAATTTCACACTGGGCTTTGGTGTGATGTTGTAAAAGAAAAAAACTGTGATAAGTAATTGTTTTGTGGGTGTTTATATATTTTGCCACTTAAATGTGGAGTGTTTAGTGGTCGGACTGGTTTTGGTCACCAAAGAGAATATTAAGTGGTTGAGCTGAGTAGGACTTTAACAATATATTATTTTCAATTGGGTGTAGAAAAAGTTGCTTGTTTTGGAACACAAAATTAATAGGCAACTATTTAATGAACAATAAATTATTGTCATGTCAATTATTTGAAATTTCTGAAAAGAAAAAGCTTGTTCTTGCTTCTCTGATGTTAATGTCAAGCTGAATGGTTTTAGTTTCTGGACGATACGAGATATTGAAAGTAAAGTAAATTCAAAGTTTGTCATCTTGAGCTTTGGGAAAAAAACTATAAAAAGTAATCTGCTGACTAATTAATCTTGACTGTAGCTTGTTTTGTTCAACCAACGGTCCAAAACCAAACATATTATGAAAAATGCTTGAAAAATAAGTACTAATAAATACTGATTAATCATTAATAAATACATAAATCATAATTTCAGTTAAAAGCTGCCATAGCAATAGTTAGTATTTTATAAAATGTAGTTGAATCTGAAACAACATCAAATTAGCTCAATAAATGCATATTAAATATATTTAGGTTCAGGTTTTATCAACTTTGAATAATAAGTTATCAATCATAAACTTCATATTTTAGGACTACAACTCAAATACTGATGTTCAAAGAACCAAAACAAGTTTTTCCAGATATACATTTTCTATTTTGCTAAATATGAATGGTTTTGTATGTCTCATTGCTCTACAACAAGATTCAATTAGAAACTCTTTACGAATCTGGGTTTGGACCTGTCTCCTGGAACCCAACCCCAGGTAGCACACGGGTCTTAGTGGAAACTTGAAACTCTTGAGGACAACATGAGTCATGCCTAACGTCACTTACAAGGAACCAATCTCACATACAGTGTGTTCCTGCCCAGCTTAAATATCTCCTCTTGTTGTGACACCAATGAGACACCACTGGAGCTGGAAAAGTGGTTGAGTTCGACCATCAGATTAGACAAAATATTACGGGAATGTTTTTTATACCAACTGGTCAAAACGTGGTGGGGTAAAGTGGCGCACAAAAATGTATCTAACACCAGACGCAAGAAGATGCAAACACCCATTTCTTCTTTAGATACAACTGCCCTTTTAATGATTCCTAGTAGTAGCCACATCTGATTGGGTACATACTCTAATTTAGCATAGTTGATGTTAAATAATGAAAAGTATCTCCTGATGGACGCTGGCATTGCTATTTGTAATGACGAGTATCAGCTAGTTGATTTAATAACGGCCTAAAAATATCTAAAATCAAAGATCCATTCAAACAAGTTGCTAAATGAATGAAAATCTGCATGACTATGCAAGGATTTTTTAAGTGGGGTGGCACAGGGGGGACCAATAATCAGTTAGGGGGCCCGGAAGGGCATCAGAACACAGCACAGAAAATCTTCTTCAAAATATAGGAAATAGGAAAGAACACCACAATGTTACTCTGATAAATAAAACATCACATTCATTATTGATTTCACTTGTTTTCATTTTAAAGAAAAATACAAATTGCATATTCAAATATAATAAATTTTCCAAAGACTCAATCTGCCGCTTTTTAAAAGACAATTCCAGTGCTAGTTTCATGGTATCAGAATTTTGGATAGTCATCATGGAAACATGACTTTGTCATGTGACAAAGGCTGGGAAAAATTGGCTAAACAGGCAGCCAAGTGACAGTACTCTGATCCAATGGAAATCACAACTGTCAGATTGACAGCGCTCTAGCCCCCCTTTCTAGCCCCACCCCTGGTCTGAGGTCTTGTTAAAACCAGACTGAAGGCAAAATACAACACCTCCCCCTCCCCTATCTGACTCTGGGTCTTTCTTCCTCTTTCAGGACAGTGAGGAGGATGAAGAGATGGCATTGCAATCGGGGAGCGAAGGCACCAGCTCAGAGCCACGCGAGGACCACACAGACACCTCCTCAGTGGAGGTAACCAGCAGCCGCCCCGCCGGGCCGCGACTCTGCGCAGGGCCTTCAGTGCCGGCAACACTAAGGGCAGCCAGGAAGCCCCCGAGGGCTGCAGGAGGTCGACCCGCTCGCTATCGGCGTACAACCAGAACAACAAGTACCAGCCACCCAAAGGACAAGACATGCAGGTGCAGACAGACAGACAGACAGACAGACAGACAAACAGACAGACAGACAGACAGACAGACAGACAGACAGACAGACAGACAGACAGACAGACAGACAGACAGACAGACAGACAGGCAGACAGACGGCTAGGATTGGGCCTCAAACAGTTCCAACTTGGAATTGTTTCAGTCTAATGGAATCGTTTGGATTTGAATTTGATTATTATTATCCATTATTATTGCGGTAATAATCATTAGTTGCAGCCCTTATTAAAAAAAACGTCCTTTAATAAGAATGTTTTGCCACTATGTTTAAATATTGAACATATTCTTAGTAGTCATAGTCTTATATATATATACACACTGTATCACATTATACTTTATCTGCCCAAACAACACATGTGTTTTTTATGTGTGCGTCAGATGGTGGAGGAGGAGGGGCAGCTGGTTTTGGACAGAAATCCTCTGGAGTGGAGCGTAGATGAAGTCGTTCAGTTTATCAACTCTACTGACTGTGCATCCCTGGCCAACATCTTCAAGGAGCAGGTACATGCACAGACAGACAAACAGACAGAAAGACAGACACTTGTGAGGACACCTATTGACTTAATACATTTCTTAGACCCCAACTCTTACCATCACACCTGCATACTACTTTCTAACCAGACAAAGGGGACCAAACTAAATTCTGTTACCTTCAGCTTCCTTAACACAAAGACGTAAATGAGCACGCACACACACACACACACACACACAACACTTGCTCAGATCATCTCTTAAAACAGAGATAATTGTATCTCTCTCATTCTCTGATCCAAGTTAAAAAAGAAAAAATTTAAAAATGTTCTTACTTATTTAGAAGATACTTTGCATCTTTCCCCTTTATTCTCATTACTTTTTATGACCGGAATCATTAAGGCTGGACTAAATGAACAGATTACCTGGTTTTCTAAATGCTGTAAATAGCCTCTTTTGCTGCATTAATACCACTTTTTGGATGCTTATAGAGATACAAAAAAGCATATTTCTGTTGAAACAGTCAGCGGTAAAGAACGATGGAAAAATGCTGAGGGGAATAGCCAGTTTAAGCCAAAAAAATACGAGAAAAAAATCTTCAAATGCCAGAATCAGTAGAACTGTATTCTCTTTCTCTATTTAAGTATTGATGTGCATCTCTTCCTTTGCAGGACATCGACGGTCAGGCCCTGCTGTTGCTAACTCTGCCCACCGTACAGGAGTGTATGGACCTGAAGCTCGGCCCCGCCATCAAACTCTGTCACCAGATAGAGCGCGTCAAGGTTGCCTTTTACAGACAGTATGCCGACTGAAGTGAACTCAAGGAGCAGCAACACTGACCACCCCGTCAGTGGAAATAAATGTTCCTGCACGACTGGGAACTAACTGTTGGATTAGGTGTCTCCTGGTGGAAACGTTTTGGCAATGTGAAAAGTTTTTACTGTTTTCCAACGAGCAAGAAGAAAGGATATTTTTGCAGCGGTCGCATTGGCACAAAAAAGCACAAATTGAAGTTACAACCGAAGGTTTCCCTATGAGAAGTTGAAGGATTCATTTCTGGGATACTGTCGGGTGTGAAAATGCGATGCAGTACCTAAGTCCGTCAAACCACATCGGAGTCGATCCGTGTGCTTTACGGATTTGTGAAGAAGTTATTATGAAAAGCTGAGGACTCAGTTCTGAAGACATTTTTGTGTTTATTTCTTACTTTTCATTTCCATGTTATTTGTGATAGAGGAGCATTATAGCATTTAAGTTCAAAATAATTATTGACCATAAACAGTTTGTCCCTTTTTGTGTGACATGATTGGTTTTGAAAAAAATATATTTGAAAGTATTTAACAAACCAAGAAGTAATATATTTGAAATAATTATTGTTATCCTTATTAATGAGGTGTAATCTATCCATTTGGATGGAGAGGAAATAACTGATATATAATAAAGTCAACACAAACTCCTTTTGCACTAAAACAAACCCCTAACAGATATTTCACGAACAGATGATCTGCATCTATTTAGATCTACTCTTCTTTGTATTTATGCAGGAAAAAAAGTGGCTGGGGAATAACACCCACTAAAACACTTTGTGTTCTGTTGCTCATTTCTCATTATTGCAATCACATCAAACAATCATGTCCATCTATGCAAATATGTTGCAGATATTTTTGATAAGTACGAAAATAAATTTCTGTTGATTTTTTATCCATTGGTTTTGACCTTTCTTTCAAAATATGACCATTTGTCTTGTTACAACTACAACTACAAAATACTGAGTACTTGAGTACTGTAGTAATGTTCACAACAGATACAGTTGGAATCCCCCCGATTATATTTTGGATAACATTTCTGATGAGTTAACAAAATATAGTGGTGGACAAGTACTCAGATCCTGCAGCAAAACCATGTAATAAAAATACTCAATTACAGTGAAGATGTATGTTCTTGATGTAAGGAGGTACCTTGTGTACTGTGTCCCCATCTAGTACAGTGCACACAACATCATGCTGCGTCATGGGTGTATACATTTATTCTAAATTTTGTAATTTTGCTTCCCCTAAGGTTGATTCAAAACAATTATCATTTACTCAAAAATAGTACCAAAGCAGTCATATTCTTGTTATTTTTCCACTTGAACAGTGGGCAGAGAAACTGAATGATGTGTTTTAATCATAAATGATAAGATAATAAAGATCTACTTATGCATTTGTTACACTTCAGCAAACACTTCAAATTCTCTCTGTGCTTCAGGCTTCAACTGCCACTTCACCTGCTGTACCTGCTTCATTCTGAAAGGCAACACGCACAACATCTCAAACAATTAACCTTTTAAGACACGTTATCTTGTTTACAGTGTTTGCACCCCCAACGTACAGCTCAAACAACTTTCGTTATCTTTATAAAATTGAGCTTTCTCTAATTCAACATGGAGACTTTGTTTACAAATGGCTTATTAGCTTTAATTAATTTCAAGTATTGCTGCACCATTTCCAGTAACCCTGCCACTAACAATAGAAAGAGCTCTGCAGAAGAGCTCTTCATATGTGATAAAGACGATGAAGAGATGCTCCCTCGTGCATGGTGAGAAAATAGGAAGTCAGACCTCGCTGCGGTTAACAGAGCAAACACACAGCGATGCACAAAGTCGCAGTTAAAGAGGAACCACACTCCGCTCTGCTGCTCTGTAGAAACAATCTAATGTCTACATGATCCCATTCATCATTTAGACATTATAACTGAATTACTAACTAATAACCTTCAGGGTTTTCCCTGCCATCATAAGGTTTAGGTGCAGCACCCCGAGCTGTTTTGGGCAGCACCTAAGCCAAATTAATTTAACTTCAAAAGACTTTCTCAGATCTAATGATTGTAGTCAGACTTCTTAGGCAAGTTTTATCTTTAAGCATTTTGAGAGTTATTTATTTATGATCTGCTCGAGGTTTTTTCAACATTTTAGACACAGATATGGTGATAATAGCGGTCCAAAATGATGTGAAAATGAGACACAAAACTACCAAAAAAGGAACACAAACACAGACTACAAACAGACTTTGTCTTACACAAACTGAGGGAAAACACTGACCTTTTAACTGATTATGAGTGTGAGTAATTTAGTGATAATCAATAGTAAATATAAGTAATATACAGCATTTAGCATTGCATCATAGCCCTGGAATTACAGTACTATGTAAAATGCATATAAAACTGTGCTCATACCTGTATTCACATTGTATAAATGGTTGTTTAGGTAATAAGCGTGGTGCCGCATATCCGCGATTCCCAATCCTTGCACCCCAGGATAAATGGATGAAACAGTTAATAGTAAGGCATCTTTATTTAATTTAGATTGATTTAATAGATAAATCTTTGGAATAGTTAGCTAGAAGTATTGGATAAATAGTTGTAATAACTAGAAGTCTTGGATAAACGGTTTAAGTAGTTAACTAAAAATAAAGGATAAACGGTTGTAATAGACATCTACAAGTTATGAACAGTGAGCTAAAGGTGAAGGATAAATAGTAACCCTAGTTCAACATTGACAATAACAGAAAGTGAAGTGTGTAAACAAAAGCTCCAATTCATCACTTTGCCTTGAAATAATTATAAAAAAAAATCCTTCAATAAAAGTTCCAATCCTTCATTCAGAAGCTACTAACAAGTATATCTAAATTTAGTCTTGTTCATTAATCTTTATTTATACAGGGCTGGTTGGCTGAGCAGACGTGTTTTTACAGCAACACCCTGTTAAATAAACAGAACACGACCCGGCCCAAACAGAACTGAATGATCAAAAAGGAAAGCGGTCACAGGTACACGGAGAGATTCCTCATTCCTCCGTGAGACCCGTGTGCGAACAGTAAAAGCAACCTGGCTGAACCAGTTTGACCAACTAATCTTGACTCATGGTTAATGAATTAGCTTTTTGTCATTTGTTGTCTGCACCAGCAGCTCGAGTTTTTCTAGTAGCAGACTGGGATGCTATTTTCACTGACACGATACAATCTTTCTATATTTTTACTTTGAGAAATGGAAACATTTTTCTCCAAATTCTATTTTCCATTAAACAAAGGAACAGTACATTTCTTAAATGTTGGATGTATAACGGATAATATAGATTTCAAACGTATTTCACACTGCTTTGAAGTTGGGAGGAGATAAAATGATGCAGTTTTTCAAAAGAAAAGAGCAAAATAGTCAAGTTCCTGAAACAGAAATTCCAGGTTTTTGTTTCCATGGTGACCACCGTCTACCAAGAGTCTGGGTCTGTCCGAGGTTTCTGCCTAAAAGGGAGTTTTTCCTCGCCACTGTCGCACTGTTGCTTGCTCTGGAGGGAACTCCTAGAACTGTTGGGTCCTTGTAAATTATGGAGTGTGGTCTAGACCTACTCTATCTGGTCTAGACCTACTCTATCTGGAAAGTGTCTCGAGATAACTCTTGTTATGAATTGATACTATAAATAAAATTTAATTGAATTGAACTTCCAGGCGCTTGTTGTGTTGCAGCCATGGAGCACAGTACGCGGCGCTCTAAAGTATGGCTTTATTTTACATAAAAAAATATATATATATAAAACTGTTAATCACCATCGTATCAAAATAAAATGTTCCTCTTATCTGTGACATAAGCATATGACCAATTTCAACTCCAACCCTCAAAGAATCAGAATCGATAAGAACCACAATTCTAAGGGAGAATCAGAATTGAAATCAAATTAGTTAAAATCAAGACCATGGCCAACCCTAGTGCGGAAAAAATAACACAGTACCAGAAAGTATTGGAACTTCTCCAGTCAAACGATACCTGCAGCCCATCCTTTTTGTACCCAGATCTAGAAAAAAATGATTATTTGTATGGGTTTGCTCGCAGCCAATCAACGCCAGTGTTGACGTGTGATTGGCCCACTATCGCAACAGCTACAACCCGTACCAAAGTCTGCGGTGTGGTGAAATAACCCAGCGTGCAGAGATGCAACCAAAACGTTCAGTATAACTTTAAGGGTACTGGTATCGTCCTTTTGAAAGCCGTACCCCGAGTGCCGACCCTCGTGCTGGGAACCACTTTCCTACTTTCGTTTTTTTTTTATGTTTGAGATTTCTAAGATCTGATTTAAACACCTGACTGACACCCGTGCTAATCTTTTAAGGAGCAATCGTGGGGCAAAATTACATTTTGGTGGTGAATTTGACTGGAAAACAGCAGCAGCAACATTAAAACTCTATATACAAGATGACGGGGCCATTTGAAAGGGGTTTAATTGGCAGAACAGTTCCTGGTGGCTAAATAAAAGAAATTGCCCCTCCATCTGGTGATGATAGTTGTTTCAAGGAGCAACCTAATTGGAGGTAATGTTGTGTGTTAGTCATGCATACAGCACATGACCTGGTATGCTGATTCACTTGCACTGGTTCCTGTGTAACATTAGCCAGTGGGACTTAACATAAAGGCAGTGATTCACATTCAGAGTGTATTCAGCAGCGAGATGTCGTGCCTCGCCGGCTCTATGTACGGGTGCAGCTGAATTAATTGAATAGCTTTCACACACACACACACACACACACACACACACACACACACACACACACACACACACACACACACACACACACACACACACACACACACACACACACACACACACACACACACACACACACACACACACACACACAGCATTGAGTCACTCTGAAAAGCTGCTACACACACACCTCTCTGACAATTTGCATTGAGTCACTCTGAAAAGCTGCTACCTTATACTGTTGCCTGGCAACCTCATATCAAACGTCCGCTTTGCATGATTTTCTGCCTTGTTGCATGTGAATTCAGACTCAGTCATGACAGCAGAGGAGTAAACAGACGTTTGATTTGTAGAGAAGCCCTAATCGAGAGCAGACAGGACTTTATGTTTCAGATTCAGCTGTTGTGGTTTCAGTGGTTTCAGGTAAACGCGGCAACAGATGTAACGGCTCAACAATACTGATTGGACAGCAGATATCATGTTGTCAGAGTGACTGATCAACAATCCATCAGTGAAACACACAGTCCAGTACTATGCTGGCAGCGGCAGATGGCCGTCCACCAAGGGCCAGGAACTTTGTAAATTACAGAGAGAGGTCTAGACCTACTCTATCTCTAAAGTGTCCTGAGATAACTCCTGTTATGATTTGAAACTATTCAAAAAATTGAACTGAAATTTAATTAAATTATGCAGTGGGCACATTTCCCGTTCAGCATATATTTTGGCAGATAAGTTAGCTTCACAAACAAATGTGGGACAAAAGTACAAAATGTTTGCCCCCATTTGTATCCATACCAGACCTCTACTGTAAAAGACCAAGAATGCAATGCAGACAGAGGTCCTGTTGTGGTATGTACTGTATGACACTGTTGTTGTTTTTTGACTGAAAAAATATTTATATATCAGTCCCTCCTCCTACATAATGAACCCACAGCTGAATGGAACAAGCCTGTGCCCCCTCGCTCTCGGTCTGTGGGCTGTCAGAGTCACTCTGGGTAATGTAGGAAACCAGACTGAATATGAAATACTGAGTGGTTGTACCAAAAAGTACAATTGATTCCACTCTTTAAAAAAATCCTGTTCACTGCTTAATAAAAGTATCTTTAAATAGTGATTTTTTTACCTTCAAACTACTATTTTTTTTTTTTTTACTAATCAATAATGTCTCACAGTCAGCTTTAAAAAAAATAAAAATAAAAAAAAATCAGTAAAACTGCATTCACAGTTTCTTTTGCTGCTTCAGTTCAGCATTGCGCTACATAGCAGAGCTGCCATCGGGTCATTATCCTGGGGCGGCTCAGTGAAAACCTTTAAGGACTCTGCTGTGGGTGAGTCTGAGAGGAAAAAGGTGGGAGGCGGGGGGGTTCAAGAAGGAGAGGAGTGCACCGGAGGACGAGTGAGGGGGAGGGAGGGAGGTCTGGTGGTTGGAAAGGAGAACGATACAGAAAATGTGATACATCAGTTTGTAGAATCTGAAACATGCTATCCTTTGATTACAAGATATCATTTCTGAGTTGAGTTGATTTACCAAAACATACTTGCACAACTTAATTCATTAGATTTTTAGGATTTGTCTGATATTTATAATAAAACATTGGAGTCTTTTCTGGAATACGTGGGCGTAAGTCTTCAGTTTTTGATCAATGTGCAAAAAAAAAAATGTTTTATGCTAAGCTGAGTAGAGTTAAGTTTTAGTCATTTTATTGTCCACATATGGTTTTATTTTTTCCTGAATGCACAGCTGCTAACATGCATGTAATTGTGTTTTATTTTGGTTTTTCTGTCAAATGGAAAGCTCCAAAAGTCAATAACTTATCGATAGCTGACAAAAAAATAAAAAATACCTAAACTCGCCATGTCATATGGACAAACGTTCCACAACAAGAAAGACAAGTAAGCAAACTCTTCAGTTGAAACTGTCTTGTAAAACCAACAAAGGCTGTGGGCTAAACAGTCCATATAATCCTGGCCTCGGGGTATGCTTGCTCGCCTACTTTGGAGCCCACGACTGCATCACATGTGTGTTGAAGACCGTGTGGAAAAAAGCTCTAAAGCTCCAGAGCAAGCTGACCCTGAGGCCAGGATTGAACTGGCCAAAGCCCAAAGCCCAAAACTTGGTTGGTCGGTTTAACAGTTTCATCTTTAACGTTTGCTTACTTGCTTTCTTGTTGTGGAGTTTTTGTCCGTATTACATGGTCTTTAAAGCCCTTTCAGATGTGCAAAGTTTTACAGTGATGGCAATTTAACATGTTTACCTTGTTAGAATTAACACCCATCTGACTCAATCTTCATTTCTTATGCACGAATAAAATCAGTTTACTAAACTATGAAACACTGCGAGAGAGCTCATTGTGAGTTCTTGAGAAATTCTATATATTTTTTCCTTGCAGTACCATCTCGGCAAAAGAGGTTAAAAAAATTTAATAATGTCTCCTGAGATTTTTCATTTACTTTAATTTATAACAAGTTTGTGGATGAATAATTATATATCCAACATACAGCATGAGAATAAAGGGGCACCTCGCTCACACTATGTGATAAATATGGTCCTTTATGTCTAAATCAAGCTGTAAGGAACATTAGCGTAAAAGCCAGTTAAGTCTGAACAACCAAAAGCCGCCAACCACAACAGATCGATGAAGTATTCCACGTCTGAAAAGGGCTCAATGTATTTATATTTTAAAAACTTATACACTCATAAACTAATAGTGAAACATGTTGGTCACATGCCAGACACGTGATGTGTTCTGGTAAACTTTCTATCCTAAAAAATACACTACAACATTACCAAGTACTCAGGATGTTATGTCACCGTCCTTTATGCAATAATCAACACAGACATAGGCTGAAATCAGAGCCAAGCTGAGTGATACGCCACTATTGTTGATTGATTATTATTAAAAAAAAAGACAAATCACTTAACAATGATAATCTAAAGGCAGTAAAACATTGTAGACATTATAAACCTCATCAGAAATTATTCAGAATAAGTTATTACATTCATACAGTGAATATGTCCATTCCCTACTCACAATTTTAAATGGTACTTGAAAGGAACTTTGCTATTCATTTTACGTATATTCAGTGGGTAATTATTCCAATGATTGATGGCACGAGAAATAACTGCTCTCTTTAAAGCATTGGATGTTGGGCGTCTAGTCAAATGAGAATGAACCTGATCACACCTTATGTGACAAAATGGGTTGAGAAAAAAAAAAAAGACAGTGTTTCTGAAAAATGTACGGTACGACGGTGCACAGTCATAGTGTTTGTTCTTATGGGACAATGTAATACTAACCTGGCAGCTCTGTTTTGGGCAGTTTGTAATTTCTTTAGTTGGCCTTTAGATGTAGATGAGCATACAGGTGCACAATAATCCAGGTGAAATAAAAAAAAAAAAGATTAAGCCACCTGTCCCACAATGTGTGTAGGGACCTAAGAAAGACATTTCCTCACCATAGAGATACCACAACCCATCTTCTTCACTATGGTAACAATATGTTCTGCCCATGACAGCTGACTATCTGTTATTGTACATATAACATAACTCCTGTTATGATTTGACACTATACATAAAATTTAACTAAAAGTAAATTAGATTATGCGGTGGGCACAATTGAAACTTGGCTACCGTCATCAGTACATAAAAATGCAGAATTTAGGACATATACCACAGACATCTTACTTGTACTAGGGCCATAGGTTGCAACAATGGGACGCCCTAGTGGCGTAGACCATTAGAGTACTGCAGTAAGCATAAATTGCAACGTCCCTAATTCAAATTCAGCTGCAGACCTATGTTGAGTGCATCTCTCCCTCAAATGAAGTCCTCATCTTTACTGTCAAACCTCTAATAAAAAGGTACAAAATGCCGGAAAATATCACAAACACTAGAGACAATAACACCATCAAAATGTTATTTTATTCATCCATAAAATTACTCCATCTCCAGATAAAAGAAAACAAGAAATACTGGGTGTGTAATGCAAAGTAAAACAATACGCACGCTGGCAACTAATTCCCCAAGAAGAGAAGGACCAGCTGTCCACAATATCAGCCTGAAACTATCCAATCCAAACATTATCGTATCAATCCACAGATAAACTCATCAATCCAGTCAGGAAGTTAAAGATCGTGTCAATCATGATTCATGACTGACAGTAGAGGAGAAGAAATGATTTGTAAATCATGAAAACAACGTCAAAACAAACACATTTCATACTTCACAATGATATTGGTATATACCAGCAGACAAAACACTTTTGTGAGACAAGACACAGCTGGATGAAGGCGATTTCAGGCGGTGTGTGTGCGCGTGAGGTGTGTGTAGGAATGAGTGGATGTGGGGGAAGGCAAGGTGTATGGTTAACCATTGACTGAGCTCTCTGTCTCACACACACACTTGCATTACACTGCAGGCTTGAAATCTAGGTCGAGGTACACACACACACACACACACACACACACACACACACACACACACACACACACACACACACACACACACAGTTTAAAGGCTAGAGAGAGAGAGCGAGAGAGAGAACAATCAGATGTGATGAAGATGAGGCTCAATCTTTCAACTCACCACTAAACTACATCAGACTGTTCACGAAACCCTTGAAGCAGAAACCCAGCCTCTCAAAAAACAGTTAAGATTTCATCAGTGCTCGCTGCCTCACAAGTTGTATTCTGATGTGGTGTTGTGCGACGTTCTTTTTTAGTTGTAGCCAGTTTCTCTCAGCCTGCCTTGTTTGTCTACCGTACGACTTAATGCCATTTAGCACAAGACAGTGAACATGTAAAAGTGTCGGCTGTGGGTTGGAAGTGTGAGAGCAGGCAAAGAGACAAGTTTCTCTGGCTGAGAAAGAGTCGCTCATGTCTTAAAGGGATAGTTCGGAATTTTTCAAAGTGGGGTTAAATGTGGTACTTATCCAAAGTCCGTGTATTAGCTACAGCAGATGTCAGTCGTCCTTTGAGTAGCCGGTAATACTAAAAAAGCGCTATATAACAGGAAGGAGGGGAAGTTAAAGCGTTTCATTACTCATGTAATCTTGTTACGTCCTCTTAAATATACGTAACAGTATAAATGTTTTATTTTGCAGAAATTAGCTTAAACTTGCAAAACAGTCAAAAGGAATTTGACCTTTGGGAACAGCATATGTTAAAGGTGCAATGTCTAAATAAGTAAAATGATTATGATATTGATCATTTAACTAAGCCCTGGGTAGAAATCACTTTGTTTCTTTCCAGTGGAAGTTGAGGGTCAGTTATTGTGTGTCTTAACTTTTTCTCAACACAAGACATAAGCCTCAAACCAGCATTTCTACAAATGTGTAACATGTACTGTATATGTGTTAAAAATCAGAGTTCAAAATGGCAGTTTAGAAAAGGAATCCCTTGCCGTTTTCCTTCCGAGGGACAGACCGTAAAACCTCACATTTACTGCTGTTTCACAGTAGACTGTGAACAAGCTGCATAATTCAGTAGCTTCATGGAAATCTCTCCATGTGATCCTCTGCATTTGGCCTGTATCCACAGGAATATAGAAAACGCACAAACAAGTTGGCCCCAGAAATTCAATGTGCATCACCCACAGTCAGCTCTTTCCTACAGAGCCCAAACTTCTCCACATTCTTGCCCTCTGGGAATAATCTGTCTTTATTTCTAATGAATTGCACTGAGAGACGCATGTATCCCCTGCATCAACAGATCGCAATCTGAATCCAGCAAGGCATGTCTCATAAATTATGCGCTCCCTGAGCTTTTGATAAGCTAATAGACGTCTGGGTGGAGGCAACTTGATGCCGCGCTCACACGATTCAGAAAGAGGTTTCATGATTCACTATTGATTAATGTTTAGTGGTGGCTGAACGGTGGCCTATCTTGAACATCACACCTCTGTTTATACGACAGAGCACTTTCCTCTCTATTGTTCATTATTCATTAGTCATCTGGACTGCCTGTGGGACTCGCTCCCATCTGCTACGGCCCTATTTCCATATGCCTGGCTCGACCAAGCAAGGCATACATCTGATATGTGTGGAGAGAGAGCGAGAGAGAGAGAGAAAGAGAGAATTAGAGAGCGAGAGAGTGACAGGGAGAGAGAGAGAGGGAAGCAGAAGGAGGGTATAAATTCATATCTTTTTGCTCCTTTCATCTCTCTTTCAAAAGGTAATGCATTCATTGATGTTATCATTGGGGGAATTGGTGAAATGATAAAACTAGAAATAAATGGCTGCTTTGAACAGAGACAGCAGAGGACTGGGACACAACAGGACTGGTGTGGGAAGAAAGAAGTGTGTTTGAGTGCTGCGGGTAGGCGGCGGGGGAGGGAATTTAAAAAGAAAGAAAAAGAAATGTATAATTAGGAGTTGGCTGAGCAGTCTGCCTACATGGAAAATTCCCAATAAATGATTAGAAATGCTACATTTTTTTTTTCCCATTTTGCAATTTCAAGGTTGGTTTTACACCTTTCAAGGGTGCAAACTCATCAGGGGTGAAAAAGGTGTCAAAGATGCAGACGGGGGAGTTAGTAAAAAGGAATGTAGGTTTTGGGCTTGGCATCTATTTGCAACTGCTGTTTTGAGGTACCTGTAGTTTCCTTGTGTATTACCATTTTGGATGCAAATATTTTACATTTTACTTCCCGACATTTACATCTGACAGCTGGGTACGTCTTACTTTGCAGATCAAGATTGTTAAAGCAAAATGTAAATCAACTAATAAATTATGATGTATTTTTATAGGTTAAACTCCCCAGCAGCATATAGAGTAATTAAAACCAGCTGCAACATTACAGTCAAGAACACATTGAGGCATTAATATGAATAAATATATCTATATATATATATATATATATATATATATCTATATATATATATATAGAGAGAGAGAGAGAGAGAATATACACACATACATGGACACACACACACACACACACACACACACACACAATGCTTCTGTATTATGACGACTACTTTTACTTTTGGCACTTTTAAGTTTATTTCAAAGCAGTACTTTTACTTAAGTAAGAGTTTTTATGCAGGTCCTTTACTTGACTTAGAACTTATGACACTGAACGCTACAAAAACCCTGAAAGATGTTTTGAAAAATAAGCAATATAATAACCTGGGCTGGCTTGTTGTCTTCCAGGGGACTCATCCCTTTACTGGGGAAGCACGCCTACAACTTTATATACACTCAAGTCTGAGGAGAGGAAGTTGCCAGGGAAACGATTATCTTAATCCATTGTGGATCGACAGCTCGTAACACGCAAAAAGTGCATGAAAATGATCAGAATGTAAATGTAAAATTCTACCACCAACTTAATCAACATTGACATTTAAACAATATCACTGTAAATTTGCTGCAGATTTTGATCTCTCTAAAAAAATTTGGAAAAAGAAACACTGCCTGTATGTGATGTTGTATCTGTGGTTTTACAAATGTGGAGAGATTATTGAGTTGTTAATATGTAGGAATGCAAAATCTCATCTAGAGCCCCAGTCATTTTTAAGCCAGCCTTGATATTGTAATAGTATCTAAACACTTTGGGTGAAATTACATTGACACTTCCAAAGGAATTGATTCCAGGTCACGTTTTTCTTTTTCCTTCCCGTGTAATATTGATCTTTAGAAAACATACAGCATGACATCAATCAAACTGCCTCATATCCATCATATCAGAGGCGGGTGACATTGACTATACCACATTTTTAATCAAAGACCAAACAGATCCCAGATATTAACTTCCCTCATTGGAATCTAACCTCCTTCTTTTTCAAACTGTAAAATAAACGTAAGACGTAAGAACGTTACAATGGAAAATATACTTAAGTAAAAGAAAATAAGGAGTATTAGTATAACATAATGTGAGAATTTCGTAATTTATGTGTTAACAAGCACCTGGTACAGGTTAATAAATTAATAAGGAAATTGAAGAATCAGAGAAATTACCTAATTATATATCAATATATTACATCAACAAAATTCTGTTAAAATCGCAGGTACATCAAGAAGAAAATCCACAAAATTCGAAATTTTAGGTTCTTCACTTCACATCTTTGATACAGGTTTGGGGATTTTCATGCTTTCAGATTGGTATTCCTCTACAGGTTGGGAAAATCCTCTAAAAGTGCTTGAAATGCAATGTGTCATCGAACTCAGAACTTTTTTTCCCCCAGAGCATCTAAAAGATCTCTAGATTATCTATCTTATATCTAGATTTTCACCCGACAACAGCTATATCATATGAGCTTAACCAGCTAAGTACAATCTTTAAAAGCAAAGGAAGCAGTTACTACATCAGTCAGATAACTCTAATGGAGTAAAAAGTATTGGTACAGTATTTCCCTCCACACTTGAGTAAAATATCTACAACTTTTCGGAGTAAATACACCTCTGGACCTCAACAATCACCAAACCAACACAAAGTCACAGTGTGACCAATCAGCCAACTCACCGCTTTGTAAAAAACATGAGTGGATTATCAGAAATGGTAATCTCATGTTGTCCTGTCATAGTTAACTGCACCATAGAGGGGGTTTAGCACTGTGTGTGTGTGTGTGTGTGTGTGTGTGTGTGTGTGTGTGTGTGTGTGTGTGTGTGTGTGTGTGCGTGTGTGCGTGCATTCATGTTCAGCCTTTAGGGGCAGGGCTGTCAGTAACGTGAGCCCTGGATCCGTGTAGATCGTCGGGATGTCCGTCTCTGGAAGGTCGATGAAACGCAGCTCTCCTCCTTACTGCGTCAGGGAAATTCAAACCCTCGCTGGAGTCACAGACGTCACATTAGCATGCAGAACTAATGAAGAAACTAAGGCTGGGCCGACATATCTGGCTGATCCTGGCCTTTTATTGTATATCAAATATCGGACTGTCAGCATCATACTTCTGAAACTGAAGAGAGTTCACTTTTCTTCTTTGCACTAGATTGTCTTTGTGATTGAACTCTTTGTGTCGACTAAATATCTCACAGACGTTCCTCCTCTTTAAATAAAAAGCTGAATGTATTTAACAATTGGTTTTTGCTTGAGATTTTGAGGTGTCAAAGCAACAAAAAGAACTACAAATGCAAATGGAAGTATAGGTAAGTAATCTGAACAATCAGAATATTTGGCTGCAATTAATGATTATGTTTCATTCATAATTAGTCACTTATTTGTTGTTGTTTTTTAATCAACTCACCATGTTAGTCTTTAAAATGTCTGAAAATAATGGGAAGGGCCCATTACAAGTTCCCAGAGCCTGAGGGCACTTACTCAAATTATAAAAAAAAAATATTTGATTCAAAATTATATGAAACAGAAAAAAAAGCTGCAAATCCTCACAAAGCTGGAACCACAAAATGTCTGCCATTGTTCCCAATAGATGAAACAAATTATTTAAATAGCGGAGGATTCATTTTCTGACAAATGACAAATTGTTTCAGCATTAGAACACTTTATAAACATTATGAATGTCTATTATAGACACTGTAAAGTAAAAATAAAAAGGTACTATATAGACCTTAAATAAGTAAGTCACTATGAATGTGATGATCAAAATACAGTTTGAGTATTTTTCACCTTAAAAATATAAAATTCAAGCATGTTTTATTTTTTTGCAGAAACATTTTGTATCTACTGACAGTTCTTGCTTAGCTATATATATATATATATATATATATATATATATATATATATATATATATATATATATATAAAGGATATTGTTTTCTTTATGTTCCTACAGAGTTTTAACCCAAGCTGAATCTGAAATACATTTTTTCAAATTGATCCTTGCAACGCACTGAAGTGACCTTTTTTATTTTTTGATGCCTTAGGTTTGTGTTAAAGTCACAATGAAACCAAACGAGATATAGAATATACAGTATGTAGAGAAGTACCAACTATTGCTTTGTTAAAAGATATCATACAGACAAGTAACATGGTGGAAAATAACATGTAAATGTACTCTGTACATTGTGGTATTTTATTTTACTTGAGTAACTGCTTCCACCTCTGCATGCAGAGAGGTTTATGTTGCCTGTAATGAAAAAGTTATCTATGCCTCTCATTCTTTAGTTTTTCTCTCCTTCTCTTTTCTCCCTCTTGAGTTACATTGTAGTGTATTCCACACAGGGAAGACGGCCCATATGTTTAACGCAAGGCAATTATCATGCTCTAATTGTTTGCATCATGTGTGTGCTTACAGTATATGCACTCAATGTACACATATATTTTTATGCTCATAAACTTGCCTGTTCTTCACCAGACAATTATTTAATTAAAAACGTGTCCTTCTCCAGGCAGATAAATTCAATTCAGGAAATGTTGCGGTTATCTTTTCGCTCTTGAAAAGCTGACTCATTTCCTGTTGTGTCCTGATTCTCTATCGTCAACTGCTGCACAACCATGTCACAGTTTAGTTATGCATCAGCTCTATGTACCGCAAGTGTATTCATAGGTGTGTGTGTGTTGTGCATAGGTGTGTGTGTTCTTGGTTGTGTATGTTCTTGGTTTCATCTTTTTTTTTTTTACTGTAAAAACACTCAGTGGCCGGCTTATAATAATCCATGTGCTGGTATGCAATGTGAATGTGCAGAGAAGACAGGGGGTTGTGCGTGTAAGAGATGGCTGGGTGGAGGAGGAGTGTGTGTGTTGTTGCAGCAGCTGGTTGGCTGCTGGGCTGGTTTCCATGGCAACGTGTGTAAAAAGAGTACAGGCTCCGTCCCTCAGTCCCATATTGATGCTCCGTACAAAAGACTAACGTTTTACAATTACATACCCTGCACTCTTCTCCGTCTCTTTCTCGGTCTGTCTGTCATCAATCCTTCTCTTAACTGAAACACACAAACTGATTATCTTTCTTTTGTTTAAAAAAAAAAAGATCTAATTTAAAATATGGGTTTTATTAATAGACAATATGCTGACTCTCATCATCAGTCTAAATCAGTCTGCAAAAAATTGATTTTTTTTTTTTTTTTTTTAGACTGCTCTGATCCAAATTCATATTCTCCACAGAAATTGTAACTGATTAGATTTTTGTAAAAAGCCTTTTTCTGGATTTGCTGCTGCTCATATTCAGCGGGAGGATTAATTTAGTGCAATGCATGGGGAAACCCACTGAAAGGACTCTTGCTGTTCTGCTCACAAAAATAGTTCAGTAGGTTTGATAAACCACCTACGGAGGTACTCTACAAGGAAATGGTATCACCTCAGACCTGCAGCCACAGCAATATCATTGCTGCTTGCAAAGACAGAGTTTGATGGTTTGTGTTGAAATCATTGATTTTATTATTCAGACTGAACTGACCCTTTGACGGGTCATGCTGTAAAAACTCTGCTGCACAAACGAGCTTTGTTTAAAAACACAAAGCCTGAATTTAAACTCTGGCAGAGATCCGACCTCTTGCAAAGATACTCCGAATCAGAATAAGGGTCATTATTAAGTAGGTTTTCACTTGTGGAGGAATTTGCCTTGGTGTTTGGTGCATTCATTACACATATTAAGGACATGATCATAAGGCCAAGTATTGAAACAATCAAGAGGATACATATATAATAAGAAAATGACAATACAAATATAAAAAGATATTAAAAAAACTTCAAAATTCAAATGTAAATATGACATAAGGAATTTTTATAAAGTGCAAAATGATGCAAAGAAGCTTAATTGAATCAGGAGTGTCTCTTTGTGGAGGAGCACTTAAAGAAACAGTGTGTGTGTGTGTGTGTGTGAGGAGGGGGTGTAATTGCGAATGCTAAAATGAACTAAAAGATTAGGGTTCAAAAAGATTACAGGATGATGGGGTTAAAATGTTTTGGGATTTTTATATCACATCTGTTGGATGGCAATTGGTGTTCTCTATGATTAACTGGTAGCAGACTCAATGCAAAAGCTTTCTTTAAAGTGAGTAAATAGAATGAAGGTTTAAAGGTTGAACAGTTACTTGTAAATGAATGAGACTGTCAGCCTTGAGCTACCTCTGCACTGCACGTAGCACGCTGTTTTGGCAGGAAATCTGATGGATTGCTTCATGTTGCAGAAGAGAGGAAAAAGGGGGCCACCTGCAGATTTTCCTGGTCTATATTAGAAGGATTTAAAGGCTGGGAAAACATTACTGTTAACAGAATGTCTTGCAAATGACAAGAAAGAAGAAGATATGCATTAACTATTTAGCAAGTTTCAGTTTTAGGGAAATTAAATGTTGCCGGCACCTAGATTTTTCTTCAATATATCAGCCTTCATGTTGTACAGCAGCAGCAATAAATTCACTGCCAACATTAATCAGATGGTTATTCCTATAATCCTGCATATGGCTAAACCCACTAACAAAAACCCCAATATTTAAGATTTATTTAAAATTATTTAAATCCCCAAACAAGTTTTCTTTCAGCTCATAGGTGAGGTTTTAAAATTCAAAACATGTAGTACAAGACGGGCTACAAGCCAAGAATAATATTTGGCTGTTAAAGGAACTATCTGTTCTCTTCTGCATAGGGAAATCTATCAAGGTACGTTTTCAGGTGCCTGATAAAATTAGATGTGGTTGAGCCAGAATCCTTTATCTTGATAGCACATATTTTGCATTCAGAACTTCTTTTGTTTGGGCTTTGTTGTTTAACAAGTGTTTAAAGTCAAAGCTTCTGATGAATGGCACAGCAGCTGCCGGTGTGGTCAACATGTTTGTTGTCCTTTCTCACGTGTGGCAGCACCCAGCAGATACGTTACGTATTACGTAGGTAGGTTAAAAGTTAAGCAAAGAGGGGAATAAAATTCAGCTCATCAGACGTTTCCTAAAAATAAAAATTGTTCACGAGTCCTGCATCTCAAGTCGGAGTCGAGTCTGAAGTCTTTTGAGGCCGAGTCTCAAGTCAGGTCGGAAGTCATTGTGTGTGCGAGTCCCCTTCTCTAACACTAACAGGACCGACATACAGTAACTGTCTGAGCTTTTCCTAACTGCTTATATTGAGTGCATCATAATTCTTCTCTGTGTAATAACTGTAACTAGTAATCATTACTGTTTCTTTCTGTGTGTGTGCTCAACACTGAGCAGTTATAGGAAGAGGAAGTGTGACCTCACCAACACATACACACGCACAGACGCTCGCCTTCATGTCTTACTGTAACTTTCAAATATAAAATGTAAATGAAGCTCTGTTATTTAGTGGATGACAAATATGATGGATGTGATGTCCAAACATAAATTTGAACAAGTATGGGTGAACGTGGTTGGCAGGCAGGCATCTGCTGTATTATGTGCACTTAAAGAGTATCTAATCTTAGGTGGACTGCTCTTTCTGCCTCTGAACAAGATGGATGGATGAATGAATGGATAGATGGAAAGATGGCTAGAGGGGCCTTCTATCATGCTTTGATGATGGTCACATATTGGTGACAAGTCATTTTATAAACGTAAATGAAATGTATTACTTTTATTCAGAACTATATTTTAATCTGGAACATTGGATTTCAATCATTAGTACTTTTCCCCATCTATCACTGGCATTGTTTTTTTTCCACATGCATCCACCTCAAGATTAAAAAGCAAACACAAAGGCCATTACATGAACACTGGCACCTCCTGGTGGGGATGAATATATCATCATCTATGTGTTGAGCTAAAAGTATTTGGTAATCTTACTTTTCACTGCTGAAAGTTGGTAAGTCATGTCATTCTTCTTTTTTTTTTTTTTAAATGCCAGTGTGGTTGACATTTTTCACCTGTTTTTTATTCAAATCAACATGATTCAAGCATTTTCTTAAATTGAATGTCATTTCTTGATATTAAGTGAAAACCCTGTTGTTTTTCATATTCCAAGAAGAAAAAACTAATTTCATTGGATTTAAATTATATACATATATACACAGACACACACACACGCACACAAAATAGGCTTTAAAGACATAACACAAAGGATAAAAGCAACAGTTTGTTAGCCACATGTGTCTGTTTAAAAGGTAGTTGAAGGAATAAAAAAATGCTTTATTACTACATTACCACATTAAAGAGACAACAGTGCAATACACCACTGCTGTCAAAAAAAAAAAGTCTACCATGTTGTAGCTTATAATGTAATATAAAGGCTGAAAGATGTTGATGTTATCGTGTTAATTCACTCTATACTTTATGTGATGAGTCAAAAAGGTGTTTTCTTGACAGAAAACTAAGATATAAGAAAATAAGAAATGCTAATTTACCCTAAAATTGGTTTTGGAAGTGATGATTGAGCAGGGAACATTACCTTAACTTTCAACTAAAGGTTATCTTAAAATGTGAGCGTCGCAGAAACCAAAACTCTTAGGACTTAGCATCCAACAGCAGAACAGATCAATTTGAGTTGTTCTAGTTGTTTCTGCATTAAAATGGTCTACCTCATCACATAGTCAAACACCACTGTCTTGGGGTTAATAATAATAATAATAATAATAATAATATTTTGTTAATAATAAATACGTTGGCACTTGTTGGTAGTTTCCTTGCTTGCCAACCATCTAGTAAGCCACAGCTGTTGACTTTTAACATCTTATTAACAGTTAACAGTGAATTCTGCATGGTACAGCTTTTTAAAAAAAATAAATAAAAAATATGTCAACAAAACCTCCTCCAGAGTTGTCTGTCTCACATCGCTCACTAACCCTTCAACTTATTGGAAAAAAGCAGCTCTAAATGTAAAATAGTGCTAATAAAATGAGTGCTACTTACTCAGCTACTCAGTGTATGCGGATTTTTTGGGGGGTATATATACACTTAATTTTCAGTGCATGAAAACTGAATATATCTGTACAATAATAAATATTATTAAACAATGTAATAAATTAATATAAATGTATTGGCTTAAAGTTAAAGCTTCAGCTTACGTATATCGGTCAGCATAAAATTGCTTTTATGTTTTACTACTTCAAAATGAATGACTTAATATTGTTAATGAATTATTGTCTGCATGTGCATTTGAGTTGTAAAAGTTGTAAGTTAAAAACAATACATACAACTACAGAACTATTAAAAACACTTACGTTATGATTTTGCCTCATCTAAGCTCACTGTATGTGTCCTACAAGTCCTACTTCTTTGTTTAGTTGTTTCATAAGTTTCACTTTGAATGTGTGTGGATAGGTCAATGTTGCGTTTAAACTCTCCTCGGAAATTGTAACTACTTAATAAAAGAAAAAACGCAACTGAACAAAAGCACACCAAAAGGTTCCAAGAATGGACAATATTCCAATAGTTGTGAACGCCTCATGGTTTCAAGGTAAATGTGCCGTCTCTGCTCCCTCCGGTCTGTCAGTCAAGTGCTCGGATGGAGAGCAGCGTCAGTCTGCGAACACTAAACTTCAGTTGTCATTTACAGGTTAGTACGACTGTTTTTCAATGTTTTAACAAAGTTTTAACTTATTTTAACTTAACTACTCTTGCTATGTGCCGAATTAACGACGTGCTGAGTTCGGGTGTCGTACAATAGGCTTAAGGCATACATTTCATATCTTTCACACTGTATTAAGAACTTAAAAACAACACATGCAGCCGCAAGGTTGTTAGCCTTTTAATATGCTAAGTGGTCGCTATGTCAGTGCTTTCTTTCACTTTGAAACTTAGAGTGTTAGGTTGTTATTAGCCCGTTTGGCTAAATTTAGAAAAGTAGAAGTCATGACTGGCTTGAAAATCAATGATTTGACCAGTAAAAGACGCAGCATTCATAATGAAAGGTAAGCATTGGTATGAATAGTGTTCTAAAGTTGTGCATTGTTATATTCTCCGTTTTTATTCGTTACTATTCTACAGTCTCTGTGAGAGATAACATATTAAGATATATTTAAGTAAAATTACCACAATGCAAACACCCACATGTAAAGGTCCTGCATTCCAAATATTAATTTACCAATGGGAGGTGTTACCAGCTACATGCAACTTAAAGTATTTAATGTGCAGCATGATGATCCCTAAAATATGCTAAGTAACAAATAAATGTACTGTAGTGGAATAAAAAGTGCAATATTTCCCTATTAAATACAGTGAAGCATAAGTACAGGTATTTCCAATTTA
Organism: Percina caprodes; assembly: GCA_013375575.1. Taxonomy (NCBI): domain Eukaryota; kingdom Metazoa; phylum Chordata; class Actinopteri; order Perciformes; family Percidae; genus Percina; species Percina caprodes. Next base: position 5,849,554 of record JABXJD010000007.1, on the reverse strand, counting down.
TAACAAAATTGAACAAAAATATAGTATTCGAGTAAATGTAATTAGTTACATTCCGATCTTGCAATTAAACCTAGCATGTTAGCAGCATTTTAAAGTTGTAGCTCTTATACATTTTGACAGTTAAATCAATAACAATGTATTATGTTTTACAACATGGTTAGGTATCTATGTGTAAAATCTGACTTTGAAAAGTAACTTGTAAAAAGCTGTCAAATGCAGTACATTAGGTGTGGAAATACTCTAGTGAAGTACATTATAATGACATGCAAGTACTACTTCAGTAGATGTAACATTCCAGCCTTGCAGATAAACCTAGCATGTACGCAGCATTTAATGTTGTTGCTGTTTTGAAGGAACAAATGTTGGTAGTTTAGTCGATTAAAAGACATATCTTGTAAACTGATCATATGTTTTATGTGTATGCAAAGTGACTAGTAACTATAGTAAAAAAAAATTGCAATCTTTCACTCTCAATAGTTGTGAATTAGAAGGTTAATACAATATACAAGTACTTCAGAAAATGTATTTACTTTTAGCTGCATGTTTTGAGTGGAAAAACTGCAGTTACAGAACTTCATTTTTCATTCAAGGCCTCTTTTCACTGTAAGAAATACCTTAAATCTGTGCCTTTTTTGATGCAGTGTTAACTAGCAGGATCATTCATTAATGAAGGCTGCTGACTTGGTCACATCAGTTGTGTTTACTAGTTCTAAAATTTGAATGAGTGACCACTTTAGGGACACTTGGAGCATCTGGGCTATTGTCAAAGTGGTAGCTATAGTCAAAGGCTTCTGTCTGACACAATGATCACCTGTTAATATCCCCCCCCCCTTTCTTGGCTAGTTCAAAAAACTTCAAAACACACGCACATGGGTACAGCTGAAATAATTGAATAGCTTTCTCTCTCTCTCTCTCTCTCACACACACACACACACACACGCTTTGATGTAGGGGGCACAGAGAGTCTCAGGTGGGAGGCTCGTTTGACTTTGCCTTCGCTCATGAAAGCTTTGTAAAAGGTCTCACTGGTACTTGACATTCCCTGTATCACCATCTGTGAGCTTGGGGATAGGTGGGGGTGACATTTGAACATCCATAGGTGGTTGCAGTGAAGTGAATCTATCACCTCAGATGGCAACGGGATGCCTGCACACATAAAAGTGCACAATATAATAAAAGTCTGTTTATTCTCTCTGATGGCTTTACTGAAAAAAAGATAAACATCAGCCACAAGAGATTAAGGAGATTTGACGGCTCCAGTTCCTCACACCTCAATATTAAACAACAAAGCGGGTGCACTACAACAAAACATTAAATCTAATTTCAAAAATCCTGTGTTTATGTAATTACGTACGGAAAAGCACAATGGACTGCATTGGCAGCCGATTTACTGCGTTTGAGCTGCTGTTTTACAAAATAAAGATCAGCAGCTTGTTTTAACAATGACCTCTGTGTTGGCACTGTCTAAATCCTCTTACAACAAGAGGACAGTTACTTCATGAGGAAGAAAGAGGGCATACAGTGGATGGTGTAATCCCATTAGGACGTCACCACAAGCTCCATACTTTACATACTTAACATCACATCAGCTCAAAAGCTAAACAGTATTTTGGTGTCTTTTCCTCAGCTATATAACTTAACTTTTCATTGTTTATTACATCAAATGATGTAAACTTCACATCAAACCATCACATTGGCCCTCCGCTTCAAATCTGTGCCATATGTCCATTAACGGCCAAAACAAGTATTTATCAAGCACAAAAAAGGGATAGTTTGAGTCTTTGGAAGTGGGATTGTATGAGCTACTTTTCCATAGTCAGCGTGTTAGCTACAGTAGATGGCGGTCGTCAAGCCCCCAGTTTGGAGAAGCAGGCAGGAGTACCGACACGGAAGCTAAGCTATGTACTGCTGTGACTTTGGTGAATCTGAACTAACCCTTTAAAACACCAAAGTCACACAATAACACAAACTAACCGATCAAGGCAGCGGTAGACCAGCACCTCTGTGTTCTGTGAAGTAAAATTAGAGCTTTGTTTAATACAGGGAGCAACAGTACCCATGACCTAAACTAAATCAAAGTTATTCATGTTTTTTGACGCTGATAATGGTTTGTTGCATCAGTAACATTGTAAACACAGCAGTAAAATAGCTCTTTAAGGAAAACACACAGGAAACTCTTCAATTACGTTTGTGAATTCTCAAATGTTAAAAATACGAACAAGAAAGTCAAGTTTAAAATCAAATCTTAAATATATTAGGATAATCAGGATGGATGATTCCAATCAATCTACTAACTCTTTTAAATTGAGTACATATTTTGTAAGCTACTGGTTTCTATTTAGTTTATCACAATGCATCAACCTACACATGCTTTCAACTTTTTGCTGTTCTCTGCCCACCTTCTCAACATTAAGTGAAATGTTGTGTGTTGTTTTTGAATTTGGTGTTTGCAACAGCCCCACCTGTGAAGCTTCGAAATGAAAAATAAAAACCGCCCGAGAAACAGGAAGCGTGGTTACATTGTCGCACCTTAGGCACCGGAAGTTGTACTTCTCCTGCGCAATGAACAGATTCAAAATGTACAGGAGGCTGCAGCTCTGCACAAATGTTTGAGTGTGTGTGGGTGAGAGAATTTCAATATTAGGATCAATATCAGTCTGTGACTATATGTGCAGATAAAGACATTTCTATGAGTTAGATTTAATGGGAAAACAAGGTATTATAATTCAAAAAGGCTGGTCCAAAATTAAGAACAGCACTAGAAAAATACTAGGTATTCGTATATTTAATTGAATGGAACATAAGTGTTCAGACAAAAGTCTCTAAAACAGTCTACAGCTGTGTACTGAAGTTACTCTTAACAATTTGGTTACGAATATTTAGGACATTACTTCAGAAACAAAGTTAAAATTAACTATTCTTCACCATGCTCGCATGCACACTTAAACCGCTTGATTTTTTTTTAACCCTTGTATGGTATTCGGGTCAAATTGACCTATTTCAAATTTTTTGCAGAAGAAAAATGGTCCAAGTTAACTTTTTTATACCTGAAAATCAATGGCCTTGCCTTATTTTCTGTGATAAACATGTATTCCTGACTCAATTCAGAAAATTATTCTGAATATGACCAATTTTTCCAAGATAAGAATGATCACATAGTGGATTTTTAACATAAATTATAACTTAATGATAAAAAAACGAATCCCACTTCCATTTTAAATTGTGTTCTAGTAGAGACTGATTGCATTCCCTAAACATATGTTATCTCAATTGTTTGGAATTGAGATAAAGACAATATTTGTTAATAGATTATGAAGTAATATTTTATTTCAGAATTGTTTTTAAAACCCAAAATAAGTCACGGGTCAATTTGACCCGAGGGATACGAGTGGGTCCCGAAAGTGAAGACAACACAAGGGTTAATGTGGTGCAACACACAACAGATAGGAGAGAGATTCTCACAGCTGGAAATATGAACACAAAATGTGATACAACTGCTCTGGCAAAAGCTTAAATAATAAAACAAACAAAAAGACCAACAAACGTTTTGCATAAATATTTTTTTCATTGTCAGTAGTCTATTCTATTATGCCATCATATTTCTGTCTGCTGGTGCAAGGCTTATAATATTTTTAATATTATAGAGCTAAAACATTTAGTCAATTAAAGCTGCAACTATAACCGGAAAAGTAACATTATGTCATGCTTATCTGTACTGTGTACAAAATGCAGCTTTAGCTCAACTTACAGACTTTTCAAGTGTTATTGATACAAGAAGTGTATGATACAAGACATCTTGATGACAGCCATGCTCCACCCTCAACCTTTAGGCATCTTGCCATTAGGAGCCAGCCAGTCTTTTTGTATCAGTGAGTCATCATAAATTCTTACTTACCACTCAGCTAAGTGAGAGTATTAGGAGCTGGTATGCAGGGTTCAAAATTTACTTTTTGTCCACCATCCAAATGGCAAGTGAATGTTAAAACTTTTTTAACTTTTTGTTTTGGCTGGTGAGTCAAGCAAATCTACCATTCTACCAATGTTGAACCCTGCTGGTATGTACAGTACATATATGTGTTGAAGGGAGTGCAGGGATGGTTGGTGTCCTGCCGATTTTGGTTGGCTGGTCTGGGTCTCAAAAGTCCTTGGCTGATTAGTCCATCCCTGTAATCTCCTAAATATATATTTCCACTTTGAGATACTTCTCTGTGGGTTTTGATTTTATGAGCAACCGTTCTTATAGTACACACAGTCATTTGATCCATTGTCAATATAAAAAAAATTGATCAGTGCAGCTATTAACTACCCAGGAAAAACAGCATATTTTAAATACTCCATGTTAAGATATTTATTGTTGGCACAACATCCACCTACTGTACTTTATATCTGTCTATTCTTTCACATGACACCACCAACTCAGGTTCAGTAACGTTTACCAGAAGAAGGTGACTTGCTGCTTCTGACGATGACGACAAGTATTAGGGACTCAGGGGCATGCAGTCGCATATTCCTGATCTGCGTTTAGTATTTCAGCTCTATTAATAGTCACCTCCTAGCCTCCTCACCAACACACACACCTCAAATATCACATTGACCGGCACCAAGTCGAGCACTTTGCCAGCCACAGTAGAGGCAACACAAGAGGTTACTGTAGAGATTTGAGATTATTATTATTTAGATTTTACTGTATAAAGATGCTCAAAGGTTCTGCCAAGTGGGACAGCTGCTGTTTACAGTACCTGAAGGTATGGGTGGTTTTATTTTAGCTGCATTCAGGTTAAAAGGGCTGGTGTGTGGTCTTGCTTGGGGCTTTTAGGTGTAAACAAACATTTTCCTGTCCCCACAGAACAGACATTGTTGATTAGATTTGTTGTGGATCTGCATGTGAGGAGATGTTTGGTTGCTGATTTAGTTTAAAACCCTGCTTTGACAGCCAGATGGAGCAGACAGTTTTGCAGGGAAACTTGCTCACAGCAAGCTCTTGTGGTTACAGTGTCACGGATGATGAAATATCTCTCTCTCTTTTCTTCCTCTCACAGGTCGTTTAAAGCATCAAGGGTGGAACAGCAAACCTCCCCCTCAGCCAGACTTATCTTTCCTCTGGAGGAAAAGGGACAGTCGACGTGTGCTGCGGTGGAGGAAAGGTGGTTGACAGCGACACCGAAGCCGTCGCCCCAAATCTGAGAAATCTTATCTCTTGAAGCTGGTTTGCTAAGACGGCATCACCGCGAAGGTTTCCTGGAGATTGTTTGGATATTTGCGCGGAGGTCAGAGAGTAAAAACCTGCAGCCATGTCTCCGTTCCTACGGATTGGGTTCTCCAGCTTTGAGATGGATCCAGGTCTGGCTTACCACGAGGAGGTGCTGAACCCGTACTGTGCTGTTTACATGAAGGAGGCCATCGACACAGGTTAGTGACTGTAATTTGATCAGTGGTTCTTGTGATTTGGTCTATAAAATGTTAAAATAAAAAGTGAAAATTGTTGGCCAGAGCTCAAAATCCCCAAGGTATTTGGTTTACAATGGTATAAAACTAAAAAAACAAACCGCAAATGCTCACATTTGAGAAGCTGAAAACCAGAGAATATTTGAAATATATATATTTTTTTCAGTCTTAGACTAATTGGTTTATCAACTAATTGTTTAAGACCAGAGTTAGGCCAATATCTCAGCATTTGTAGACCTTCTATTGAGCATGAGTTGTAATGTGCTGATAATGATTACCTAGATTCTTATAGTGGAATTCATCAATACAGTAGCCCTCTAGCTGTCTAAGGGAAGACTTTAACCTAAAATTAGTCTAGCCTACAGCATTTACAGCTAAAGCGCCTTGTCAATAAATCAGTCGGTTGACAGAAAATTTGTCTGCAACTATTTTGAGCATTGAGATTTGCTCCTGTAAGCACCATTTGTTCTGGCTCTTTTCTGAGAAAAATATTAAATCCTCTGCCACTCAGGAAGTGATGCATTTTATGTTCAGTAAAGCAACAACAGTGGGTGGAGGGAATAAATATAGAAATGTAGAAGTAGTATCTTTATTTTTAGACTACAGATTAGAGTGTAACATGTAGTAAAAGTAAAGTATAACAGGAGTCTCATAGATTATACTTATTTTTTAATCAGTTGAAGTAGCTTATAGAACGACTAAGGCTAAGTATATATACTGTAACACTAGGAGAACTGAGGTATAGTATGGCAGGCTCAATTTAGTTCCATTCATATCCTTAATTTCTAAGATCATCATTGCAGTTGCTGATTCAATTTTGAGAAACAGACACAAAGCAGATATCCTGGTTCTGCATTTGGCTATCTTTAACTGCTGGTGAATAAGAGTGCAGGATAGAGCTAAAAACAGTGTGTCACTGAGAGGAAAGAGGAGGGCTCTGATGTTTCTTTTCCTCTGTAAAACCACAAGACTGGTCCTATACGAAGCTGCAGACAGAGGCCATGTGTATTTCATTTACACTATACTGACTCACTGGAGGGACGATGTCTTTTAGTTTCATATCACTTTACCTCAGATAAAAATCTTTTCATGCCTGGCACTGACTTGAACAAGAAAACCCCTACAGGAGACGACACTCTCATATATCGATAGAGCAGCTCATTTGATGTGTTTAGATTTAAACTGCCATGGCATAACCATGAACAATATTTAAATGCATTTTAAGACACATTTTTAACTGGGTTTTACTGAATTATAATTAGTTATGCATTAACACTTTACTGTTGTAGCTGGTAAAGGTGGGAGTAATTTGAATTACTTTTATTGAATAACTATATATTGCTGAGTAGCTTAATTTATAATAAATACTAATTTATTAGTTGATTTATATTTTATACATCTTAATGTGCAAAGTAGTAACTATAGCTCTTAAATACAATATTTGCCTTTCAAAATGTAGTACAGTATGAAGTTGCAAGTAAAATAAAAAGTACAAGTACTTCAAAGTTAAATTTAAGTACAGTACTTGAGTAAATTAACTTAGTTACATTCCACCGCTTGAGTCAGTTTTTGGAGGACACGTTTACTGGCACCGCACAGAGTTTGTAAAATTAAGAGCTGATTATGAGAAACCCCCAGGCTGGCCAAAAAAAAAAAAAATCAGGCACTTTGGCTCACTGCAGCTGATTTCATCTTCACATAAAAGTAATGGAAAGCTTCAATGAACAGCTTTTCTTTTAAAGTCCTCTACAAAGTTGAGTGTTTAGGCACTTATAGTATTTTTTAGACTCAGCTAACCCCAATGCTATACCGAACTGCAGCATTAAAAGGCCCTCCTGTTTTCAAATATAAAGTAAGCTTCATGATTGGCCAAAAGCACCAGCTCATCTCGTAAGAAGCCGAGTTCACTTCTCTCTGCCTGTCTGCTTTCGTCTATTCCGGTACAATGAAGTTACAGTTGTTAAATGTTTAGTCTATGAAAGAATATAAGTATAACATGCCATTTATAAATGTACTGTAGGTATCAAATATAGCAGTAGTGTTTCGCTACAACAAGCCTCAGCTAAAGTTTTTAATAAGGGATGCCTTTTTATGCTAAATGTACCTCTGTAGCAGCACTATAGTACCACAAGCATGTTCATTAACTCTTTTCTTAAAGTGTAAGGCTGGCAATATTATATTATGTGTTATCATTAACAAGTCCCATGAAAAGACCAAAAAACAATGATGAACATGTCTATCAATACCTTCTGACTTCTCTACCCAATTGTTACTTATCTATCCATTGGTTCCTCCTTAAGACGCAATTCTTAAAAAAAACAGCTCACATAACTGCTGTCATTTTTATAAAAGTGTCAGTCATTTCCTAAAACTGCCACTGACAGTGTAGATATTAGAAAACATTGCTCAAGCAGAAGTAAATAGATTTTTTTTGGGACTACTTTCAGCTGAGGACTAATCCACATATGGTACTTTAGTGAGTATTTGTGGCAGCAGGACGGTGTATGTGGGATTGAGTCAAAATAAACTACAGTGTGTTGTGTGCATGGAAATGAAGGAACATGTTACCCAGTGCAACAGTGTGGCTCATTGATGTGTTTGGGGGCAACGAGGGAACTCTATGGCACACTATGGAACTCACACACACACACACACACACACACACACACACACACACACACCTTGTTGGTGGATGTTTATATTTAATGTTGGTTTGTGTCTTTTCATGGGATTGGTTGACTATAAGAAAAAACATGACAGGAGTTCTTATGTTAATGTGTCCCTGTAGCTGCACTTATAGCAATACTATAGTAACCTGTAAATAAGCACCGTTTTTCTGTAATTGCTTGTGTAACTTCTTGTAACTTGCTTGTGTAGCAGTTTCCTTTTTTTGTTTCTCTAATCTGAGATACAGTATATCCCCCCTGTGGTAATGGAAAACTTGTTTGACAGCTTGTCGCTGTAGTAAAACAGTAGGCCATTCTCAGTTAACTTCCACTTTTAGAATTCTGTTGCAGAGTCATGCAGAGTCAAGGCTTTTGGGCTCAAACGCTGCTAATAGATCCAGCTGTGGTGTGTTTATACCCGAGTTGGTATGAAAGGAAAATGCAATAACTTTGACTTTAACAACTCAAACACACTCCAATTTCAAGTCTTTGATAATACACCTACAGTGCATAAAAAGAAGAAAAAGTAGACTCGAAGCAGCGGAGGAATGAGAACACACTTAAGTCTAAATGCCACCTTGGTACATTTTCACAGAATAACAGGAACTGAGTGAGTACTGGCTGACACCAAAACATGTCACCTCTCTCCCCACGAGTCTGGTGTAGCGCATGTGTCTGGGGAGAAACAGACATATTTTCCTCTTTGGTTGCCTTAATCAGCACAGACAGCAGCTGGCAGAGCGGGTGGACAGACCGGCGATGAGCGGATGATGGAGAAGGCCGCAGATCACTTTGAGAGTAAAAAGCTTAGTGGGCTTTATTGTTGAGGCAGCAGCATGGCATGTGGCTGTTATGTAAGTGGATATATGGGATGTTACTGCGGAGAAACATCAGCAGATGTCAATTATAAAAATGACAGGAGTGTTTTTATTTTTCCTATCCATGTGCAATTGGAAATCTCTCAACGCTGAGAGAATCATAAAAAGGTCCTTTGGCCAGGTGGTGAAATGTTCAGACGCTATATCAAACATCCTGCAATGCAAATTAATGTGCTACCCATGGCAACAGGGGAGAATAGAACTGTAAAGTTATAACATCTAACACTAACACTTGCACATAACATTACCATATTTTGATGTAAAGAAGTCACAGATTTCACCCTTTAAAATGATAGTTGGCACTGTAAAAAAGCATCTAATCCCCTGAGAGTGACACACTATACATTCATCCTTCTTTCACAGATTAATTCCTGGTGTCGGTTTTCCTCACTAGCAGGAAATCTTCTCTGTCTTCCATGTTAAATGGAAATGAAATCCTTAAAGTATAAGGCTGGGGATATTCTATACTTTTGTTATTGTCAACAAATCCCAGAAAAGGTTTCTCAATGCTTTCTTACCCTGTGACTCTCAGCCCGAAGTCAATCTGTTAATTCTGAAGACATAAATCTTTTATAAATGTAATTAATTCATATTTTAATCTTTAAAAATGCTTAATAGCATCCTAATCAGAAGATAAAAAAAGCTTTTACAGGAATGCTAACTGGCTGCAATGGTGCATTGATTGCTCCGTAGCGCATTCAGTCGCCTCAGTTCCTCAATATAGTGGATGAGTAACTGTACATGTATGTATCAACATGTACAGTTTTTGTAAGACGGTTAAAACCAGCACCTTTTTGGCCACGTCTGACGCCTCACAAAAGGAAATAATGGCGCAAACTGTGACGTTACAAGCCAAATGCTCTGTTTTCCACAACACTGAAAAGTTTCTGAAAATTCCAAAAGATCTATTTTCAGTTACCTAAAACTTTGTTTGTAGACAAAATGTTACATTTAAAAAAAAATATATATATATACACATGTATACGCGTGGATTTGACCTTAAACAGGACTAAAAAGTGTGTTTTTTTAGGAACTATTTTCAGTGGTGGATGAATACACATTAAAGGGATACTTCGCCACTATCTAGCTACCAGGCCTGCTAGCCTTTCGAGCAGATGCTCTGGCGGGTAAAAGTCGTGGAGATGGGCTGTGTTAACACGCATACGACTGGTGCAGACATGGGGTGCTTTTATCCAACTACTGCTAATCGCTGGGGGAGTTTGCACCGTTAAATGCCGATCGTTCTACGATCGTTCGCTGTGTTTATACTAAGTTTACATCACTCCAAGCGCTAATGCTACCATTGCATTGCTGAAATTTATGGAGCCTATAATGTGTGTGCACTAAGAAAGAGTTTTTATATAATGTTTTTATATATTATAAATGTGTAACAACATTTGAGCTACCATGAAACGTTTCGTGTAAATGGTTGAAATGACAAGAGTTGAATGCCTTACTGTCTGTCTAGATGTCAGTAAACAGTAGGCGTGGCTTGCGAGTGGACTCATCAAGCAGCGAAGCAGTGCATTCTGGGATTTGGTGTCTTTCATCCACATGAGCCAAAAACTTATTTTCTGGCTTTTCTCGGCCTAGGTTTCAAGTAATACTGGCAGCAGGATGATGTTTGTTTCACTCCAGTCTTTATTGTCAAAAGATTTGCAGCATTAAACAATGTCAGTAACTGGGGGTGACCTCTAGCTCACCTAGTAGAGTGTGCACCCTATTTAGACAGAGTCCTTTTCAGCAGACCCGGTTGGAAGCCCTTTGCTGCGTGTCATCTCGTCTCTCTCCCTTCTATCTGTCTGTACTATCTAATAAAGAAAAACCCTAAAAAATGGGGTGGCCTCTAGCTCACCCAGTAGTGTGCGCCCCATGTAGGCAGAGTCCTTTGCAACGGCCCGGGCTATACGGCCCATTGCTGCGTGTATTTCTCTCTCTTTCTCTCCCCCCATCCTGTCTATTCACTGTTACTATCAAATAAAAGGGGGGAAAAGCCCCCCCAAAAAAGGACAAGCCCTTAAAAAAAAAAAAAAAAACTGGACTCAATTTGTTTTGGAATTTCATTTACATATTTTTCATCATTTAAAGTTCTATTGTCATCTTTTTGAGTCTTGCATTGTGTGTCAGTTTTTCCATACACTCATTCTGTCTGTGTCTATCAGGAAAATGTCAACTGCATCTTGTCACAGCTTCTACCATGCCAATAACAATAAGATATATCATTTGTTGACATGCAGGATTTCAAAGTATATAAAAGTCAGAGTGAAAATCACACAATGTAGCTTTTGTTTTTACTTATTTCCTGTCTGTTGCTAACAGAGGGTCAGAGCAATGAGCCTGCCAATAAAGAAGTGTCTTTTCTCTTTATTGCTTTTTGTTATTCCAGAAAAGGGCCAAGTACACAAGCAGAAGAAACCCACCATGTACCCGCCATGGAGCACCACGTTTGATGCCCACGTCCACCGTGGTCGCATCATGCATGTGATGGTGAAGGACCGCACGGCAGAGCTGAAGTCTGAGGCCACGGTGGCTCTGGACTCGCTGGCAACGCGATGCAAGAAGGAGAACGGCAAGCTGGAGATCTGGGTTAGTGCAGTGGGATGGGTCACGGGTGTGCATGTGTACTCTCGGACCAAACCAACAAGCATGTTCCCCTGGAGATATTTTAGCTTGTAATAGCAGGAATATAACCGGTTTAATTAATAACATAGCATAACATAACTGACTATCTACACCTGTGCTTCTCCTGCGACGGCCTGTCAAAATCTGCAGTGAAAAACGTCTGTACTGTGTCTTCGATGGCATTTTATTGTCTTGGATTTTTTTCTGTAAGTTTTCAGAAGGTCAGACAGCCTTGTTTTACAGAATCTTCACGCCACTGTATTCCAGAGTCTCGAGTTTTTATCTAATCACAATAAAATAATGTCATTGCGATCAAGAGAAAACAAAGCTTGTTGTGTCATAAGAAAACCAGAAATCCACATCCAATATATCAAAATCAATAATCCGTTAATATTTAGACACAACAAAACAAGTCATGAAAGTAATTACCAGAACAACAAACGTATTGCCTTCAGAGTGAAATTTATTTTTAATGAAAAATATTAGCAGGAATTATTAATCATTATTATTATTAATAATTCTAAAGCAATAATGTTTCTTCGACCTATTGTAAAAGGTCAGCCACAATAGCTTTAATTAAAAATAAAAATTGTACATGCAAACATGCATCTCCCTCTGTTTCCATCCCATAGTACAGCAGAATGCTTTATTTATATGTTAAAGGATTTTGGGGTGTATTGGTATTTTTCCATAAGAACAAAAATACATATTTGGAGAAGGAAGGCCAGAGACCTCCATACAGATGTTCAGTTTTACATCCCACTTTAGCCTGAGTTACATCCAGATTATATCCATGTTATGGAGGCCACCACTGCTCATGCCAATTACCTAGTTATTCCCCAAATTACCTCTACCTAGTCAGAAATTAGACAGTTCTCTTCTTGTGCACGGGATCATTACTTTCCCTGGAAAGACTTTGCTTTGGGTTGCACCAGAGGCTTCATGCCAACTGGCTCTTATACCAAACTAAGAATCAAACAATCAAATGAATCAAATAAAATATATTTGGGTAGATTTTGAATCCACATTCTTCCCTTTTCAATCTCAAGGTTTGTTTTTTTTAATCACAAATTTCTTTTGTAAATTATATCTCTTGTTTCTGTTTTTCTTTTTTGTCTCAGCTGGAGCTGAAGCCACAGGGCCGCCTGCTGATGGAGGCCAAATACTATCTGGAGAAGAGTGGTGAGTGGTCCAAACCTATGTAACTCCACCTGCTCCTGTGAAACACATTGGGTTTTGCCATCGAATGAAAAAAAGTCCTTCACTGAACCTATGACCAAATGAAATGCCAAAAACAAAATCTGTAAAACTGAAAATGAAAATAAGAGATAGCCATCTATTAAGATATAGTTAGTTACAAGGTTGTAAAGTCTACTCAAAAAGGAAACATTTTCATCATTATTCATTCTTAAATGCTTAGCACTGTTGTGGTCACAGAAATCATTTGCATATGTTTTTTTTATTTATTTAAGACAAATTATTTCTGCCATCAGAAACAATTCAATTCAATTCAAACAAGAAAGTGTGTCATTTCCTGTGCACCATACAATATTCTTTGACAAAAGTCAGACATTTTAAACTGCCAATTTAATGGGTTTTTTTAATGTAAAAAGTTAGTGTGCTGAATCACTATTATACCAAGTCATGGTAGAGAACAGCAAAATATTTATACAGTACATTTTACTGTGTGAACTGTAAGGTGATTTTTGAGGGAATATTTTAGATTTTTAGGTTTGAAAACAACCAATACTGTATAAATACAGGGAATGGGCTAATAAAATACTGACCATCAATCCAAATTGTCTATATTAGTCCTTCAAAACTTTGCATCCCTTGCACTCTTGTGTGTTTTAATGAGCCAAAATCCTCCCAGCCTAATTACATTTTCTCAAGCTAAAAATAAGAGCTTTGGGTCTCTGCCCACTGCCGGTCCTTATGGATGTGTGTGTGCTTTGTGTTGGATCCCTTTCACTGGTGCTTTCCTGACATTAACACCATGCCAAGGCCTGAGAAGTCACCGAGAACCAAAAAGGAAGAAGCCATCACATGTTTCTATATATAGAAACAACAAATAGGAAATCGCTGCTCAGAACAGGTGGCATGGAGTCTGGTGCACTGTGACAATTTCATCAGTGGAACTTCCTCCTGAACTACATACAAACACATAATAAATTGTCTTCCTGTGGTCTAACCGACTGATACACCAGTACACAGACCCATTTCTAAACAGATATTACTGCTGTTTCTTTTGTTTTTTTTAAAGGAATAGTATAACATTTTGGGGAAGTACAAAAGTACTAATGATGCACTTGACAAAGTCTTTATGTTGAACTGCAACAATTATACCACAAGTGGGGTTGCAACAGACTCATCCATATGAGCTGATAGAGACAAAATGAAACTCTTCTTGATCCACAAAAGGTGTGAAATCTAGGTGTGACATCTTCCTGACTTCCTGGCTGGTGTTTTTTCATATTAATTTCTTTAAATAAAAAGTTGTATGATGCGTTTCAGATGCTGCAGGTCAGACTGAGGGAGACCCAGAGTCCGAACCAGAGAGGGAGGGTTTGTTTGCCCTCCATCAACGACGAGGGGCCATCAAACAGGCTAAAGTCCACGTTGTCAAATGTCACGAGTTCAGCGCCACGTTCTTCCCTCAACCGACCTTCTGCTCCGTCTGCAAAGAGTTTGTCTGGTACACAACAAACTGGGATATCACAGACCACCAAATTACCATTTTCTGCATTATCATATTAGTCATTTTAATCTGTTTTTATCCATCACAGGGGTCTTAACAAGCAGGGTTACCAGTGCAGACGTGAGTGTCAGATTTTCCACTGAAGTTTGAATGATGCCTGTTTTACATCTCTGCCATGTGTCTAACTTGGTTATATTTGTCTTTTAGAATGCAACGCAGCCATTCACAAAAAATGTATAGACAAAGTAATTGCTAAATGCACGGGTTCAGCCATTAACAGCAAAGAAACAATGGTAAGTTTCTGCCTCACACTGATTTCCAGTCACTCATTGTGCAGCTTTACAAAAGCGCGCCATTACTTCTGAGCAGTCACTGTTAAATCTGCTGATACAGTATGTGTAAGAGATTTGTAAACTTGTGGTTAGACTGCTTACTAATCAAGTAGTCACCTCATGCAGAGGTATCATTACACCAGACATTCTTGTCTCGTCTCATTTGCAGCTTTAATCTTGCTTTTGTTTCACTTTCTCATCAGCCGCATGCCTGCTGAGTTCATATGCATGAAACCAAAAGAGAAGGCAAAACCTCATTGTAATGCATTATAAAAGGACAGATCTGCCACCCACTGTTGAATACAGGAAGTGTTTCTACTACTGCTTTTGGCCTTGTTCGCTTCTGTCCCAATGTCTGGCAGGCCTGTTTGCAAGGCTTAACATGTACTAGGGCCTCCACAATAAGCTGTATGATGTTATGTGTGCTGCAGATCCACAAGGAGCGCTTCAAGATCGACATGCCCCACAGGTTTAAGGTCTACAACTACAAAAGTCCCACTTTCTGTGAACACTGCGGTACTCTGCTGTGGGGGCTTGCCAAGCAGGGACTCAAATGTGAGGGTGAGAGGCGGGAGTTTTATGATTTCTGTGGTTTTATGCATCTTGTTGGGTTAAAAACTGTTGAAGTTAATGCGTAAGCAATGACACTACTTAAACGCAGCGAGCGTAAAAGAAACTTTCCATGAAGCATAAGTTCACAAATGTTGTTTCTGTATGTTGGTGTGTTCTACAGTTGCACTTATATACTAATCATTTAAGGTAGCTATGCAGCAACTGGCAACTTGGCTGCCAGCAACTGCGTGGTCACGTAATGCTTGTATCACGTGGACGCGCCAACAGTTTTGTTATTGTAGAATTCCTCATGGTGCGACAGAAACTACACACTATAGCTTTAACGTCCCCTTTGCAAAGCATTGTTGCCTTACACATTGTGTGAAATATGTGGAGATGGATACAAAACTGTTGTTTGCATGTGTATAACATGGTGGTAATGCAATGTTTTCTGTGCAGAATGTAGCATGAATGTCCATCATAAATGCCAGAAGAAAGTAGCCAACCTCTGTGGGGTCAACCAAAAACTGATGGCTGAAGCTCTGGCTATGATCGAGAGTAAACAGCAGGTCAGACAAACCAATCCTCTGGTCTTTCAAAATTTTTAAATAGGTACATTTTGAGGAGTTTTTTTCCCCATCAACTCCACCTCAGTAAACCTGCCCAGAACCTGCTAAGACACCTAAAATAGTTTTTTTATTAATATTCACTAAAGTATGGTATGTACTGTTTATGCATTAAAGGTTTAAGAGGGTTTTAAGGTGTGCTGTTAAGATCTTCTGTTTCCCTGTGCTGATTGTGTCTCAAAATGGTGTGAATGTGTTTTTAATGAGACTTTTCCACTAAAGTTTTTGACTTTTAAATTGTCAACTAAATGAAATTCAGGCCGATGCTGGTCCTACCTTTTGTCAGGCCAGAAGCACCAGAGAAAGTGAAATCATTGGTCGAGAAGGCCCAGTAGGTGTTGGCCAGCCGGGCGTGGTCCGAGCTCCGTCTGGGTTAGTAACGGGTGTACCAGCCACAGCTACACCTGCAAACAAAGGTACACAACCTCTGAACTCTCTACTCGCATCAAGCCATTTCTTCGATAGTTTTTTTATTATTTTTATTATCATGCATTTGTTTCCCATTTTTGCTTCCTGACCTGAAGACTATCAGGGTGTGTCATGGGACGGACCAACTGACGTCGGCAGGTCGATCACTGAGGCGCTGACAGAAGAGCCTCTGTACGCGGTTCCCAGGAAGGAGCACCAACCCAAATTCACCGTCGATGACTTTGTCCTGCACAAGATGCTCGGGAAAGGCAGTTTCGGCAAGGTACAGGAGATTATCTGATTCAAAGAAGAAAAGCACAAAAAGGCCCAAATATGTTAGTTATTCACATAAATAAAGAGCAAAGGGAAAATTGGATGTAGCAAAAGTGTTCCTGCAAAAAATGAGAATACATGCAGATTATTTCAACATTCTTCATATAGGATTTTAGAGCTGGAAGACTTTTTGTAGTTATTAGAAATAACAGACAACACATTTAGGCAAAGACGCTTTCCAGATTAGTCACCAGTGATATTCTAGACATTCTCGTCAACATAGTTTTCATACAGCGCAATTTACTCTTGTGGTCAACACTTCTTTCTGCAGTCAGTTTCCACAGAAAACCACTGATGTCTTGTTCTTCTTGCATCAGGCATGACAAAGGGGGGGGGTGTTAGAAGTGGGTGGCAAAGGAAATAGGAACTGTCCAGCCGCAGCCGTTTTTAAATGTTCTTGCTGCGTTTCCAGGTTTTTTTAGCCGAGCTGAAAAAAAGCGGGAACTTTTATGCAGTCAAGGCTCTAAAAAAGGACGTGGTGCTGATGGACGATGATGTCGAGTGCACCATGGTGGAGAGGAGGGTCCTCTCTCTTGCCTGGGAAAACCCTTTCCTCACACACCTTTACTGCACCTTCCAGACCAAGGTAACAACATCCATGTGTACTTGAATATTCACTCCAACCATCCTCAGCTACAACTGCAGCGCTGACCTCTCTGCATTTCTAATGTCCAGGAGAACCTGTTCTTTGTGATGGAGTATCTGAATGGAGGGGATCTCATGTTCCACATCCAGAACTGCCTCAAGTTTGACTTGCACAGGGCCACGTATGTATCCCGTCAAAAGGCCCAACATCTTATATGCTGAACACCTGTCTGTTAAGATGCACAATTGTAACTTTGCGCTGTCAGGGTTGGATGGTTTACTTTACTTTTACTTCTTGGCTGTAGTCAGTTGGTAGTGATGCAGATGAAATAAGCAGGAAGAAAAACAAAAGTAACACACCATGGGTTTTTTTCTGTCTCCCTGTAGCTTCTATGCAGCTGAGATCATCTGTGGGCTCCAGTTCCTGCACTCTAAAGGAATCATTTACAGGTAGAGTCTCAGGCATGAGTCAGAAACAGAACTAAAACTGATGATGAACAAAACACAAGAGGCCAAAACTAAGAACTGTCCATGCTTACATGCTCCTGTTCCTCTGTAGGGATCTGAAGCTGGATAATGTGCTGCTGGACTCTGAGGGTCATATCAAGATAGCAGACTTTGGCATGTGTAAGGAGAACATGCAGGATGAGTCACGCACCGCCACCTTCTGTGGGACACCCGACTACATCGCTCCAGAGGTGAGCACACGCATACACATTTTAGATGATCTAGATTAATGGGTAAACCAAAACTGCTAAATGTACCTTTAGTGCTAACTTATCTCAACCATAGTAAGCATAAGTTGTGACAAAGTCTGTGTCCAAAGTTACTCCCTTGTTCACTCCATCACCATTCCCCACAGAGAGCCGAAGTCACGCCCTTCTACTTCCGGCCCAAGGGACTTATCTTTCAAAGAGATATGAACGGGAGTGAACGGGGAGAGGCAAATTATTTTCTGATTCCGTTTGAATTGAGCCATTGATTACAAATATGATGTTTGTCAATTTAAAAGATACATTTTCAACCGAAGAAAGCCTCAGTTTATTGTTAAACTGTTGAAATATAAGACTGTGAAAATACGTAATTAGAAAGACTACACACTTCATTGTCACATGGATGACGTCTTGCTGAAGCTAAGATGTCTGTGTGTATCGTACCGGGGATGTAACGTTACTCAAATGAGCAGAGGATCTTATTCTTTTGCTTATCTGCTGAAAACAATTCACTGGATAAAACACATCAGGTAAGATAACGTTACAAATGTTGTGGAAATGAACTAAGCTAGCTAGCGAGCAAGTTGAGCATCAAGCTAGGTG
Organism: Percina caprodes; assembly: GCA_013375575.1. Taxonomy (NCBI): domain Eukaryota; kingdom Metazoa; phylum Chordata; class Actinopteri; order Perciformes; family Percidae; genus Percina; species Percina caprodes. The sequence goes on along the minus strand of JABXJD010000007.1, from coordinate 5,831,093 downwards.
ACGTAAATTGTGTGAGACAAGAGATGTAGTTCACTGAGCAGTTTTACACAAAACTAAGCGGTACTATGACAAACCTACGGCTAACAGACTTTCTTTGGTTGAAAAATTCTTTTAAATTTACAAACATATTCGTAATCCATGGCTCAATTCAAACAGGATCAAAAGATAATTAACCTCTCCCCGTTCACTACCGTTCGTATTTGTTGAAAGATAGTTCCCATGAGATCCACCAGAAGGGGCGTTACTTTAGCTCTCTATACACACTATTTTATTTCTAATCTAGAAATAATAATCAGTAATCCCACTCTACAGCTGGAATTTCAGTCAGAAGTTTTAGAGGTTGTGTTAACCAAGAGTTTACTTTTTGTAAATGGAAAATTCTATTTCATATTAATGATTGCAGTTGTCTTACAGTTTTTTTTTTCCAGTATTTTTTACCAAAACAGTAACACTAAGGCAAATTCCCTATATGTCTAAAAAAAAAAAAAAAAAAGTATATTTCTCTTTTGTCCAAAGGTTTAATCAGTCCAACTCCCTGAAATTGCGATTTGTTTTTTTTTTAAGATAAAAAAAAAGACAAAAAAAGAAAAAGGTTTTATCCAACTTGGAACAGATTATTTGAATATAACTTCATCAGGATAACTGCAATGGATATCAGACTGCATGTTGTTATCGAAGGCGAATTTAGAGAAGCTACACTGTATGTTTTAACAGTACGCGGGTTGTAATTGTGTATCAGATCCTGCTGGGTCAGAAGTACAACAGCTCAGTGGACTGGTGGTCGTTTGGAGTGCTGCTGTACGAGATGCTGATTGGTCAGTCTCCGTTCCACGGCCACGATGAAGAGGAGCTGTTTCAATCCATACGTACTGACAACCCCGTTTACCCCCGCTGGCTCCCCAAAGACGCCAAGGACATTCTGATCAAGGTCTGACACTGTGTGTGTCGGGTGTGTCTTAATGGTTGTATTGGAGATACTAAAGTAATTCAATGCTAGAAGCAGGAATTTTGTGACTGACATTCTGTGACAATTCAGTTGTTGTGGTTTAAACTAAATAAAACTAAATCAACTGGTTAGTTAGGTGCTGTTCCTTTTCTAGACAAACTTTTGTGGCAGATTTCAATAACTGTTATTTACATTGATCAACAAAATGTGAGGTTTAGATTGACATTAATCACAATAATTTGTCTATTAATATCCCTCATTTCACTGAAAAAAAAAAAAATGTAATTACTGCCTACACGATACTTCATGTCATTCCCAGCAACCCTGTTTGACAGTTGATTTCTGGCAAATGAGAAACACACACACCAATAAATGATGTGGACTTAATAATATTACAACATTTAGAAGAAGCACCAAAAGATTGTTTACTGTTTAACACTACTTTGACTGCCTGCATTTTTGTAAAGGGCGTGACCTCAGTTGTGTTTGTGCTGCAGCTGTTTGTGAGGGAGCCCGAGGAGCGCCTGGGAGTGAAGGGAAACATCAGACAGCATGATTTCTTCAGCAGCACTGACTGGAACTCCCTGGAACAACGGAAGGTGGCGCCGCCCTTCAGGCCAACATTAGTAAGTACATTCACAGTTTAAAGGTCTCAGTTTTTCATTCAAATTTAAAAGGCCGGATTTTCTTCTACAGTGTATGTTAGCTGCAGATATTTATCTACTTCATCGCAGACGCATAACTATTAGTAAGCAGGGTAATCGGTGCTTACAGGCCCTGACCAATCAGGGGCCTGCATGACTGGACGATATTGATTGACAGCCAGGGCCCCTATTGCATTTTCATTACTCGAGACAATACCAGCAATCCCGGGTGCACCTTGAGTGCCACTGACCAAGCGGGAGTGAGAAGGGGTCAAATTCATTTCCTTGTTTCAGAGACTACATGCATGGACGAGACACGTGTGTGACTCGAACATCTCACATTTACCAACAAAACGTACAGCGAAAGACCGTCTAAAACATGTCAGACTGCGTCAACCTGTTTGTGTTGTACTGTAATTTTCACAAGATTGTTGAAGTGTATCGTACGTATCATTGTGTGTATTGACGTATTTTCTCTTCCACCTTTGAAGACGTCGCCCAGTGACTGCAGTAACTTTGACAAAGAGTTTATCAACGAGAAGCCCCGGCTGTCGTGTGCCGACCGGACGCTCATCAACAGTGTTGACCAGACGATGTTCAGAAACTTCTCCTTTGTCAACCCGGGGATGGCTCGCAACGCAGCACGCTGACAACAAAACCAACAACCTACTACCTTACAAGCAAGCCGCTCAGACACAAACGGCACTTACTGTAACTTAAACAAACTGCAGAGACTTTAGACCATGAATGTCACAAAACTTAACTGTATCCTTATACATGATGATAACCACTAAGGGGGTGCCCTGGGTGTAAGGCACATACAAAACAACTGTGACGGGATCTTTGTTGCATGTCTTTTCTGTCTCTAAATTTGAAATATAAAGATAACCACAAAAATCTTAAAAAAACAAAAACTGCTGAGACAAAGAGGCAAAGAACATACATATCAAGATATAAAAATGAACTGTCCGTTACAATGCCTGAGATATAATTTGTCTTAAGTAGTGGCACATAATAACCTATACAATTCCATCTTAAAGCAGTCCCTCCAGGATTTCGTGATTAATTCAACCAATCACCGTGACTTTGGTGCAACTCACGATTTTGATCAATCACTGCAACTTTTTCGCAAATTTGACCAATAACTGTTTCCCGCGACTTTGTATCAGTATGTGACTCTGACAGCCAATGACTAAGCGAGAGTGAGAACAGGTTGATGTCACACACATACGTGTTTCTGACGAGACGTGTGTGACTCAAACATCTCACATTTACTAACAAAACGTACAGCAAAAGACCGTGTAAAACATGTCAGACTGTTCTGCCAACCTGTAAACATTTTAACATCAATGTACGCTGTAACTATTTTTCACTCTGAAGTCGCTGAAAGCTACTGCTGTTTCAATCCTGTCGGCTCTCTGCAGCAGGCGGGGTTGCTCAGTTTCCCCAGCACACACAAACACACGGTGGATGCAGGAAAAACCGAAGATAAAACGTACAGGATGACCTAAACTGAGGACAGCTATGCTTATTATTATAATGATGAGTTAAAGTCCAATAAGTCCTTTATCAAACCATATGAATGTGTGTCCCAGGCCAGGTTAGGAAATTAACTAACAATGTAAAGATCAACAAGCCACTGACACATATGTACAAATTTGATTCATTCAATAAATTATTTTTATCTTAAATCCACCAGCTATTTTCATATTATACCAACATTTGCAGCATCCTGAGCCTTTTTGGTAAGGTTAGAGTAGTTTTATTCTCCCCAAAACAAGTTTCCTTTTTATTTATAAAGAACTATTTTTGTCACTTTCTCTGTCTCCCGCAACAAATAAAAAAACATTGCAACTTTTTACACAATTCTTTACAAAAGCTCCCACAACATCAGGCATTTTGGGCCGCAGCAATCTCAAAAAAAGGCCGCAAAATCCTGGAGGGACTAATAAAGTGTTCAACTCCCTAAACTTGCCTTTGTGCTTATCAGGGTGTCTTTATAGATCACATAGACAATGTGTTGTAATGAATGTATGGTGCCTCATAATACTTTATGAAGTTCACTTCTTCAAGCAAAGTGAGAAAATTAGTGACACCAAATTAGAGCTATTGTCCTGTTATTGTCTTATTTCCTGCCGTATTCCATAGCTGAATGAGTCTTTTACCTCCATGTTAGGTACATATGTTAAAATATAATTAAACAACCCTTGGTCATGTAAATAAATGTAATGTAATTCTGTCGATATACTGTACTGTCAGTTGGCTGTAGATATGTTATGATGGTGATGTATAGCAAGTTTTTGTTTATGCGTCTTCTTTATGTACCTCAGGAGTTTTATAGATGCTAGAATTTGGATCAGGTATTTAGATCAGCAGCATACTGTAGTTTTTATTGATGTCTTCATTGTGAGTCCTGTACAATAAAATGTCTGTTTTTTTTAGACTGCTGTCTGTTTTGTTTCTAACTAAGCTTAGGTTCATGTGTAGCATCCCTCATCAAATATAGTGAGAGAGCGGAGGTGGAGACAGGAAGCTCAGTTTTTCCACTTTACATTGCCCTTTAAAATATATTTTCCAAAGTAAAATTCTGAAAACTCAAAGAAGTTTCTTCTAAGGAAATGTTAAATGCAACAGGGCTTCTACAGGGACAATGCCACCGCAAACTGCCTACCCATCAAACAGACAAACCACAAAGCTTGGAGGATATGTGGGTTACAGCTGCACCTCATAATCAGTAATACTACACATATTTAACAGTACTGCACAACACAGCATTTACACAGAAAACCAGGCAACTTGAACCACTTTGTCTTATCAAACTGAAGCTGTACCTGCTGAGGTTTGGAGTGCAGTAAGGTTCATACTCTTTGATTACTGCCAATGTGTCATAGGAGGAATCAGTCTTGATGACTTGTACTGACTTTTCTTTGTCATTTCCGCTATCATATTTGTGTGCATTTTGTAGGGAACCTATTTCTCTGCACATTTTACAAATAAATATCTACAGTGCTTTTCAGTACTGAGACATGACCAGTAAAAAAAAATAAACACTTGAGCCACTTCTTTTTCTTCCAAGTATTTCTTTATTTGGAGAGCAGTAGGGCCATCAAATCTCTTGTAATCAAGGATAATTTGGTGTATGTGGTATCATTTCCCTTTAACACAACATCAGTCAAAGTGCCCATGTTGGTGTCAGTTTAAGTAACTGGATAAGGAATAAGATGACACATTGTGTTGAAATAACAAATGAAGTTTTCCAACAACCAAGACTCAGCCAATAACCACACACCACCACAGCAAATGTCCGTTTCCTTTGGATTGGTTTAAAGAACTGCCAATACACCAAAGTACCGAGGCGCTGTGGAGGTAGGTCTAGCAATGAGAGACTTGGGGGTCCCTTGACCCCACTTTGAGAACCACTGCTCTAGAGGACTACTTGATCACTTTGACATACATGGTCACTATGGAGAACAATGAGGGGAATTCCAATGCCAGCATGTTGCATACAGTATTTAGTAGTAAGTCTCTCTCTGAGTTTGTTGGCAGAACTAATTACCATTAGCAATGGGCCAACTGCATTCGTTTAAAAGTGCCAACATGAGGATGTGTATCTCTCTGTAGTAACTGCTAACTTAACCTGAATCAGGGTTAACTTCCCTGTAGCTTGCATTAACCACATTTCACTTGCCACACCATGATACATCTAATTTTTTTTTTTTACAAATTCATAAACTGACACAAGCACAACCCCAGTTTGTGCTTCTCATTTAATTTTACTCACAGTTTTTACATTTGAATTCATGTAACGCTAACCGTTAGCTAGCTAGCGGCTACATTGATAACTTGAACACAAATTAAGTTTGAAAGGAAAAAGCCAGCAGGTCAACTGACAACACTTACCGCTGTTTTAACGACATCTCCGCAGTCCTGAAACACTCTTGTGGCAAACATATTCTGCGCTTTGGACAAGTAAAGACGTTTAACCGTTATTATATTACAGCCATGCATTTTACTCGCTTCACAAAATGCGGCTGTTAACTCATGTAAACAAAGATGGCAACCGGAAGTGACATGCCGCCTTGGCGCGCACTTATTTTTCTTCCCCTGCAGTAAACAATAAAACTTTTATTAAATGATGCATGAAATTTGAAATAAGAAAGATACCTACAATAGACTAACTTTGTTTTTAAATTCATTTAATATTTAAACATTTATTTTTTTAGTTTATATTTTTTCCAGAATTAATGCAAGCAACAATATGTCAACTCCAGCTACGATCTTTGTGTGGATGAAACAGAAATTAAGGAATTTGGAAAACAGGTTAAACAAAAAAATGTCTTCTTTGTGCAGCCAAATGAACCCCAGCTAGGTAGTGTCTGTTTGCATCTGGAAAATGTTAAAATCAGCAATAAATGTTGTCAAAAGCATATGCAGTCTGTCAAAGTTGTTTGACCGAGTGTGATGACTGAGGTGGATTTCTGTTGAGTCAAATTAGATCAATGCAAAACTGTCAAAAGTAAAATCAATGGAAGCAGGATGTTGATTATCCAGACCATGACTTCACTGTCCACACTGGGAATTTTGCCAGACTGGATGACATACAAAGCCCAGTGAGAATAAGCAGCTTTGTGGCAACTTTTCAAGTAAGACTGCTTTCAGTATGGTTGGACTATACTACACTTGGATTTAACATTAAAGTCGCCTTTGCAGATTATTATTATTTTAAACAGCTACTAATAAAATGTAATATAGTAATTATTCTGCCTTTATATTTATTAACACCGCAACAATCAAACAAAACTTGGCCAAGCTGATCTCAAGAGAAGCAATCTCAGTCACAGTTACTTCATTATTGACAGAGATATTACATGTTCAACAGCCAAGTTACAGAGTAAATAAGAAAAGTTCTTCAGGACATCAAACATTTTAAGATCAGGTTTAAGGGCACATTTTACCTTTTTATTATAATTAATTTACAGGAATTCTTAGGTATCTCTTGTTTCTTGGGTTAATTTTTTTAAATACTTGGCATAGAAACAACTGGATGGCTATTGTGTGATCTCATAGGAAAAAAAACGTACTTCATTATGTTGCCACATATGGTCCGTGAGTCCAGAAGTGAGCATTTCAGGTCAGAGTTTATGTTTCAGTGGCGGGAGTATTCTTTTCTCAAGGTTCACTTGATAAAACATTATTTAGGGACACAGATCTCCAGCACAAATGCAATGTACCTTTTTAGAAAGTTTGTAAAACATAGTCCACATGTTAGGTCTTATCTTTTTTTATTGTGCATCCATTATGGGCAAGAAAAACCTGCATAGGCCACTGTTAAGGGCTAGACACTGTGACAGTCCTATAGTCCTGTGTTCCTTAGCTGTTCAGTACCAATGCGGTTGAAACAAAGTAAAATAAAAGGATGGAAAAAAATAAAGGATGACCCCTTTATTAGGTGAACCACAATTTTCACATTTCAACATCAATAATCAAGTGATTTCTGCACACATCTGAACTTTACATTTCTACAACTTTCAACCTACTTCAAATAAGATATGGGTTATTTTCTTGATATGCAGTAGGCAACATGGTGTAGCTATAGAATGATTTTTCATATAATTTTTCGACTGTGCTTCTGTTCAGAAGTGCAAAGGTCTTCATCGGCTCCCAGTTGTACCGGCAGCACTACTGCGGTTAAGGTTGCGGCTAAGCTGAGGGAAGTGTACTGTGGGTGTTCTGGATGTTGGACCGTAGAGACCGAGATTTCTGGCTGCTGCTGATTTCCTGGGCTGCTTCACGCTAGGGAACGGGGAAAAGACCTGCTGTTTAGGAGTGGAGGCACCAAAGGACGAGAGCGCTGGGGTTGACGGGGAGGAGGATAAACGAGATCTAGACGAGGAAGAGATAGAAGAAAGTGAAGGAGTGGACGGGGAGGAAGTTTTGTAAAATGTGGAGGATGCGGAAAGAGTGAGAGAGGAGAAGCCGTCAGCTGAAGGGGATGATGGGAGGCAGAATGTGGAGCTTGGTGTTGGGGTGGAGGGTGGTGTAGGAGAGGACGAGCAGGACGGACCGAGAGACGCCAATGTAGGGACTGGAGAGGGGGACGGACTCAGGGTGGAAGGTGAGGAGTTGAAGGAGTGGTGAGGTGGAGGTAAAGCGGTGGAGGGAAAGTGTCTGTCAGAGGCGGTGCTTCTCTCTGAACCTGAGGAATTAGACTCTTTGTGTCTGTTTGAGGATGGCGGAGGAGGGAGAAGGGGGGCTTGGGGTGCAGGTTTAGACTCTGATATTGGGGGCTGTGTATTTGGGTTTGCGTTGTTGGAGGAGGTCAGATTTGATTTATCCTCTAGATCCAGGGAGTCCAGTTGCACTACCACCTCTGCCACTTCTGCTTCTTCTGATCCATCTTCCGCCTGTAGAGCCTCTTCACACACGGATGCAGTACCAGAGGGATCAGGAGACGGAGACACAGAGGAGTTACTCCCATCTTTCTGTTCCACATCATCTCTCTCATTTTCCTCAATCCTTCTCTCCTCTTCACCCTCAAATCCAGCTGATCCTCCTGCTTCCTCCCTCTCCTCATCATCTTCCCTTTCCTCTGAATCTCCAAACCTAGCTGTGCTCGGGCCCTGGCTATATTCCTTCGATGTACCCGGACGTGAGCACGCCAGGGCGACCCTGCGTCTCCTCCAGAGCTGCCTGGAGAACCAGTACTGTTGGAGAGCAGCGAGCCACAGCGCTGTCTGGCTGGGGAGCCCTGACTCTGGCACAGAGAAGCAGGTCGGGACCCTGGTAGTGTTGATGTGCTCGTGGATGTAGGTCTGGAGCACCAGGGATCTCCGCGTGGTTTCCGACCCAGAAGGAGGTGATTGATTACTGAGCTGGAAGGGTTGAGTTGGGAGGCCAGGACACGGGTGGCGGGGCACTTTTCTGGAGGGGAGGTGAAAGGTGAGGGAAAAGACACAAAACACATTTGTGAGCTGGATCTTTAACCTACAGTAAGACAGATTTATCTGTAACAGAGGTTACAGTGACAAAGATCAACGGAACTCAACTACCAGTAGTCAGCGACATCTTTGAGGCCCAATGCTGAAACGGGGCCTCTAACTTCACCCGTGACCCAACCCACCCCGATTCAGATTTAGGACCATACAAGCCTGGACTACTAGACTGAGAAACAGTTTCTTATCCTATGCGGTAATACTGTTAAATGGTTCCTAGTCTCATATCACAAATTATCAAACCAGTGTTTACACCTCCAAGTTATTTATTTATTTATCTATTTATTACTGAGGCTGCTAACTAATCATGAGTGTTCAATACCTAATCTGTTATCTGTAAAGTCCATAATCTACTGCTGGGACTTTTCACTTCTTGCTCTTATTCAATTGCCTTGAAAAAAAAAAAAAAAAAAAAAGTAAAATAAATAAATCAATAAAAATTAAAAACATAGAGGAAGGGAGTACTAACATCATTTCGTTGTAATATTGTCAGACAGTGGTGCTTCTTATGAAAGTTCAGTTAATCTGAAGAATCTATTGTTTTTTTTGCTAGCCAACTACAGTAAATAGCAATTATGATATCTTACTGTATAGTATTACATTTAATCTAACTTCTTCACTGTTACTTTGTAACTCAGAGCAAGCATCGCAGCAATACTGTGAGTAATTACTATGGTTAACTGTATACTGTAATTAAAGTACATTTAAAAATGCCAAATTGTTCCAATATAATTCTTTAAAGAATGATCTTTTATAATAAATTGGCTATTCTATGAAATCTAAAATCTATCCTAGGTTACCAAAGTCATGTAATATGTAGCATTAAAAAACATAGTAAATGTATACTGATGTAAGTGAAAATAACAAATCAAATTTGAGATGGTGTAAACAGCAAATAATTGTTATTTTACTTAATAAATGATCCTAGAACAATGTAGTTATACTTAAATATTTTCAGATTGCTTTCCTTTTGATTCATTCATATAGTAACTGTATCAACACTAGTCATCACATAAATTTCCCATTTCCGTTACAGCCAGCTGTTCAAAGCACCTCCGTCAGACACCAGAGGGCGTGCAAAGTTTGTTTTTGTTTTTCTCTGAAGGATTTATCATCATGGCTCTCCTATAATGAGACAGTAATTACACTAGCAAGGTTTATATTCATTTCTCTTATATTATATAAGATGCAGAGTAATATACCGTATTGTCGCCCCCTTTTCCCGATGTCAGTAAACTATGTTAATGTTAACATCTTTGTAAAAAGCTGATTACTGAGCTTTTCAAAATGCGTTTACATGAGTGATGATTAGTGTGGCAAGATAGTTGGGGGTGTTTTTGAGTGTGTGCACAGATGTTTGAATCTGAAAGAGAAAAAAAAATAACCAAAGCTCAATTTAATATTGATATATAATCTTTACAAAGTATACACTACCGGTCAAAAGTTTGGGGTCACTTACAAATGTCCATGCCACTCCATTACAGGCAGAATACCATCTGATCTGAGTGGGGGGCTTACTTTTAATACAATATCTATATTGTACATCATCAGCAACCTTTCATCCAATGTTCCAAAGGCTCATTCTGGTTACTAATCTGATATCATTTTAAAAAACTAACTAGAAAAACATTGGAGAGTGCTTTTGCAATTATGAAAGCACGTAATGTAATCTGAAAACTGCTGTCCTGGTTACAATAAACAATGCAACTGATCTCAGCTGGTATTCTGTCTATATTGGAGTGCAATGGAAATTTCTAAGTGACCCCAAACTTTTGACCGGTAGTGTATGTTGGCATGAGATAGGAGGAGCAACAAATAGAAGGAAGTAGAGGTTGCTGATCAAATGTTAGTGATAGGAGTTCGCCCAAACCAGAAAAAAACCTCCAGCATACAGCCAAAAAAACAAGCATTTAGAGACATCAGTCACTACTGAAGACATCCTCAGCGTTTTGTTAACCCTCGGGTCGTCCTCCCGCCCACTGCACTAGTTTTTGTTTTTCCTCGGTCCAAATTATAAATGCTTTATTTCAATGTTTTTTTCTCCCCTTTTCAATGTTTGTCACTTTTCTTCTGCACTTTTCTTGACGTTTTCCCCCCAACGTTTAAGCTTTTTCCATCATTTTTTACCCTTTTTTCACTGTTCGTTTATCCATTTCTTTTTCAAATGCTATAAAATTCAAAGAAAGTATTGAACTGATCATTTATTTTACTTTTAAAGAGTGTAATATGGAACATCCACGTTATTTTTTGGACATTTTGGTTTTCTAATTTCTAATATAGAAACTTTTAGAAAATGGGTCGAATTTGACCCGAGGACAACAGGAGGGTTAAATGAAACCTTAACTGATGCTTCCCAGAGTTCTAAGTGCATTAAAAGCACACAGTGATTGGTCATTATTAAGTAAAGCATGATACAAATGTTAGTGCACTGTGTACAGTAGCTACCAACATTAACACAACTGTAATTTTCAAACAAATGTTTAAGCTATACCAAAGTTGATTGATGCATCTAGTGTACATTCTTTTTGTACAGTGACATGAGTCTCCAAATAAATGTTTACTGTAGAATTTAACTGGTTTACTGAACAACACCATCACCAGTTGTCCCAGCTAGCTGTAAAATCAATTGATAAAATTAAAGCAGGAGAGTGTAGCACCGTTTCAAAAATGCTCTCAAAGTGCCAGTCAGAGTCTGCAGTACTCCTCTCATTTGACAACCGTCAAAGAAATGCATCGAAACATGGTTACGTTTTCAATATTCTACATTTAAAATTGTTCTGAACACTGCAGCCATGTTGCTGTTTTACAAAGTGACTTATTCATGTATATGCATCCTCCAGCATTTTGAGAGCATCAACAGAAAACCTTTTTTAAGCTGTACAAAGTTGACTATGCACTTGCATAGAATATTAACTTTAAGTTTATAATTTGTCCTTAACCCAATAAAAAAACCATGGTAGATGTAACTTATGATGTGGTCTACAAAAGATTTGACCAGCGTACAGCCCCATCTTCTTTAAAATCATTAATTACTTTAATTCAAAGATGAATGAATCATTAAAAGACCCTGAAATCAGCCCCAGAACACCCAGTTTGAGACGACCCTTTGGTGCGATACCAGTACCGTCAGTGTGGTCATCGGTACTGTCGCTGTGTCTGTTGGGATGCTCCTGAAGTCCCCCTGCACTTGTGGCCACTTTGGGTCCTGGTCCTACGAGTCACACATCATCATCAAACATCTAACTTTCTGCTGTGTAAATGTGTTTCTGTTCTTCTACACAGGAAGTGCTTGGTTTTTGCATGTCTGCGTTACTTGGCATATGCTCACAGTTATTAAAGAAGGAGCACCACCTGGGCTTTTTTTGTACTTTAATAAAGACTTTGGACTTTTACTGTATGGTCTATTCATTATTTTTTGTTTTTTTAAATCATACCTGTTAATAGGGGTTAAAACCATAAAAGGTTTCTAAAAGGACATTATCTCTAAATTAAATAGCTTATTTTGTTTGGAAATAAGAATTTGGTATGAACAATGGATCACTGGACCACCTACAAAAAACAAATGTATGATGTGTAATTCTTTCATGTGGTTAAGCATTATTAAATGTATAATAAAAAATGGAAATGAACAAAAGGCCATCGGCCACTGTCTTAAAGCGACAGTGTTCTAATGTCATGAATGCAAAAACAATGAACGGAAAAGGCAGTTGTAGTCTTAAAAATAAAAAGCGGAAATTATGATTATGATAATTTTTACCCTCCCACCCCCCACCTGTGCGTATGTAGAGTTGCATAGCCTGCTCCTGCTGGCGCCTTTTGATGCGTGTATATTGCTTCTTCAGGGCGTAGATGTCGGTGCTCATTCTCTCCATCATCATGCTGTTGATTGCTGCTTGATGCTCCGCCCTGGCACCTCCTCCACCTCCTCCTCCCCCTCCAGCTCCCACCGCTCCTGGGCTCAGCTCTGCGATGTTTCCCTGTTCTCCCCGCTGGTCTTGGAGGTAGAAAGAAGAAGAAACGCTGATGTCATGTTCTCCCAACATTAAACTCTTTTCCCACTTTGCTTATGTGCCTACACTTATTTCAGCTTGTTGGATTTATTTCAGGACGGGGATTTTGGCTTTCAGACTCTACGATTGACAGAAAGAAATGAAGAGATTCAAAGATTAGAGTCGTGGAAACATTCCAGCATTCCTAATCACAAAAAATCCAATCCTTTTGAAGCTCCTCTTACTTCTTTGCGTTTATCCCCTTAAATCAAGATCAAGTGCCACACAAAAAGCGTCTTGATTCTGAATCTGGAATTTTGTTTTATATTTGAAAACCAAAATGCTTCTTAAACTACATACTGACAGTTTTGCAGACCACAGTAATGCTTTCAGTCTTCAGTTTCAAAGACTTTGGGTCTGATGAGAACATGCCAGCAAACTAAGTCAGTCCTTCCTGTTTTTGTCCCTCTAATGGCCTAAGACTAAATAAAACATTGAAGGTACAAAAGTGCATTTTGTCAAGATGTGTTTGACATTCACATAACTGAAGTTCTGTTTGTTTTTTGTCTTTAGCTCTACAGGAAAAGGTCAGTGAGTTATTTTTTCGATTACTTTGTCTTCCCCCTTTTTGAGTTGCAAAGACCAAATCCAACCCAGCAACACACAGTGTAGCTTGGCGTGTAACCTGTGTAGCTTAGCGGTCTACTGTAATTATACTGTTGTCTCAGAATGACTGTGGTAATGATTTATTGATGTTCAGTTGCTACACTTAGGTCATAAGAATAAGCCATGTTTCCCTTTTTGAACCAGGTCAACTCGGTTGTATGGGGATCTGAAATGAAACACTCATTTCTATCTGAAATCCTTTTTTTTTTTTTTTTAACTACTGCTCAGATGTTAACCAATGTTTTTAACTAATATTCCCTAAGGCTGTTTGGCTGTTTTTCCATCTTTAGCAGAGCTGCTGAAAGAGGAGGAAGTGGGGATTTGTCTGGAGGAAACAGATCAGAGACAGTTTGTACTTGGAGTCAAATTGAGGGCAGAACATGAGGATTTGGGGCGGCGGTTTGACTTGAGCCACTTGGCTGCTGTCTCTGTATACTCTCCACTGGCTGCCATTGAAATCCTGTGTAGTAATTCCTGTGGTTGCACTGACCTTTGAGATGTTTCTGGTATCTCTGCAGCTCAGGGGCAAGTAAGCCCCCCAGGGGACCCAGGCAACCAAGGGCCGTCACCACAGAGTCTTCATCATCCATGTCGGCATCGTCATCGCTCTCCCAGCTGCCCAGACCGCCACTACGATGAGATACTAACATCATCATCACTGCCACATGTTCCCGTAATTTTTATTGACACTCAAAACACTAAAATACGCACTTCAAAATTCAGTAAAATAATCTCAAAATGAAATAGCACAACGTGATGTCGACATAAAACACAGCACTTTCAAGCCGGACAGCGGAGTTCACTTTGAGGCAAAAACAAAATACTTACCAGGAAACACTCGGTCGTTACTCGGAAATGTTTTAATTCAAACCATGATCTTTTTCCTAAACTTAAATAGTCATTTTTGTGCTTGAACTACAGTGATTTGCATGCACTGTACAGTGGCTTGAGAAAGTTTACACACCCATACTAAAGTTGATTAAAAACAGAAATAAAAAAACATCTTTTGGAAATTGATCTTAATGCTTTAATTAAAAATATTTAGGAAAATCCAACCTTTTAAGGACACCAATTTTCTTTGTGAATGAATAATGTATTGTAAATAAATAAATACTTAAAATACAGGGGATACTATGCATCATCACATACCCTTCATCATACCTAGAGATTGGCATGGTTTAATTTCAGTTAGCTTAATAGCTGGTTTGATTTGCATTGAGAGATGATCTTATGGAAAGTTCCCCATGCCTATCTCTATGTATGAAGTGTATGTGATGATGTGGGGGGGGGCTATTTTAATTCCAAAGGCCAAGGGAACTTTATCAAGATGCATAGTATCCTGGATCCATGAAATAACTGGCCTTTAATAATAACAATCAGCCTGCCTCTATGGGAATTTAACATAGGGGGGTGTATACTTATGCCCACGGTATTTTAAGGAAGAACATTTATTTATTTACTATTCATTATTCATTCACAAAGAAAACTGGTGTCCTTAAAAGGTTGGATTTTCCTAATTTTTTTTAAATTAAAGGCATTAAGATCAATTTCCAGAAGATATTTCTTATTCCTCTTTTTAAATCAACTTAAGCATGGGTGTGTAAACTTTCTCAAGCCACCGTAAATTTACATTACCTACTACAGTCAGCAGGAACATGCCACTCGCCTCTATCTAGTAGAACATGATACACAGTGTAAAAGAAACATTGTTTCAAAATGCCACTAGTGGTCAAAAACTCCACAGCGTTCCTTTAAGGGCAGTAAGCTGTTGTTGAAATCAAATGAAAAGTACCAGTGTTACTTTCTGAGTGCAGAACAAACCTTGCACTTGATTTGACTGAGGTAGGAAACGGAGTGATGTTGTAGGTGTATTTCTCTCTCAGCTCAGCCAGTTGAGGGAAAGGAAAAACCGCCATGGAGTACACCTCCTGAAGAAAAACAACACATACATCAATTTAAAAACATCACTCAAGATGTTTAAGAGGTGTGAGTGGTTTTATTTAACCCGTACCTGCATGAGTTCAGGAGGATTGATGAGGTTGTTCTCCAGCATCTCCTGAGTGAGACAACCCATGGTGCTGTAAAACTCGTCTGCTGTGTGACAATACTCGATCCTCCTGGACAGAGACGACAGGAAGGAAGACAAGCATTTTGAGTTCTACATACTAGCATGTACTGCTGTAGTATTATTATCAGTTAAAGGAGTTGTTAGAGCCATTTTCATTTGTTCTGGGTGTAGGACAAATTGTGAACTGGACTGGTGTCACTAGTGTGCGTTTGAGTGATGTCTATTTAGGTAGGAGCGTTTCAACAGGTAACAGGGGGTGCTGTTAATCGGAGGAGCACCAATAGTTTTTGACCGCATCAAATTGTTCAACAACACAACGCTCAAATTATTCAATTTAATGTTGGGGGTGATGTTACGGTATGTTCAGTGGCTGTACATCACTATTTGTATGAAAATAAAATGATAATTCGATCAACAGCAAAAAGAAAATGCACATTAAGACATACAAATGTTAAAATTCTTTCTCAAACTCTCCCACCCCCACAAGTCAAATCCTTATTTTTGTAATGGTCCACTCACTCTCCCAGTCTCTCCCAGATGGCGAGGGCGACCCGAAACAGCACCTCTGAACCCTCAAAGAAAACCGAGTCCCAGATCTTCAGCACGGTGGGCGCTGGCAGGCAGGTGGCGAACATGGTGAGGAACCACTGCATAGTGAACACGTTGGTCAACGGAGGCTCGTAGCTGCCTGAGAGAAAACAGTGTGTCATTTGGGATGGTAAGGGAGTTATACACACACACGCGCACACACGCAGACACTTATTCACAGAGACATGAACACACAACAGTTGCCTCTTTTTCCTCTATGCTTAAAAACTAAAATGTGAAAATGATTTACAGATGATGCTGTTTTCTCCAGCATAATTTAACAGTTAAAGCAGAATCAGGTAGCTTTGCATGCTGTTGGCACTGATTTATATACCAGGTAACTGCATTTCTGTAAACACTGACACACAAACACACAGATTTGTACCTCCAGCCTCTCTGTTGGCAGCTTTCTGAAGGTGGTAGAGATGTTGGGACAGTCTAAGCAGCTTTAGACGCAGCAGGTCTCTGAACACCGCCATGTCCACTGACAGGAGACAGAGTACGCGTTAGAACACTAAATTGGTTTAACATTCAACATGGCAATAACCTGACAGTGTCAAGTCGGTAAATACTGTAGAGGTTTCTTCATGTCATTGTATTTGACGCTGTAGATGTTCACTGGTTTGCTTTCAATTATTTCATTTATTGATTCATCTCCAGCTTATTTTCTTGATTATTTGATTCTACAAAATAACATAATTGAAATACTTGTTTTGTCCAACTAACACTCCAAAACCCAAATGTATTCAATTCCATTTAGAAATCCAAAAATAGTCACATACAAGAAGCTTGAATGAGCAAATTGTGTTGCACTCCTGCTTAATAATGACTTCATCAGTTGATTAATCTTTTCAGCTCCAGATTAGAGGGATTCTAATAAAATTATCTGTCTGTAATGTATCTGCAATGTAGAGACAACATATTTTTACTGAAAATAGACATCAAATTCTGTACACTGTTTATACAAAATTATGAAACTTGTGGTTTCATTCTGGGCTGAAGTTGTTATAGTATGTACCGTCTGTTTTGTTTCATCTTTTTCAGGATCGTCTTTAGTTTTAAAATGAATCAGCGTGTATGTGTGTCATTGCGTTTACCTGACAACGCTCGCAGGTTGTTGGCAAAATAACTCTCAGGCAGCACTTTGTCAATCAGATAGATCATCACCTGAATATAGAGGAGCAGAAAACGCAGGAAAGCATTATTCAAAGGGGGCACAAAGCAACGTAGACCTCTACTAGGAAGTAACTGTTTTATTCCATTGATTTCTAGTGCTTTATATCAAAATAATATAAAGACACCCCTTTACCTTACTTTTTAACATAAGTCCGCATTAATTTCACTCCGTCTTAGCATGTTAATACTGTTACTGTGTGTGTGTGTACCTTTAGGGCATCGCTCTCATGGCCCTCTGTAACTTCCAGTATGAGTGCAGCCAGGACGTTGAATCCTTGGCAGTAGCCCACACTTTTATTCCATCGGGCGTACGCCAGCAGCACCCTCTTCAGCACCACCCTGTCCTGCTCCCCCTCCTGGCCACAGTATGAACTGCAGCCCGTCCTGTGCAGGTCCTGGACATAAGAAGGATGTACAGTATGAATTATTTAATTATGAGTCCGCGCATTAACTGGATGAATGAATGATCCTTTTATGCATTTAGGACAGAGACGGTAACAAGAAGACAAACACAGGGAAGAAGATGATCGAACTTTGCCCTGTTGATGGAAACAGCTCTTACTCTGTTGAATCTCTGAGTCACTGAGAAATAGAGCTGCAGTGTTTCCATGATGCAGTCATCCCGTTCTCTGACGCACAATCATAGGTAAACATCCTCTATCGGACATTGCTCTTCCTCCTATTAGTAGGATATGCTCATATACACTCTAGGAGGGCTATTGATTGGAAAAGATATTGCGTGTCTATCACTGATGAAAGTAGTCATTACTGTGCACGTCCTGAAGATCACTAGCCAACAAAATAATTTAGCATTATTCAACCAGTTCTGTGTAAAATAGCATGTTGGTCTTGAGTTGAAATGAAAGCCTCTTTTTCCTGGACCTCAACGGCACATTGAGGTCCAGGAAAAAGAGGCTAATATTGGGCTAAACATTTAGCCCAATATTTCAGAATCATATAAGGCTATTCAAATTATATTTTCAATCAGTGCTTAGATCAGTTATTTATAATTACAGTTTAAGTCAGTGTTCTCTACCTCGAAAAAAATTAAAACGTGTGACCAAAATAATCTTAACTCAAGGTCAATTGAATGCCTTTTCTGGAGCTTTTATACAAATCTTACTGTCTTCAATAATGAATACAGAAGTGGTCGGGTTAGCTCAGTTGGTAGAGCAGGCGCACATATATATACACATATATGAGGTTTACTCCCCAAAAAAACTAGGTACAATACACCTGAAAAGATCTTGTATAGTGTGAGGAGGAAACCAGCAACATATGAAATAATTTGGGGCTCTTTGTTTGTTTCAGTGTTTATCTTTCTCATGTGTACTTCTGCATGGTTTATGGCTATTTTGATTGAATAAAAACATCTTCAAAAAAACGGGGTACAATACACACCAATGACCAATATCATTCTAAACAGGCGTCTGTACCAATATTGTACTAAAGAATCAATATGTTTTGGTTATCCTGAACAATCTCTACATTTCAATCTGCGCGCTATGGAAAAAGGCTGACGCTTCAACACTGTGCTGTGGAATCAAGACACACACTTTAAGACTTAAAATGCTCACTAGCCCTGTGCATACATACACTACACATACATCTCACCCCCAACCCCCCAATACAACAATACAATCTGGTTACCTTGACAATTTGGATGCCGAGGGAGTCATCGTCAGGGTTGCTACGCTCGTTAAATGCGAAACGAAGCGTCTTCTCCCAGTCAATAGAGATACTGTGGAGGTACTGGTCTGCTAGTGTTAGCCAAACCTGCAGATACATAAGGAACCACATTACTTCTAGAATAATATCAACAGCTGTACTAAACTTAGAGGAGAAATCGTCCAAATATCAGGACAGGTTTCCATTCACTGTCCCTACTGAGTCATGTCAAGAAATATTTTAACTTTCCAAGTTTGTCTTCCACAATAGTCTCAGGTTTCTTTGGCCTCCAGCACTTGTGTAAGAGGCCCCTCATTGACAGTGATCAATTTTTCATTGTTCAGCTTCCCTAAAGATGAAAGTAATCCCTTCCATTTCCCTGTTCTCTTCTCCCAAGAGATGAAGTTAGTATGATGTGAGATAAATAGAGCATTGTAGATGAAGTGCCTCCGCATATTGTTCCAGGAGACAATGTGGCCTTTCTCAAGACTTTAAAACTGCTTGCTGGTTGGAAATAACAAAGAAAACACACTTTTCTTGTAATAGCACAACTGGGTCATCACTTTCTTTAACAAAAAAAAAAAATCCTCTGGGTTCAAAACAGACACAAACAAAATAGAGAAATACATAATGTCTATATCAAAACGTATTTTTATAAAAAAGTAATATTTCTGCCCCAAACAGTGCAAAGGTTTTTGCTGAGAGGCTATGCAGACATTTACTGAACATGCAATAATTACAAGGCTGCAACAGGGCTGCTAGATTTAATATTTCAAAATACTACTTACATCTTTTCCATGTATAGCTCAGTGAGTACAGAAAATGACTACATTGCCACCACTGGGAAAAAGACTGTGCCAACAATGCCATATGTTATAATCAGTTTAAGTGACATACCCTCTTTCTCCATTCCTTTGGTATCCCAGTAGGGAGCCTAGCCACCGCTTTAAGGGCATCGTACCACTGTGGAGAAGAAAATACACACAGTTTTATGTACCCGTGTTATTAACCAGCGCACTGCCACTCAAGCCACTGTGATATTAATAATGAATGTGTAATACTATATTATTTACTGTTGTTTTGAGGAAAATAGATCTTCAGTGCTTAACAATTACCATATTTATTCTCACACTAAAACACATATAAACACACAACATTAGATGGTCAACAGCTTAAAGCAATAACAAAACAGTAACAGACAAATTGGAGCATGTTAAATCCTAAACTGAACCGAGGCGTTGTAGCATATGTTTCTTACCTGCTGGAATCCATTCTTTCCCAGCGATGGTTCGATGGTAAACTTCAGCCTTGTGTCAACTCCTACGAACAAAGAGACACCGGGTCAGACTAGTCTGGAGCCAGATTTCAGTTAGCTAGCATTGTACAAGATCCTAAAGTTATTCTATAGTATTCGCTTTGAATACTAAATGCAACTGTAAAATCATAACATTTTAAGAGAAACAACACTTAACATAAGCCTCATATGTGTAACTTGGCCCCTGCCAATGCTTCACTTCACTGATGCAGAATAGATTGTAATATTGTCACTCAATGTGGAAGAGGGGAATATTAAGGAGATAATTAGACTCAGTCTGTACATCGAGTGGCATCAAGCAGCTTTTTGTTGACCAGAACGATGAGGCAGACGTAATATAACAGAAGGAAATGTATGACACCAAGTTCATTTTTAATATAGGCATTCGTCTCAAATCAAAATTAAATGCATTCTGCAATACATTAGTACTGTCTTACTAATGTAAGACTTTGAATGCAGGACTTGAATGCAAAAGAACATAGTCACACTGTAATATTGCTAATTTTACATGGATTAATTATCTGAGTACTTCTTCCACCTGACCAGACGAGATCTGACTTTTAATAGGAAGCAAAATATCCGCATGCCATACTGGTCTGAGGTCAGTCTGTTTAGTTGTGCGTCTGTAACCACAGCTAGCAGCTTTTCTACAGTTGATGTCGGTAAACGGACATAATCATAATTAAAATCTAAAAGAAAAAAAAAAATAAGATCCAAACACCAGAAGCTCTGTGAGTGTTAGAGAACTGCATTTTCAACATTTTAACAACGATGCTATCAGACAAAACAACAGACTTAAAGCTATAGTTTTCATATTAAAACATTAGATTTTTGAACAGAGTTTGGTGAGACGCTTCACGGAGTCGTCGCTGTCCATTTCCGCGTGGTGCTGAATCCGTCTTTAAATCTCGCTTCACTGGAAAATCGACTAAAAAAAACAACAACCCGAAGACCAAAACGGAAATGAGACTTTGATCTGAAGTTAAGACGGAAGGTCCTGACATGTTTCGGCTGTGGGCCAACAGCGGCCATTTCTCTCTCTCCCCCCTTTCCTTCTCCAGCAGAGCCTGCGGAGGATTGGTCCGTCTCTCAAACGGCAACTGCTTGCACAACAAGTACGAACTATTTAATGTCCACTGCAAGAACAGTCCCTCGGAAAAAGACAAAATGGGTGTTTAACCTGCTTGGTCCACCTCGGTGTTTATTTCCTGCGCCATGAACGTCGCTTTATTCTGCGGTTTCCTCTCAGGGCTTTGGGAGATTAACACGGAAAGCCCTCCTACTCCCCTGTCACAGATTAGACCAACGCAGCTGATACAAAGCGTGTGTTTAACCAAGGTTGGATCCATTAGTGACGTCCAGCATAATATGTGATAGTTGAAGCTCTCCAGAGGTGAAATTAATTGAAATTACACAAGCTATATAGGATGTATAGAGACTACTGGGAAAGAGAGGAGCAAGAAAAGGAAGGGAGTAAAGTATAAAGACAGGTGAAAAGGGAAGGGGAGAAAGAATGATAGGGGGAGGATGTGAGGGAGGAAGGGCAGGTGGAAACAAGGAAACAAGGACGGAAGGTAAGAAGAAAGGGAGAAAAAGAAGAGAAGGGACTGAGATCTCTTCATTCAAGATGTTCAGTCTTCGACAATTGAAAAGCAGAAACAAGCAAAACACTGTTATAAACTAAGGCTAAAACAAAGTATAACCTCCATACTCTGCACATTGTATTCATTTTTATCATGAATACACTAGATTAAAGCTTTTGTTGGGCTGGAATTAAATAGATAATGCACAAATAACTGAGTTAGCAGATAAATATCTGGGACATAGCGGTAGATTTTTTGCTATGTTGTCATTGTCATAAACCATTCGGTATATGCACGGTGGCCTCCATTCCCCATGTTCTTTTCTTTATTTATGAATTCTAGATGTATGGCTGTCATGTATCCAAAAGATCTTGTCTGTATGTACTTTGCATTAATACAAACAATAAAAAGGGTGTTATATTTCTCAGTGGTTTGACTCTTAGTGAATATGGGACCAAAACAAGAAATCAAACACATGCCGCAACTATATGTCAACAGTGCTTGATTAGTTCAGCACCACTTATAAACAGCACTGGGTGTCTGCCTGATGGGTCTCTAAAATCTGGGATTTCCATAGCACTGTGAGAAATCTATTCATTTAACTTACTTGTCAAACTGTACACTCCACTGCATAGAGACTTCTGGATGTCTGGTGCATCAGCAGTGTCCATCCACAAATAAGAAGCAAATGAATGCATGAAAAATGATATCTCCTCAGTCATGCGGCCGGTGTGATGCATTATCAGATAAAAACCACGCCTCACTGCCGTGTATGATTTGATTTGGAGTTCATATTAGTGATTCAGTCAGATTGTTTACAATGAGCTCATGTGACACCTTTAGGGTCTTTTGGGAAACTCATGAAACTAGTTGTAATATAGCAAAAGAAAATAATTCACCAGCTGA
The DNA here is from genome assembly GCA_013375575.1 of Percina caprodes. Lineage (NCBI taxonomy): Eukaryota > Metazoa > Chordata > Actinopteri > Perciformes > Percidae > Percina > Percina caprodes. Next base: position 5,808,552 of record JABXJD010000007.1, on the reverse strand, counting down.
ACATTTCAACAGCCCATTATGCACTTTCTGGGGATATAGTATACAATATCTATCAGCTTATCTCAGGCCATAACTTCTTTAAAATGTTATTGGCGTTAGGATTAGGCCAGATACATTATGGTTTCATATATATATATATATATATGCCATCATTTTGATAATTTAATATAACTTTCAAGCATTTAAAATTTGCTCAAATAGGACAGTAACTTGCCAATTTTAGGTACATAAGTTGCAGCATTAAAAATGTAGCCTATTGGAAATAAGAGCAGGTCCGTTAAAGCAGTAAATAAAAGGGAAGTGGGAGTATTAAGGAGAGCCTCTTCCTCCATACACCTCTCTGTCCCCTCCGCCCGTCTCACCACCATGGGGAGCAGAGCATTCAGCCCCCCATGGTGAAGTCATTACCACCCCAACTTAGAAACATCAATTCACCCCCCCATTTCAAGTCACAACTCAAAACACATCTGTTTAAAACTGCCTATCCCACTTGAATGTCTATTGCTCTGTTGTTTTTGTTGTATAGTATTTTTTTTGTTGCTGTTTTTAATGTATGTACATCCTGTACGGTGTCCTTGAGTGCCGAGAAAGGCGCCTTTAAATAAAATGTATTATTATTATTTAACTTGCAGGGGCACAGTAGGCAAAACTGTGCCACTATAAAACCATGGGTTTACATATGATTTAGCCATATCGACCTGAATAATGCAGCTTGGCATCATTTCCGGTGTGGCACTTGAGTTTCCAGATATTGTTAAAAGCCATTGAACAATGCAGTGCCTTTTCCCATAGACCTATTGATAAGTGTCACCTGGCTCTAAGGTGCAGAGCAGCCGGGGCGCGCTCCTGGATATCCCGTTCCGTTTCTTCAGGACGTTGCTGATGATGTTCCCGACCCCCCCGGATCCCTGCTGCCGCAGCTTCGCGCCCGCCCTCGGCCTCCTGCCGGCGGCGGGGAGTCGCTCCTGCCTCATCGGGAATCAAACCGTCCAACCCGCTCAATCATCGGTTGGTCCCCGGTTTATTAATCCTTCCTCTTACGTCTCCCTTGGCGACGGAGAGTCCATCCCGATAGCCGGAGACGCTCTCCTCCAAGACGTTTAAAATGAATCGATTCAACTGATCACCGTGTTGGAGATATGTTCAGGCGATAGTTTCTGACTTGTGCCCGAAGAAACCCCGGACTGCACGCATCATTCTGCGGTACAGCGACGCCCAGAAAGCCTCGTTCAAGCGACTCAAATATATAAATAAAATATGATTTGGAAAATGTCAAATGCCCATCCGTTCAAGAGGAAGTATGCGCTGCTGATGCTGCACACCTCCGCATCCTCCTCGGGTTTGGCGTCACAGGGCGGAGAGGAGACGATGGAGGGATGCGGTAGGTTGGAGAGACACGTGGGGAGGAGATAGAGAGGGATGAGGTAATGGTGGAGGAAAACATGAGACAGAGCAGGGGTGGGCTTTTGTTTCCTTAATCGAAAAACTGAAAATCTGATTAAATGGACTCAGGGATCATATTTAAATAAGAATCTACTCAAAATAAAAGCTCTACAGTCTGGCTGCATAACATCTGCAAAATATGGTTATTCTTTTAAATGAAGTAGATTTGGCCCAGTCAGCCAAACGACTGACTGGGTGAGTTGTAGCCACTGGCATACAAATGAGTGAGTTAACAAAAATGGAACAAAATGATAATGTAGTAGGAGAAAAAAAAAAGTCTAAACAGTAATAGTAGAAAAAGCTGAGAAGTGGACAAATTAAAGAATATGAATCGTTAATCATTGATTTGAATAATTTACAGAAGAGTCACAGCCAAGGTGATGCACCTAAGGGTGGTTTTTATGGAGAACTCTGGGATTTAGACAAGAAATGTAATCCAAAAAAACATAGCACCATACTTTATCTATAAGCTATCCGACACAAGTCAGCAAGCTATACAAAAACTTTAACTGAAACTTTAGGAAACACCGTTACTGCCTAGTAACCACTTCACCAAGAAAGGGAGAGCAAAGAAATAACATTTGCAAAATACATCGATGATGAATGACATTATGATTCAGTCTTACTGGTGCAGTAAGTGCTTCCTGAATGGAAGGGTGGATGTCTGGATGACATTTGGAATCAGTGTCTGCAAACAGCCTTGATGATGATAAAAAACGGCCTTGATGATAATTTTCCATAACCATCATAATAAATGACCTTGTGTGTCGATGTTTTAATTGGATGACTGCTCCAACAGCTAATTTGTCTTCCATTGGGACAATACAGACATACTTATTCCATCTTTAGGCTACTGTAAAATGCAGAGACCTGTTGCAACTCCTTCGACAGAGGTCAATAACAAATATTATTTAATTATTTTAATATTTAATATTTTTAGAAAAAAAATACTGACCTGTGTTTTATTGAACTGTTAAAACTCCAATAGGCAATATGTGTTATATAAACATATAACATGAATCAAATAAGTGCAACTAATTTGTATTAATGTTCCCTGCACAGAAAGCTCTGACACATATTCTGAAAAATCTTTTTGATTCATACTATTGTCAAATGTCAAGTACTTTTCCAGAAGGAATTCAACAGATGGCTTGTCAACAAATCTCTAGCCAATTAGGGACAATTACACACAATCATGAGGTGGAAATGGTGACGTCATTTAGAAAGTAATCCAGTTTTGATACAGGCAGCTGCTTCACAGTGTTTGAAGTTTACAGCTTGGCATTTTCTATGTCATTTGCCAGGTGGAGGCTGTTTCAACATGCAAACATTAACAGTGACTGGCAGTGCAGCCTTTACAGCCATGTGGGCTCTAACTGGCTATCCTGGAAATATTGGTATAACCTGGCCATAAACTCACGTGTAAATGCCTCATTACAATAATAATAAAATATTATCATATACCAGACTGACTTCATGAAATGGCGTATGTATCATACACCAATTCGTATGCCATTATTGGCAAGACGCATACTCGCTTTTTAGTGCGTTAATCAACGCCGTTTGGCCTCCATTGACTTATATTACCTTGCAATTTACTCTGTAGCGAGTAGCATGAAACGGAAAAAAAATCCCAGTAGGGAGGTTGGTCGGGGTGTTGGATAACACAGGACTTTCAACCAGGAGACCGGAGATTGTGTCCCGCATGTCACATTTCCTAAACTCAACCGTCGGTTTCTTTTTTTTTTTTACTAAAGCCAACCCTGTTCTTCCTTTCCTAAACCCAACAGCATGTCACATTTCCTAAGCTCAACAGCTGCTTTCTCCTTGCGATAACACGCCAAGTGGCGATAAAATGTCAACCGTGATAACACAGCAAGTGGCGTGTATGCTTAAGCCCGCTGTATACAGCGTAGACATACACGCAGATAGCTCAAAACACATACATATAACACGCCACTCGGCTTAAGAAAGTCAGCGTGTACTGTTTTACACAAAGTCATGATGTCGTGAAGCATATGCTCATGCTGCATGTTAACAAAAAAAAACAATTCACAATCAAAGCAAAATAACCACATTAGACCTAAATTCCACCAATGATGTTTAACTCCTCCATTTTTCTTCATATCTGGAAAGAACAATCAAGCACAAAAACAGAAAAACTCCAAGCACCCGTAGAGAGAGAGAAAATCCTTTCTGTACTTTCATTACGAGAATAAAAGGCCGATTATGAGGCGAAACTCTGAGATGTCGGCTCTTCAACTCCTAAGAAAGTGTAAAGCTACTGTAAATGTTTTTGGTAAAATGAAATCATTCTCAAATATGTTGACATCCAGGATTCAGCGCTATTGTTATTCTTCCAAAATCCCAATAACCATAGTCTGGATATTTGATTGTGTGTAAATCATTCACAGAATGAGACTTAATCCATAATCTCTTCCTTGTAAATATTACCTTTGTAAACCATGTTTCCAACAAATCTTATGTAACAGAACAGTCCAACTGAAATCATTTTACGGGCTGTTTTGAGTAGAAGCGTCGGGAGATATGAAAATGAACATATTATTCCCCCATAGTCATCATGTGCTTTGAGTCTACTGTATGTCACAGGCGATTATGTAAATTAGAGAGTTATTTACATACTACACGTGACAGCTAGGACAGGGTCCTACTGTTTATAGTGTGCAGACCTGTAACTCTGTCTAATTTGCAAATGCATTCACACCACATATGTATTTCAAAGTCTGGATTTTTAGCCTGTTATGGTTAGTAGACCTTATCAAAGATTTGTAGAAACACATGAAAGCATAAAAATCCAAGATGTAAAAAGGAATCTAGATTCCAATTCTTTTCTAAATTACCTCATGGTATTACACAACTTTAAAATTAGATTTCAAGGGGAACCAAATTTGATCGGAGCCAAACTAACTTCTTGTTTATGAGATTATTTTGCTTCCACAAACAATATGAATAGGTCTTGTGAGTGTAGTTGCTGTTGTGCTACCACAAATATATTTTTGACTGATAAATGTCTATGTTCAGGCACTCGTATGTTGTTAACTTACTTGATTAAAGTATGGGCTGAAGTGCAAGTATAGACTCTGCAGTTCAAGCCTATCAGATGCTCATGAATCACTTTCAATAATTTTTACTACAATTCCAGGCCTGCAAGAGCACTCGCGAGTGTCTAAGGATACCTCCTGCTGAAAGATACCACAGGTCCTGTAACATTTTTTTTTAAAGCAATAGGAACTGTATTTTCTTACGTCGTTTTTGTGAGACAGCTTGAAGACAAGCTGTTATAATGTCGTAGTTCTTCTGCAGTTTGTGGCAAAGTCGGTCCCGTCTCTTCAGCTGGCGAAGCAGCTTGGCCGACTGCAGGCCTGTGCGATATTTCACCTCCTGGATGATTGACTGCAGCTCCTCCGGGGCTAAAAACAAAAAGATACAATCATACAAATATAAGTGCCTGAGTGTCTAAAACATGTTGTGAAACTGATATAAAAGCTTTTTTCCACCTTGGAAATTCCACATGAATAAGCTTAAAAAAAAAAATAAATAAAAAAAAAGCATGTCACACTTTCTCACCAGCATATGAACACATCACTCATTTGTGGGCTCACAGGACTATTTTTTTCCAGTGATTATTGAAATAAAAAATACACAAATATATGCAACTGATTACATATGTGCCATGTGATATGTAAATATGACAGTTAACTTTAATCTCTATAAAAAAAAGGTACAGATTCCCTTATTAGCTCAGTAGGAGTGCAAAAGTCTCCTCAGAAATTAGATTCCTTGATAAAATCTAATTTCTTTCAGACTCACAGCACAGACATGTATTTATTGAGGTCTGTGTAAAATATGATGTATTCTAAATCAAGCTACTATAGTTTGAAATATATCACATATATCAAAATATCACAGCCAGTCTGTTTTCCCTGCTGCAGGCAAAGATGAATGAAAACCAGAACACTGCACGCGCACACACACACACACACACACACACACACACACACACACACACACACACACACACACACACACACACACACACACACACACACACACACACACACACACACACACACACACACACACACACACACACACACACACACACACACACACACACACACACACACACACACACACACACACACACACACACACACACACACACACCATTTATGGAGAGACAAAATGGTTTAGGCTGAAGAAAATCTGATTTTAAGCTGAAGGTCACACAGATCTGAGACATAAAGAGATCTGCGGGACAAAGTTTTTAAGTTTTATTTATAAAAAGGCTTAATGTTATAAATTGTGTTCAAATTATGTTTCAATTTTGAACTTTACTAGGACAATTCAACGTAAGGAAAAAATATATAAACTTCAAAAACAGAAGAGCACAAAATAACTAACTAATAATGGGAAAAACTAATAAAAAAGACAACTAAATCGAAATCAAATGTTATATTCTGTACCTTGACCCATTATTGTTGCTCTCACAGAAATCAACGGATTTTATAGTTAGTTAATCTTTTGTGAAAATACCACGTATTTGCTCATCGCAGCTTTGAAAAAGTGGGTTTTATTGCTTTATTATATCTTTCAATTACATCCAACAGACCCAAAATGTTGTAAATTAATAAATATTCCAGCACTAATCAAGACAGTGCGAAGATGTTTTTTTCAAGTTGCGCTTCCCTCCGACCCATCTGTCACATGGCCAGGTGAGCAGAGACTTTTTTTTAATACCTTTAAATCACTGTTACATAGATACAAATAAGCAATTTGTCCAAGCAGTCACATGGCATGGGCATCCATCATAATTTCTCATACTTTAAAGACTAAACATTTTATCAAAAATAATGACATAATCAATAACAACAACAAAAAATCCTAGTGGCATGTCTATATCAATATCAAAAATCTTTTCAATTTCATTTCAACCTTGCATGTAGGTTGACTTTTCACACACACACACACACACACACACACACACACACACACACACACACACACACACACACACACACACACACACACACACACACACACACACACACACACACACACACACACACACACACACACACACACACACACACACACACACACACACACACACACACACACACACACACACACACACACACACACACACACACACATTAGATAAATGACCAATAGAAAACTTTGGGGCATGAGGGACAGATGTAGAAAGACTAAAAAGGCTCCAACTTGTCTGTGTGGTACGATTACTTGTTTTGCTAAGATTAGGCATGTTTTCCAAGCAAGGTCTCCTCTTGCTGGGGAAAATATATATAAGACCGTGATGTTTCTGTTAAATTTCGGCAAACTCAGCATATCATTGCTCCTGTATCTGGTGCATTTGTTCTTGCCATTTAGAAGTCACAAAAGTCTGATTTCAAAACTTCTCCTCTCCTGCTGTACAGAAAACACCACTCTTCTACTAGGAGGTCAAAGGTTGTGATCACCTGCAGTGGCAGGTCTCAATCAAGGACACTTAGGAAGAGCACTCAGAAGCTTCCTTACTTCTTATACCACACTGCTGACAATCCTCCATATTGAAATGTTTACCAAAGGGGACCTAAACTTTCCAATGAGCGATTAATCCCCGACTGAACATTAGAAGACGTATGCACACATGCTTTGGCTATTCTTTGAGGCATTATCAGAGCGTTTCCTCTTCCTGAGTGGCAGCCCTCTGCATTGTTTAACATGACCGGGCCTCATGAGTGTGGAAGGCAAACACTGAGCTCGCAGGCCTGGCTGTGTTTACTGTAGGATTCCACTTCAACAGAGGAAACAATGGCAGCGTGGCACTCACAGCCACATGCCGTTCATGAATCCGAGGCAACACTGTACTGAACACAGTGAGGAGGAGTAAATGAGCGGTCTCAGTGTTTGTGTATGTGAAGGTCAGCATCCACCTGTCTTTCTCACTTGAAACTAATCAGAGTGTCTGTTCTTCAGCCAGTTTGGCTTCTCCTGATATCTGATAACAGTGATTGCTTGTAGACTTCCCACATATCTTGGTAAACCAATAACTTACAAATGGGCATGGGCCGGTTACTGGTTCCAAGGTATATAGCGGTTTGAAAAAGTCACGGTTTTAAAACCACTGACATTTTCTGTCATACCGCTCCTAAGGTATGCCTCGCCGCAGAGGTCCAAGGTTCGAATCCGACCTGTGATAATTTTCTTGCATGTCTTCCCCCTCTCTCTCACCTAACTGTCAGAAAAGCCCAAAAAATAAAAAAAGGGAAAAAAAGCCCCAAAAAATAATCTTGATAGCAAACAAAAACATCTACAAAGCCCCATTGTATCAAGTCCAATCAATATAATGAACTCTATATAATTTTTACAAAATTCTAATCATACCTATTGCCACTTTTAAGGCCAGAGGATGGTTGCATGTTGTACGGATTGTAAAGCCCTTTAAGGCAATATTGTAAAAAGTGAAATTTCCAAGACTTGTTGATTATAATTCAGGCCAAGTTGCTATCTACAAACTGTGAATGTATCAACACTTGTAATCCACAGAGAAATGCACAAAGCCCATATTCAGAAACTGTGTCTTAAAATGAGCCGTTTTGATGTTATTATTATTTGACTACAGTATACTACATGTAAGTGAGGTTATTCCCCGGCTGCAATGATGAGCGAAGGTGACCCGGAAACAGGACTAATCAGAGCAGACTGGGCTTTTTGGGTAGATGGGTCTAAAGAAATGGACCTTTACAGACAGAGGGTGACTACAGGTATATTCAAACAGACAGTGTGAGAAAAATAATGCTTTTTGAACATTAAAGCAATAACCCATGTCAATATTTTGTAGTAAAAACCCAAAATACAAGTATGAACATGAGAATGAGCACAAATAAAAGTGACTTGACTTAGCCAGAAGTTTTTAAAGGAGAAACAGGACCTGTCAACGCCCCTGAACACAAACACCCATATGCCCACACCCCTCACCTTTCTGGGCCAGGTAGTTCATCTGGTGCCTCCTGGTGTGCTTTTCCTGGAGCTCCTGGAGGAAGCTGGACCCGGAGTTACTGCGGCCCAGAAAAGCATCCGACCCGGATGCCTCCGTGGAGCTGTCCCAGCTGTCCAAATTCCTCCTGCTGCCTACACCGTACGTCTCATAAAGCTCCACCAGCAAACAGTCCACTATGGAAGACCTCAGAGATTTGAGTCCATCTCCCTGGAACTCAGAGTCACTGTCAACGGCCGTGTTGCCCCAGTGAGTGCCGGGCGGAGCTCCGTTCTCGCTGGTTGGGACCTGCTGTTCCGGAGGTGATGATGTGTCATTAGATGACTCGGCGGGGCTCGTCCACTGCTGAAAGCCGGTGAAATCCTCCTGGAGGGAAGCGCCAGAGTTGACAAAAACGCCGCTCTCGTCCTCGGAGCCCACGGCGCCTTCGCATATGTCAACTTCCAAAAGTTCGTTCCCGTTTAATTTCACCTCCGACGCCATTTTTCTTTAATAAATTAACTCCGTGTAGCGGGTTTTTTCTTTGAGTCAGTTATTTTTCTTCCTTCAGACAAGAAGCTGCAAAGTTTTCTCTGAGCGTCTAGAGGAGGATAGAGTTCCTGGAGCACTCCATTCCTCACCTCAGAAAAGGTAGACCCGTTTGACAGCTTTTAGTTTCCTATCGATCGTTCCGGACTCGGAGTCCCCCCCACCCCCCCTTTCCCAGACTGAACAATAGGCCGGCCCACTGGCTAAATTTCTCAACGGCTGCAAAACTTTCTTCAGGTCGCGCGACAGGTGCTGGAGGATTGACCAATCACGGAGGAGACAAAAGTATATTGACCAATCCGCTTCCTTGTTTTTAGCTCTACGCTAGGAGGTTGCATGCATTGTAGGCTACGTTCAAAAGATTTAACACAACTGGAAATAACATGAATATGACAAGAAACTTCCACTGTTAGACTCAGGAGATTTTATTTGACACTTTACACTTCATCCCTTGTTTATTATATTTTGTATCATTGAACTGAAATCTTTAAAGCAGCAAATAAAGTGATTAAATCAATTTTGCTTGGTAGAAGTAGCCTATGAAGTAGCAGAAAATGAAAAACTACCCAAATAAACCACAACCACTGCATTTATTTGACAGTTTTAAATACTTAGCACATTCATTTTTTTAATACAAAAAATATAGGCTACATCAACCAATAAATATTATATAATAGTATAGGTTAAACCACGCAGCAGTGTATTTACCAGCTGCAACATTAATGTGATGAACACATTAATGCATCCATAATTATAATTGTTATTCTAAAATGGGCCATTCTGCATTATGAGTACGTATGTATAGGTACTGAGCATGTGTGTGTAATTCAGGCCTGTGTGTAATGTGTGTAATAACAAGTGAGTGTAAATTGTAATTTCCCCTTGTGGGACTAATAAAGTATACATTATACATTATACTTTTACTTTTGGTGATGCTGATCGATCAGTTTTGTACTTTTACTTAAGTAATATTTAATTAATCTTTTAAATGCAGGACTTTACACTTTTACACAGTGGTATTAATACTCGGTAGGCCCTAGTTCTAGTAGTTTTCTATTTACTTCTTCCACTAATGTAAATAACCAATCTCTATTTCTATGGTTTTTGGTGGTGGAATTAAAAAAAAATAACGAAAAACAGAATAATAAAGTGCAGCAATGCAGTAATAAAACATCAAACAGCAGAAAAATAACAGTTATTTATACATTAGTCATGGGGGGTGGGGGGGGGGGGGTTTCTTCAAATCAGCTGACTCGGGCTTCCGTTGCCGAGCAGCACATGACCGGGATACAAGGAAGTGTTGTGTCAAGTAGAAACAGGGGCGAGTCTGTCTTGTTGTTTTTCTCAGTAACAACATTTCACGCTCTTATAAAGCACAGAGCTGAAGGAAGAGACGGACGGCTTCAGTAGTTTGTTATTCATTGATGAAAATGGGTTTAAATGGCTCGTTTGCGCTGGTTTTATTGAATTGTCTGCTAATCTGCGTCACTGTGTGGAGCAGCCTGAGCAGCGGTGTGTTCGCTAAATCATCCCGGAGACCCAACATCGTTTTGATCCTCACCGACGACTTGGACATCGCAATCGGGGGTCTGGTGAGAATACCTTTTAATGTTTTTGTGGTTTTATTGCATATTTTTTTTAAATAGGCTAGGTTTTTATTAGGTAGTCGTGACTTTGTTTTTGCAGGTTATTTGTGGTTATCACTTGGGCACAAAATGTGCGATTTAACTGATGTTTAACATTTGTTTTTAAGTCCAGTCTGATTAGGCTGACTTCTCACATTCCTCCTGGGTGGACACATCATTTAGGCATTTCACAGAGTCAGCAGTCTTATCACTAATCTGATCCCACTGTTTTTAGCAAACACCCTCCCTCTTCTTAAAAGCCCTCAGTGTCCGTATCCTGTTACAAAAAACAGGTAATTTAGTGGCATAATAATATGTAATCCAACTATTTTAAGATTGAAACTGTTGTCACTCTAAAATTGGTAAGCATTTAGATATTACTTAATTTACTTAAAAGTATTTCTAACACACGGTCAAAATACCCCACTACAAGTCAATTCATGCATTCAAAACTTTACTTCAGTAAAAATATTATCAGCAAAATATACTTACTGTAGCCTACTTAAAGTATCAAAAAGAAAGGTTTTAATTTTGCAATCTGTTGTAAGGAGCTGTGAGGGATGTTGAGTATGAGTAATGTAAAATATATATTTTTTATTAAATAGTATGCCCTTTGATTGATGTCAGATTTAACATAGGTACAATTCATATAAATTAGGGCACCCGGATCGCTCAGTTGGTAAAGTGGGCGCCCATATATAGAGGTTTACTCCTTACGCCCGGGTCCGTCATTCCCCCCTCTCTCCCCTTTCATGTCATCAGCTGTCCTGTGAAAAATAAAAGGCTGAAAATGCCCCCAAAAATTTTATATATATATATATATATATATATATATATATATATATATATATATATATATATATATATATATATATATATATATATATATATATATATGACAGAGCATTACAATCCATGTTAGCTACTGATGCAGTTGGCTTTCTTTGTAGAGAAGGAGCTTAGTCATGGAGGCAGTTAGACAGAGCTGCAGCCTCATCACTACATCTTGATTTGATGACTGAAAGTGAGCTTGTTGCCCAGTTTGAGTGTGACGGAGGTCAATAAATTATTCAGTGAATCAATTAGTCACATCACACTTCTTTTCCTTCCAGAGTCCACTCACCAAGACAAAAAAACTAATTGGTGATGCGGGGATATCGTTCACAAACGCAGTAAGTATGATCAACAGCATTATTGTCATTGTGATGTATGATCGAGGATCATTAAAGGGACAGGTAGGATCTTTGAAAGTGGGGTTGTATGAGCTACTTCTCCATAGTCAGCGTGTTAGCTACAGTAGATGGTGGACGGGACGGCCCCCAGTTTGGAGAAGCAGGCAGGAGTACGGACATGGAAGCTAAGCTATGTACTGCTGTGGACGGGGACAGAAGCTACATGGATTTGGATACCTACAATTTATATCAGTTTACTGTGTACTAGAGCCCGATCAAAATATCGGCGGCGTAAATTAATATTTAAAAAGTAAAATAAAAACTGTCAACCATGTTATCCGCATTGGCGTTACATAGTTTGTCCACCAGAGGCAACACTCTGATTATTGTGTTTTTGTTCAAAGGGCTTTAAGTCTATATCTATAAGTTTATATCTTAAGTTTGTATTTTTACACTTTTTTTTATCAGAACTTTAATATATTTTGATGTTCCTCTGTTCTAACACAGTTTTAGTGAGATCTCATAAATAACTACAAATAACTAATGTTAGGGAAATCTGTTGGTTTTGTTACGTGTTTCTGGATATATTTTTTAAATATACTGTATATCAGCCGATATATCGGATTTTTAAATCCACCATCATCCCTCTCAGTTTGTCGCCAGCCCGCTGTGCTGCCCCAGTCGGGCCAGCATCCTGACGGGGAAATACCCCCACAACCACCACGTCATTAACAACACCTTAGAGGGAAACTGCAGCAGCAAAGTCTGGCAGAAGAGCGAGGAAGCACACACCTTCCCCGCTCTGCTGAAGACGTACACCGGCTACCAGACCTTCTTTGCTGGGAAATACCTCAACCAGGTAGAGACCACAGAACTTCATACGTTTGTATTTGTGTAACAATATAATGGGTATACCTGATAATACATGGATTTGAATTGCATTAAGGCATTCTTTTCTGCATGCTGAATTGTTTTACAGTTGTGGTAGACACTTTATTTCTGGTGTCAGCATATTGAAATTCAAGTGGTCTGAGAGAAAACTAGTGTTCTGCACCTCCTCTCGGCTCTGTTTTCAGGCTTTAGATCTAAATCTAGATGTGACAGGAGACATTGGTATTTTACACACACACACACACACACACACACACACACACACACACACACAGAGAGAGAGATTGAGATCTTTAAGTAAACTACTTTTAATTGTTCAAGATGAAAAAAACCTGCATTTATCTAAAGCATGAAGGAAGTGTAAATACATTTCCCATACTGGTTGAGGAATGTTTACTGTTGGTAAAAAAAAAATAGCAGATTGACTTCCTGTTATTCATTAATCTGCCCTTACATGTGTTTATCAGTGTGTACAGCGGGTAAAATATGGGAAGGTACACTGGTTACCCTTCAGGGTCCCCATGATCTATACCAGTGTGGCCCATATTCTGGCTTACAACTACTGTATTACTTTCTTTTCCATTTGCCAGGTCTTGTGGAATAGTTTTCAACTAATTGTCAAATTTGTCATTAAAATGAATTATTTATTTTTTCTAAATGCGTGACAAGAGAGCTGATCTGTGCAGCATTTCTGTATCACCTCTGATTGAAAATTGACTTCAGGGATTTCCAGGTGATTGTAAACAGTTTAACACAGTCACAAGATCTTCTGTCATGTGATTTTATGTCCAGCTGTCAAAGTTGCATGTACACTTGCGATAAACAGATGGTTAGATGAGGAACCGGGACATACTCTTCACTTAAATAGCAAACAAATGATGCCTAACCCTGTTTCCCCACTTCCCCTTCTACCCTCCCTGTATCTCAAGTATGTCAACTTGTGACCCCTCATCACAGGTCACCACACACTTTGTCCCTTAGCGTGGACACTAGGGGTGAGCAGAGCATGGCTCAAGGGTTGGTAATTTCGGTCAGTATGTCTCAACTATCTGATGGATTGCTATGAAATGCGGTGTCTCGTTGATTTGTCAAGTCAATTTATATAGCACATTTAAAACAGAAGTTGAGCCAAAGTGCTTTCCAGTCGAGGCAGATCTGCCTCAATACAGATTAAAGAAATTAAAAGGTGCATAACAAGCAATAATACAAAATGTTATACCTAACAAAACCATAAACACACCATAAATCAAATTCAAGTAAAAAACACCTGTCTCAAATGAGCATAATATGGGCGCTTTAATAGCACCCCGACAATTACCCCATATGACTTCGATGATCCTCTGACTTTTTCTGTAGCGCAACCATCTGGTTCACATTCCATTTTTATTATTATAATAACTTATTTACTGACTTTGAATTTGTCCAATACTTTAAGTTTATAGTTTTCTAACTTTGATTTTTAAATATATTGTTTGTACCTTTTCTTTTTGACAAAGGTTATACTGTTTTTGTGTGTAAATGTCATTAAACAAATACACATTTTACTGTCTGTGTGTTTCAGTACGGGCACTCAGAGGCTGGTGGAGTAGAGCATGTTCCTCCAGGCTGGAACTACTGGGTCGGACTGGTAAGACTGAAACTTATTTTTGACCTTTCAGCCACAAATTTAGTCTGAGGCTCCTTCCTGTCTGTCAGCTTTAGTGCAGTGTTGGACAGAATTAAGCCTTTTAGCCATTAAACTTAACCTCTTACCTGTTGAAATTGCTCCAAACATCACAATAATAGGAAGTTTTGGCACTTTTTACGTGGTTTTCAGGGAGCTAAAGCAACAATTTACAAGATCTTCCCAGATATTGCTCCTGCAGAGTCAGACTATTAGGTTTGGTCTTGTATTGGTCTCTTAGTAGGATATATCCATAGTTCAGTAGTTATCTGTGGGAGACCAATGACCTTTCCTCTTCTAATCGTCATCTGGCCGCCAGTGGACAGTTTTAGTTTCCCATGATAAACTAAAGGTTGTGTCAGAGGTTTTATGACACTACAGTGTTTTGTCATGCACTGGTCAATTTTGAGCCCTTTTCATAACGCGTCTTTTTTCAGACTAGTGGAAAGAAAACCAAAATACACATTTAGGTGTTTATTTTACTAAATTCCCTCAGTAAAATCCGTTGACTCAAATACGTCAACTAACTGAAACAAATATGTTAAACTTGGCTACATCCAATGTTGAATGCAATATTTCTGCACATTTCGATAATGCCTAACTTGCATATTACAATTTTCAATTAATTGTTAATGTAAGTTATCAACTGGGGACGTTTCATGGTGATATCCCTAGGTTGTGTCTTTCCTTAAGAAAATAAAAGTCTGGGAGGAAAATTATATTATTACTGAATATCAAAAGCAAAAAGGTCAGTCGGATTTAATGCACCACTTGTACACAATTGTTTGAAGAGGAGGTTTTAGCTCACTAACGTCTCTGTGGGAAGTTTATTTTTGTGCGTCAGTGTCGCTCTGAGTTCAGTTCATGTCGTCCTGTGACTGGAAGCTCTCTGCAGAAGGAGCCAGCCTAATAAAGGCTAAGATTAGATCGTCTGTACCTCTCTAACTGGTTTACAGAAGTCATGAAAACAAGGGTCATGCCCCTAACATGCCTGCAGTCAAATCTACTCTAGCTTATCTTCACCGTTACTGAACAAACACAGATGGAAGAAGAACTGGTCTCATGACCCGCTTATCATAACACAGATATTGCTGGTAAGGCAATATATCCACCTTCATACCGCCTACTCCTACTTCAAGTCCCTCTTAGCTCCAGTGTCTGATTGCTTCATGATATTTAGTGCCCTGCCACGCCATGAACTACTACAACTACTATTTCTAGTCATAGTTCTATTATAGTTATTGTGACTATCATTGCCACTGTTCATCACACCCTCAACCGGCACCGTCAGACACCGCCTACCAACAGCCTGGGTCTGTCCGAGGTTTCTCTCTAAAAAGGGAGTTTTTCCTCGCACTAAATGCTTGCCCCTGGAATTTGTAAATAGTGTGGTCTAGACCTACTCTATCTGTAAAGTGTCTCAAGATAACTATTGTTATGATTTGATACTATAAATGAACTGTGATTTTGAAATTAACATAATGTAGTCTGCAAACTTGCTTTCGGAAAGTGTACGAATCAAAGTTGCTACACCCATCGAGGTGCTATACGTGCTGACCACCTAAAAGCCTTTTGAAATTGTATTTGTTCTTATTCTGCATCTATGATCTGTCCAAATTACGGGCTTTTACACTTTGTGCTTAAGGGGGGGGGGGGACGTGTCTACAACATAATGAGACAGAAGCATAAAAATATGCTCAATTCCAAAATGGGAGTATTTCATTAAAGTCGTTTTTGTTTTCCAGGAGAAGAACTCTAAATACTACAACTACACTCTGTCAGTGAATGGAAAGCCTGAGAAACACGGAGCAGACTACAGCAAAGACTACCTGACAGACGTCCTGGTGAGACAACTGAGAAATTTTACAATCAATCACTTCACCTTTTTATATTATGTCCTTTTTAATAGAGGTTGGCTGAAAATGTTAATGTCATATTAACCATTAACTAATAGATAAAGATAATATAAAGCCTATTTGGATATAAATAAAATTGACTTATCTGGGACACATTTTGACTTTTTAGAGCAACTTTAAATATAACAAATTACTTTTTAAGTAGTCTGGATCAACGGAAGTACATTTCCAGGCGCCAGATGTCAGGCTTTGTCCCTTAACTTCCGCTTTCTGTGTGTTGCTGTTCTCAAAATCCCTTCGCTACGGAAAATAAAAAACTTTGAGCTGGCAAGCTACACTCTGAAAATGGCAAGTTTTTAAAGAAAATTTGGACCATGCAATGAAGCAGGCCTGCTTGGTTGTTTTCCCGGAATGATTGCAAAGATTTACAAAGAATATGTTCATATCAGTTTACTATCCAACTGGGACGTTTTGGGAGCGATTAGTGGGATTGTGGTGGACGAAGTACACACAGCGATACACTGGTAAGAGCAAATGCCGTTTAACCACGTATCCAACTCTGTACTGTGTGAACAGTTAACTTCATTTTATATTTTATGTGGTGTTTTCTTTTGTGGGATGAAAATTTTTCACCAAAACAAGTTCCTCCTCCAAGACTAATATGCACATCGACCTTTGCTGCGTCCGGAGCTTTGCGCCGCCCAAGAAGATTGTGATTGGTTTAAAGAAATGCAAACGGAGCATTTATTTCCTCCTATCCTAGAATATGTGTGTGGTGTAGCCAGACCTTCCTCCACAGCGCTGTGGAGGAAGGTCTGGCAATGCAAGACTACTTTTTAAGTAACTAGAAGTAACGTGTTTTTTTTTTTTCTCTCTCTCTCTCTCTCAGGCCAACAGGTCTCTGGCCTTCCTCCAGTATAAATCCAACTACCAGCCGTTCTTCATGATGGTGTCCATTCCGGCCCCCCACTCCCCTTGGACAGCAGCCCCTCAGTACCAGAACAGCTTCAACAACACCAAGGCTCCCAGAGACCCCAACTTCAACGTCCACGGCAAGGTATGGCTTCTCCTGGGACCTTCTTTTTTGTTTTAATCCCCTATGAAAATTGGACATCACTCTTCTGTTGAACTCCAATAGGTGGCCTTGTCAGGATGCAAAATGATTTTGAGATTTAATGCATTCTGCATCCCTTCTTGTTTTCTTTCAATCTCTCTTTAGGACAAACACTGGTTGATCAGACAGGCTAAAACCCCCATGTCCAACTCTTCTATTCAGTTTCTGGATGATGCTTTCAGGAAACGGTCAGTCTTTGCTGCTTCGTGACTTCCTCTTTCGCTCTTTGTCTTCAACAGCTCCTCTGCATTTGTCTTTGCATCGTTCATTCTCTTCCTTAAGCTTGATTTATACTTCTGCGCCGCTGCTATGTATGTAGGTACGTAGAGACATAAACCTACGCCGGACCCTACGTTGTAGCCTGACCTGCACCTCTCAAAAATGTAACTACACATCGCGGCAACGTACACTGCTCGGCCGTGGCTTGGTAGTGTTGTATTCCCGGGTTCTCCTTCTCCATAAACATGAAATCAAGGAGAGAAGGTTAACTTTTCCTGCTACAGATTTCACACCGTGGTCAGAAAGCACAGGGGAGACACTTCGTTTCTCTCACTATGATCACTGTGATTAGTAATAGTAAAATAAGCTAATCACCTTCACTCTCTCACTTTCTCCTTTGCACTCCCCACAAAAAGTATAAATATCAGGTAATTTACGTAGTCAACGGTGAAAGCTCTGCATGGAGCCTCCGCAGAACCATAAATCACGCGTTATCACCCCGTTCCTGTTATTTTTCCTCTTCTCTTCTTATTCTGCCTTATTATTTCAGTAGTTTTGCTATGTTTCTATATATTTTGCGGCCGTATTTGTTCCCGAGTTTGGTTTCACTGCAGGTATCTTGTTGATCTTGTTGCTCACCCTGGCCTGTAGGTGGCGGACGTTGCTGTCAGTGGACGACCTGGTGGAGAAAATAGTGAAGAGGTTGGAGGTCAGCGTTGAACTGGACAATACGTACATCTTCTTTACCTCTGACAACGGCTACCACACAGGTACACACACACACACCCACACACACACACACCCACACCTTAACTTCAGTAAACCCAGGAATACCATAGTTCCAAAACAGTAATTTACAAGTAAAAGTCCTGAATTTAAAATGCTACTTATAGTAAGTAAAGGTATTATCAGCCAAATGTACCTAAAGTATCCGAATGATCATGCGTGCATTTTGCTTGCTCTAAATTTCAGGTTGGGGTTGACTAGCGGGGCCTGCTTTGGTTGTTCGATAAATTTGATGTGATTGGTGGTTGGCTGTGCATGCAGAGCCTGCATGTCACACACTAGCAAAAAACTGTGTATCCAAGAACACTTGAGTCAGTCAATTATGTTATTGTAGATACAGACTGCTGTTAATTGGGACATTTTTGTTTGCTAATTATATTAGCTTTAGCCTGGCTGGTAGCAGCTTTTTGTGGTGAAAGATAGCCGGGAGATGTTGTGATAACGTTGCATTAATCAGGCGATTCAGGGTATGCGTGCAGTTTAGTGTCCCAAATTCCCCATAACGTAACCCCACTTGTACAGGTCCTATCCCCTGACCAATCGGCTATCTTAACCTTAACCACTCGAGGTCAAATGCCTAACCCCAACCAATCGGCGAGTCTTGGCGTGGCCATAGTAGAATTTGTGACACAATACTGCAATACTGTGATTCAGTGATCTAGTTTGTGGTTTCTTTCTCTTTCAGGTCAGTTCTCTCTTCCTCTGGATAAGAGGCAGCTCTACGAGTTTGACATCAGAGTTCCTCTCATGGTCAGAGGACCAAACATCAAGCCCAACCAGACCAGCCAGGTACAAACACACACCTGTGTTATGTCCATTTGTGTTTCCTCCGCTCAGCTTCTCCCTGCAGTATCTGTTGAACTGGACTGAATGAACTGGTGTTGTTGTCAGATGCTGGTGTCCAACGTCGACCTCGGTCCGACCATCCTGGACATCGCCGGCTACAACGTCAACAAGACGCAGATGGACGGCACGTCCTTCTTGCCTGTTATGGTGAGATCACTCAGCTGATTGTTTTTCTTTTTCAGCGTCTGATTAATACAAAACAGACGTACTGTCATCATAAAGAGAGAGATGTAGCATCACACTGCCACCTGGCACTTCCACTTCATTTAGTTGGACAAAAGGTTTATATTAATATGTACGGTACCTTTCTCCAAATTTATCCTCACTCAAAATTAGTTTCTAAATAAGAGCTGAAAAATGGATTATAAGTTATTTGATAAAAGGCCTCGTTTATTAATAGCTGTAATAATGTTATTATCTTAACACTACAATATGTAAAGGTGCACTGTGAGTTTCTGCATGGTTTCAGCACAATTTCATTTTTGTCTCAAATCGTAGGCTTGATCCACTAGCTGCCTGCCCCCTGAAGTCATTTATTTATTTATTATAATAGTAGCTTTAGTCCTCCATACATCTATACAAAAATACAATTGTTTTTAAAGTGCCCATATAATGAAAAAATCACTTTCTGGGATTTGGGGTGTTATTTTGTGTCTCTGGTGCTTCCACACGCATACAAACTTGGGGGGAAAAAACCTATCCATGCTGTTTTGAGTGAGATCCGGTTTCTGTGTCCTCTGTCTTCAGTCTCCGGGTGAGCTGTTCAATATCTGCACGGCTTTCTACATCACTAGCCGAGACGAGGTGGCTAACCGTAGCATGCTAGCTCGTTCTCAATGGCAAAACACTGCTACAACACCCACTAGTTCACCATAATCTCCAAAAGAACTACTTCCTGTCCCTGTTCTGCAGGTATTCCACAAGTGGCCCTCGTCTAGAAGAAGTCTCCCAGCTAATCCTGCCTTGGACTGACCAAAGCTGGAGAAAGAGTTATCTAGCTGATGTGATCTTACCTAGCTACTGAGCATGTGCGACTCCCAACAAAGACAGTATAGAAGTGAGATGTCTCACTCTGGAGCTAAAACAGAGACCCAAACACAGGGTGAAAACCGGATCTGGAGCAATGTGCGTTACAACAAAAATATGGTGTTTTTTGCAAATGAAACCATCAAAATACAATTATGAACCTGAAAATGAGCATAAAATAGGTGCTTTAAGATAAACTAAAAATAAAAATGGTATGATTGCAGTGCTTAAATTTACAAAATTGGTACATCAATAAGTGGGTTTCACAAAAATGGTGTGTGTCTGTCTGTCTGTCACCAGGAGGGGAAGATGAACAGCAGCAGCTGGAGAACTGACATCCTGGTGGAGTATGAAGGAGAGGGAAGCAACGTGACGGACCCGGCCTGCCCGCTGCTGGGACCAGGAGTGTCGGTACGAGACGAAACCTTAATATCCTCTGTGGACGGAAAGAATCAGCAGAATAACCTTACATGCCATTCTTTCATTTGCCCTCTTTCTCCAGGAGTGTTTCCCAGACTGTGTGTGCGAGGACTCGTACAACAACACCTACGCGTGTGTGCGCACAGTCGCCCCCTCTGCCAACCTGCAGTACTGCGAGTTTGACGATAATGAGGTTTGTTTTTCCTCTGGCACTGTTAATTTTGTAGCATCTAATTATTAGTTTTAACCTAAAAAATTTGACTATGTTTCAATGGGCTGGAATTATGTTATTTAAAAGCTAATTTGGGGATTTCTTTTTCATCCTGGACCCCATGTTTTTGTGTGTGAGTGATGGGAACAACAATCTTTGAAATTGGTCCAGTATTAAGCGAGAATGCTGTGACCAGCAGCCGCAGACTGGGCAATGCGCATTGTTAATTTGGTACACTAAAAATGCTGTTTGTGCCACTGAAAGGCTCAGATTATTATTCTAAACAGTATGGAAAGGTTCCAAACAGATAAAGGCCATTTTACAACCTCTTTAGGACCTTTTGGTTTACCCAGAAAATGCTGTGACATCACTAGCACTAAACCCACCAGACTCCATTTTAAAAACCAATACTTTTAGCGTGTATAGAGCCATCATATTTTAACATGTAAATCGGTAAACTATCTGTTTATGGCAACCAAAACCAGAGATGTGATGGTTGGAAAAGTGGAAAGACGCCTCAAAACGGCTTTTCATAGCTTTATTTTGTTTCTATCAACTTTGAATGAAGTGTATTTTACAATGTTAAAATTACTGTTTATTTTCATGGAGTCTGGTAGCATTAGCCAACGCAATTTCGCAGATGTTTTTATGTTTTAACAGAAAGATTAACCTCCTTAGTAATCTTTTCTATAATGTTGTCAGACACTTAGAATATTAATCTGAGCCTGTCAGCGGCAAAAACAAGGACTCTTGTGAACATAAAAACCTACATTGTAGCTTGTTTCGCCGCTGCCGACTGCAGCGATCTTACTAAATACTTAACCAATGTCAAAGATTGATAGTCCCGTCAGTCACCTAGACATAAAAAAAGAGTCCAGGTTGAAAAAAAAACTAAGTTTACCCTTTTAAAGCCTTGATGTATGCGTGAAGATTCCTTACTTTGGCACCATCTGGTGGTCCAATGCATCTGTGCCGTAGTTCCTGTGTACACTTTGACAGTGACATTGATTGTGGATGTTCGCCCTCTGCAGGTGTTTGTAGAAGTCTACAACATGACAGCAGACCCCTACCAGCTGACCAACATCGCAAAGACCATCGACCAGGAAGTCCTGGAGAAGATGAACCACCGGTTGATGATGCTGCAGTCCTGCTCCGGACAGTCGTGTCGGACACCCGGCGTGTACGATACAAGGTCTGTTCAGCGCTGCCATGCTTCATTTGTTTCTCTAAAAAAAAAAAAAATGCAAGAAGATGATTAAAGAATAAAAAAGGAGGAGCTCGCCACACACCAAAAAGCTCTGCTCTGTCTAAAGTACAAATACATGTTGGAATACTTATTTTTTTTTTAGAATTAAATATATAGATATATATTTAAAAAAAGGAGCAACAAAAAAATGATTACTTTATCTTCCACTTGTTTAAATAAATATCAATGAGTTTTGTTGTTTCAGAACTACATTTTCAAAAAAAAAAAAGTCTTGCTCCAAATTCCGATTTAAAAACAAAAACAAACGAGAGATGTGTTAAGTGTTTTTTTTAAATCCACATTTTAGTTTTTTATCTGAATCTGATGTTTTAAATCTGAATTGTTCCTGTTTTAATATTTAAAAACTGGGAATTTAGTGTTTATTCTAATCACATAGATACAAAAAAATTTGGTAAAACTTTGTTTCACGGGTCCATAAGTTGAGTAATAATTAATTAAATAATTTCCATGAAAGATTTGAGCTAATTATAGGGAAAAAAAGACATGTTCTTGAAAGAAAAGCTCCACTTAAACCCATGTAAACATTTAGTTATGAATTTATTATTGGAAACTTTATTTCTCCACAAACCTTTGCATTTATGCACTATTAAAAGTATATACTATATTCCATTATTTAAAAAAATATGTATTAATTGGAATTGTACTTTATTAATTGAAGACTGTCTCTATTATCCAAATCATTTGTATGAAATTAGATGCTGTAATTCTTTCCTGGAAACATCTTTAAAATTACAGCCCCACAAAATAAACTATTCTTGTAAATATTATTATTATTATTATTATCTATTCTATGGCACATATTCATATTAAATCCACTTTACTGGACTTCCACAGTACTTAAAAACAGCCTCTCTAACACAAACTCTCTCATATTTCCGCAGGTACAAATTTGACCCTCGCCAGATGTTTACGAGCCACAGCTGGCGGCTCAGCAGACTCAGACAGTAGATGAAGTAAGAAGAAGGATGGAGGGAGGGAGAAGCTGTTGTAGCCTTGTTTTCAGGCCTCTTGAGCCAGTCGTTTTTGTAGATGGATGGAGAAGGGATCGGGAGGGGAGGGGGTTGCCATAGAGACGGAGGCCTCTCTGGGTGCAGAACCCACCTTTTTTAAGATTCCAGATCGGGCTGCCGTTTAGTGAGTTTGCTAGCAGGTGTGCAGGGAAATTATTCAAATTTAGTCACACAAGCTTTCTTTTGATTTACTGGTCTGAATACTGGACCGGTGGCCTGCTGGTGCATTCGGATGGTCCTCAAGAATTTGTCAGAAGGAAAAAATTTCAATCTTTATTTCAGAGAAAGTAATTAATCTGAGAAATTTCCATGATATGCCAGTGTATAACCTTTTGTTGTTGTTATTAACCCATTTACTGTGACACGCTGGACAGAAGTAACTTTTTAGAGATTATTTCCATTATTGATCAAGCAGTTCACCATTTCTTCTATTGATCATTTGGCATAGAAAAATCAAATATGTCCATCACAAGTTCACTTTTATTTTTTAACAGTGAAAGAAAATTATTGGTATTATTTCTTTAATTACCAGCTGAGTTTTGGCCATTTTTCCTAAACAAATCAAAATGAGCAATACATTTGACACTGATTATCCCTCGACTGCGTATGGCCTAATCATAGACTGCATATAAAAAGTCTCCACCGCCTACAACGGTACACAAACGAAGCCAAACTATACGGGCGCTGCCATCTTGCTCTGGTGGAGCCAGAAGCCGCAGTATCAAAGTCCCGCCCATACAGCCGCCCATCCAATTGCGAGTTTATGACAGCTGTCAATCCTGGCGTTTCACCCTGTTTTTATAGCATCAAATAACTAATAAAAACTAACTCATCAGGAAAAAAAACCCCACTTGAACAGACAGTGTTTGTTCAAGTGTTCCCAAACCATCTTTGTATTTGTCGTGTACTTTGATTATTTTTTTTAGTTTGGCCCTTGTCCCATCCGCTAACATGGAGGGGGGGGCCTGTACTATTATTCATAACCTACATTTCAGCCAGCTATTAGGGGGCGATCGAGACGTTCGGCTTCACTTTTAGGGAGCCGTCATGTCGGCCATCTTTTATATAAATTCTATGGGCGAAACAGACCGCCGGCTAACAAAACCAGGTTAGTGGTAAATAACTACAATGTAATTTGTGATGATGTCTCTGAATTTAACCTGTATTCTTCACCAACAACATGGTGACTTGATAATCTGATGAGGACCAACCGAATGCAGTGAACCGCCCCTGTGTTAGACAGTAAAGGTACGGTCACCTGACCTGACAAAGGACGTGACGTCACGCTTCTGATGCGGGTAAAAAAATTAATATTGATCAGAGCGATCACAGCCTGTAATCCGCATATATCTGTAGTGTGATAACGAACCAATCAAGGCGATAAAAAAGGTCAGCGTTGAACAAAAGGTGAACTCTGACCTGTGACGGAAACACACTTGAATTCTCCCGTAATGTTGGCTTCAGACGTGTCATGTGATCTGGGAAAAATAAATGAAAAGATAAAAGAACTGGGTTGTAAAGAGCGCCACCTACAGGAACTTTCTAAACGGGCAGCCCCCCCCCCCAGCTGTCACTTCCACAGTCAACAGTATATCATGAACAAAATGACCCAATAGTTTTTTAGACACTGGAAGCAGCCAACACGTGCTGCGTGCTGCCTTTAAGGGAAAAAGTTGGACACAAATTTTCAGATTATTTTTGTCACAATAAATCCGATGGACAGAAGAATCAACATGACATGAGAATTATAGACTTTTCTATCATCTATCACTAATCATTCAAGCGTATCAGAAAACATTGAGTAAAAAGCAACTTTTGTGACTATAAAAATAGTTTAACGTTGTAGTGTCTACATTTTACGAATTATTATCGGTATCAGTGAAAGCCTCAATTTAAAGTTCAATTTACAAACTTGTTAGAACGGCTCATTACTGACTTTGTGATTTGTCTCAACTGTGAGCAGTGTTAAAGCACCTTTTTTCATTTATACATTTCAAATTAATCACCACTTTTTGTCTTGATTCCCTATTTGGATTTTATTCCATCACATGTTGAACATTTCAAACTTGCTTATGCGTTTATTTGAGTCACAACCGTCACTTTAGATGAACAGAAACATACATTTTTATGTCGAGGAGGAAGAACTGACTTGATCAAATCAAATATTTCATTTATAATTTCTTGTTTTGTAGCGTTTCACTGAGCCAAATTCAAAACTTTGGTTCGATATATAGAGATTAACTTTCTTGCCAAAATAAAAGTCGGTCACTTTTTTTTCAGTCAGTCGGCACAGTTTTAGTCTCAGTTATGGTTTTAATTTGTTTATTTATGTTTCTAATTCTCATTTGGATTTGAGTTGGATGTAATAAAATCATAATATATCCATATTTGATATATTTTTCAATGCAACCTTCTTCAAACTTTAAGGGAACGGATTGTTTCTTTTGGATCGCGTCTGTTTTTTTTTTTTTTTTTTTTAATTCTATAAAATCCATTAAGACAAAAAAAATCAAACCATTTCCTTTAATCCTCTCGTCACTGTTTAAACAGAAATCAAAAGTTCGATATTTTAGATCAAAGCTGCCTACAGCCAGTATTTTTGTGGCAATTTTTAAATTTAAGTGTGTTGAGATTATTAATATCCAACCAAAGACCCAATCAGGAGCCTTTTGAGGGAAAGTATTTAATATCATTCAGTGAGGTGTGTGTGTGTTCGTGTGTGTTCGTGTGTGTGTGTGTGTGTGTGTTCATTTTGTAGAATTAGCTTCTCTCTGACAAGCAAAGCAGACAAACTGGTTGTTCATTGTGAATCAATGATTTAGCATTGTGTTCCACTGCTACTGTAGCTGTTATTAATAATACTTTATGAACATAAAGCCCATTCCTTCTTCTGGACTGAATTAATGTGAGAACACTGAGTCACGACACCAACGTGTCTTTATATTTACCCGTTTCAATTCACTGATGCACTTTCTGATCTGTCGGAACGCTTTTATTTTGAAACCATTAGTTTTTATTTTTTAGAGTAGTTTTTGATGATTGTATGAATGTATTTTTGGCTTGTGTTTTTTTTTTGTCCAAATAAAGAGATTCTCAAAAACATCACAGAAGGTCCTGCTCAGTTTCTAAAGGTTCTTCGATTAATCTGACCTCACAATGAGTCCTAACAATATTTTAGCTATATATACATGTATTTCATTTGTTGAAAAGCCCTAAAATGTCTTGATTTCCCAGATGTAAAGCCTTAAAAAGTTATTGATATAATGCATTTGAGAGTTTATATTTTCTTTTTGTCATATTTTGTCACATAACACAATTTCTCTAAAGTTTGGCTAACCTGTATAAACCCTTCCTCGTGTACTTACCTTAATGTGTCACCTAAACATCAGCTCATCATCATCTCCTGTTCAAAGCTGAATCAACACACAAAAACTGTAGCAAAAAAACAAAAAGCATTTTGCAACTCCAGATTATTTTCTAGATACCAGTGTTCATAAGTCCAGAAAATGTTACAACTATGTTTAAAAAAAATACCTGTCAGAGTCCAAAGAGAGGTCTTCAGATGAAGGGGTTTACAATTATTTCATTAGAGAAAAGCAGAAAATCTTTGAATTACGTGTTCAATAATTAATTAATAATTAGAATGATTAATATCATTTCAGCTGTTTGAAACCAATTTGTAATTCAACAGTCTTACTGAAATGTAATTTTTGTTTTTAATAAATTATTGTATTAATAGTACACATCCCTACAGTTTTTAAACGGTGTAAAATGATATATTTAAAGGTTAATTTAAAATTCCTCAGAGAGGATGTTGATTTAAAGGCAGCAGGAGATTGGATTAGTCCAAACTGACCGAGACAAATCACTTTGAGTTCATTTACTGTCACCTGATGCTTTAATACACTAAATACATTTGAATAATAGACTATTTAAGTTTAATTGCAGTTGGAAAGAAGGATGTGTGTGTTTCTTCTGGTGCTCGTCTGCAGACATCCAGTGCATTGATGAAACTTTGAACTTATCTAATTTCTATAAATTAACTGCTCATTATATTTTGAGGCTATAATGTGGTTTGAGCTCACCATTTCTGTCTTTTGCACTACAAAGGACATCCATTGTTATCCATCAAATGAAATAACATCACTTTGAGCCGATGGGGGTCGCTCAGTTCACCTCTCAGGTCATAAGTGGGCGACAGAGTCCGACCTGAAACCTCAGATATCCAGGTTTAAACCTTTGCAACGTTCAACACCGACTGAAAATGTGAAATCCAGAAGCGCAACAAAATTTCATTGTAGCTCGATTGGGATTCTAAATTGTAGTCCAAAATAGAAATAAGCCTACATTTAGTTTCCTGCTGTAGTCCATCATCAGCTCTCCCAGGATCCCTCTAAAACGGGCAGGAACGGCAGGTCGGTGCTGCCCAGGTGGGTCCCCCCCTCTGGGATGGAAGACGTTGCCAATGGCCCACGTCAGGAGAGGCCTTCGGGGTCCTGCAGCGTTTCCACGATCTCGCCATCTGGTCCCAGCTCCAGGACCAGAGCTCAGAGGAATCACCTGGACACACACACACACACACCTTCAGTTAGATAGAAGTTGCTGATCAACTGCACATCAAAAGAAAATCAACTATTTCGTTTAATCAATTAATGATTTCAGCATCTCAAATGTGTGAATCTAATGCTCTTCTTTGTTAGTTATAACAATAAATCAAAGTATATGAAGTTAATGACATCTAGTTTGGCACCAACCTGGGCCGACCAGGTCCAAGCCCAGTACCTTGTTGCTATGAGGCCACAGGGCAACCGTTGGGCCACCGTGGTGCTGATGTCTTACTTTGTTTAACCAAGGGATATTCAAAAGATATCCAAAAATATTCAATTTTAAGGATTAACCAGGAAACTGTACATTTTCACACTGAGCTGGGGGGAAAAAAATGACCTAAACTAATTGATCAATCATCAATTAAACGACTATCCTTTCAGCACTGTTTGATAAAAACAAAAGCAGACTTGATATGATGGGTAACTAACTCGAGAACATTGTGATTGTCATTATGTAGCCGACTGTAATCAGCTGAGTTGAAGATGCAAAAACAAATGTTCCGTTTTGTGGTACCTAAATATTTCATGTTCTGCTGCTTCATACTTCCAGCTCCAGTTACTAACACACTTTACATCAAATAAAGCATATATGCTGAGCTCGTCTGTGTTGTCAGCACGGATTTCCCCTCTTATCTTCTCATATCAGACGGTCATATTGATTATTAAACACCGCTCCATAAAGTATTAAAACACGGACCTTGGCCAGGAAGCGTTGACAGCCGGGTCCGGGGTCATCATGTCCAAGAAGGGAGGCGTGACCTTCCGGAACCGTGTCGTTGTTATGCCAACCAGGAATGTCCCGTGATCGCGAGGCGGATGTTGTCTGTGAATCCTTCTTTAACGGTCTATGCATAGACATATAAAGATATATGTCTATGACATATATATCTTTATATGTCTATGTGTCTATGGACAGAATGAATGGCCGTGAGACGGAAAGCAACCAGAGATTATACCAAAACATCCGGCGAGTACCTTCAAAATAAAAGTGTTTCTGAGCACCTCTGCTATTTTTCATTGTATTAAAGTGTAATTACTTTTTTTTTTTTTAAAGGTTAGCTATAAAGCCCTGCAAGAAACCTTGGTGTTGAAACTATATTTTTAGCTGGGGAGACAGGGCCATAATATCTGTGATAATGCAGAACTAACCTTGAACCATGAATAATGTCCTTTAGTGGTGCATATTCCCAAAACAAATTGCAATTAATGTTAATTAATTGATTAATTAAAAACAAATAAATAAAAATACAAAAGTTGCAAAATCTGCACACAAAAAACCACGTGAAAACAGTATTTTGTTTTAATTTCACCTTTAATAGCTGCAGCCTGCCTTGTGTCAAGGAAAGGCCACATTTGGTAACGATTTCAAGAGAAACCACAAGATACCGACAAAAATAAACCTGCCTCAAGTTAACTGCTTTCGTCTGCAGAGATTACTGCATCAAAAAGCAAAATGTGATGAAACCCTCTGTTCTGCCTACAGCTTTGTTTTTCTTTCAGACTTAAAAAAAGGCACTGCGGAGGTCAGAGCTTTCAGACCTGAGCTCAAAGGCCAGAATTTAACCAAATCTTACATTAAAATATAGCTTCCAGTGACTTTAATCGTGAGTAGACAGATTGGCGAACAGAAAAAAGAGAACGTGTCTTCATGAACCATCTTCTTTTCATCCTTTCTTTCGATTCTAAACACGACAATCATTTTGGATTATGCAGCTCAGGTCGGAAATTAAAAACCTGTGACCTTTTTTTGGAGTGTAAAACAAACTGAACTTTGCGTTTCTGAGCTCTGATGCTTACGAGGACCTCATCATGTGAGATAAACCTGATCTGTTCTCTATATATCCAACAACAACAAAAAAACAACAAAAAAACAGCATAATTGGAAACAATTTCAATGAATGGCAGAAGAGCTATACACAGATCTTTGGCATTTGACATTACAGTTTCGGGATGTTCAAACTAGACACCGATCGCACAACACAGGACATCTTAAGAGAAACTGCTGGGAACTTTAAGCTGATAAGTAGTAGATGTATAATTTAGGAGCTGCAGAGAAAAATCTCCACAAGGCCCATTTGTAGCAATGGCTGTTCTGGAGCTTTCAATCACATCAAATGACCACAACATGAGTTTGTTTTCTTAAGTTTCCAAGAATAAGAATAAACTCTGAACATCAGCTTTGAATGAAAAGAACCTTACAGTTCAAGTGCTGAAAAGTTCCATTTGAAAATCATTTAAAGTGATCACGAACTCCAGAACAGCCGCCATCTAAATGTACGATTTATCAAACCACAACAAAATAAATATTCTTGTATAAAGTATAATTCCAATTGTCCTTTTACACCACTTAATGCTGATATGTCAAATTTATGTTCACTGACAACATCTAAATATTTTGGGATGCACAAAAAGGGTTTTGTTAAATAGATAATCTTATTAAATAAATCTTTAATAATAAAAAATAATAATAATCTTTAATTAAAAAAAAGGTTTTGGGGCACTCTTGGGACTCCATAAAATCAGACTGATGGACTAATAAATAGTGTTATCTTTATATCTATATCTGCAATATATTTTATAAATATGGTAGGCTGTGTTGTTGTTATACAGTTCAGCCAATCTGTCAAAGATATCATATCACAATTGCACTCAAAGTGCAGAAAAAAAAATAAGTAAGTAGACTTTGACAGTTTACTATGATAAAAATGTAAGAAAACCAGGAAATACTCGTATTTGAGAGGTTGGAAACCGTAAATAAATGCCTATAAAATGTAAGAAAAACAGCAGAAAATGCCGCTAATTATTCTCCAGAGCCAACAACAACATATTCAAAATTGGTTGTTTTGTGCGGACAGTGCCAAACTCAACAATATTCCATTTATCAACACATAAAACAAAAAGAAAGAAGCGAATCCTCCCATTTGAGAAGCTGGACACATGTTTGGCATGGATTTTTGCTTGATAAACAATCAAAAATTGTTTCAGAATATTTGTCTTATGATTGACTAATTTATTTATCTTGACTAATTGTTGACACTCCAGACAAAACTGTATGTATAAAAGAAATTATATGAAATAATCAGCATTATGTGGTGTAACAAGACAATTGGTGGAGAAACTAGCTCCAATAAACCATCTGAATATTTTGTCATGAAACAAAAAAAAATAAAAATAGATATTTCAATACATACCAGGTGTCATATACAGTATCAACTCTTCATTCATTAACACTACTGGCCCAAAAGCTTTTCATAATAAAAGCCTAATTTATATCAGATCTGACAGCATTTGAAAAACATTATGTTTTCAATCATTGTCACTCCAAAAATGTATTTCAAAATGCCGTCTGATTGCGTTTCATCTACGACAACGCATGCTTTAATGTTGAGCATGCCCAGTAGTGTGTACAGGAAGCATGGATGTACACAAAAAGAGACAAACAGGAACACATGCAGGATTCAACAAAACGTTTCACAGTCTACAGCTAAACTCAAAGTATACGGAAGCTCATGGACACAAAAAAATAAAAGAGTTTAAAATAACTAAGTTCTGTCACACTGTACTTCCATTTGTATAAAAAAAAAAAATTATGAGTGGAGCTTAACAAGAGTTTTTAAAAATAGATTATAGTGTATATGATGTTAAGATTAAATCAGAATGTCATGGCGGTAGTTCAAACAGGAGAAAAAAGAAAAATCAAAAAACCCGTCTTCCCTGAATTCAAAGTTAAAGTGCCCGAAAAGTATCGATACGACCAGTCTTCGATGTCTTTAAACAGCTAACGTTGTTCATCAGACACGCAGACAACAACATGGCTTCAGGATTAATTTACTGTTGTCACGCAGACATTCGTATCATTTTAAAATTATATTATAGGGAAGCAAAAAAAAAAAAGAAAAAAAAAAAAGAGGCCAAAATAGTTTGAACTTTATAAGCGAGTGAATGGCTACTTTATGAGTTTGAAATATCCAGTTGTTAAATTCAAGTTTTGCTCATTCTTGGTCGCCTAAATGTCTTAGTTTCAATTTTTGTGTCTGATATAGACCAGTTTAAGCAACTTGATTTTATGACTAATTAAATTTGATCATAAATACCATGTGAATTTGTGAAGCCTAAAATTAAGTTTTTACAGTATATCGCAATATGAAATTACTGGCTGGGAATGTCAAAGAGGGGAATTAAAACCACATTTAGGCATTCAGCTGCTTGTAAGATTCAAATTTTTCTGACCTTTTTTTTTATTTTTATTTTTTTTTATTTGCTTCCATAGCATTAACCCAGTGTTTGATAGTAGCATAAATGAAGGTTAAAACCCTTTATATAAAACTCTAAACTATATTTTTTTCCCTTCAGTAAGAAGAGGGCTCTAATATTTTTGCTCCAGGCAACACCACAAAATACCTTTGGTTATGACAAAAAAAAAAAAAGAAATCTGTAAGATAGTTTGACACAGAAATGAGAGAATAGTAGCAGTATTTGTCCACTAGTTGGTGGTATTGTACTTCATTCAGTACCTGCAGCTCAAACAATGAAGCTATTTACACGTTTTTTTTAATGACTAATGATATACTTTAATCTGATTTGTTGTTTGTCCAGTTATATTGTCTTTGTGATTTATTTCTACTCTTTTGTCTGTTGTTTCCTCAAATATCTGAATTACTGCTGATTCAAAAAGCAATAAAAAACAAAAGATGTTTCCACAAAACTACATTGAGGAAAAAAAAGCCTCTTTGGTCTCTAAGCCATAAATGATACATTGCATATATTTAAGACGACATAGCGTATATATATATATTTAAGGCAGCTATTTAGTTACTTTAATAAACCCTTACTGCACAAAAACGCATAAACTTTTATACCTTCTTTTACACTTGCTGATGCATATCTTTCATTCATATCCTTAATACTACCATCCTTTTTTCTTTCGTGTTTCCCTCTTTAAAATTTTATCCTTTTATCCACCGAAGAAAAAGCTGAAACAGCCGGTTGACAAGAAAGTCGAGGCTGCACGTTTTAACTTGAAATAAGAACACGAAAACACATACAGACGTTTTTAAATGAATGCCTGCAGACAGATAGACGGGAGACACAATGCAGCCAGTTTTTCTATCCTCCTCTGTTTTCTTACAGGCCTCCTTTTCTCTCAGCGGTGGGTTACAGGAGCTTTTATTAATGCAAAAGGAGAACAAGCAGTTAATCGCAGTGACTTGTTCGAGGAAAATCCGGTCACTCTCCTACCAGGTCGGGGGTTACACTGCTTTTATGGCAGTCTTTCCCACGTCTTCTGTATTTTTTCCTTCCTTCCTCCATCTATTGTTTCTCTTCTACTTCCTCTAAACTACTCAGTCAACTTCCAGTAACCAGTCAATGTCACTCCTCCCTCCTCAGACCATACAAAGGTCAGAGGTCCATCCAAACTCTGCTAGTGGTGTGAAAACAAAACCAAAAGGCTTCAAATCCAACCAGTTAATCTTCATCATCGTCACCAAAACAAACAAACAATCTGTACAACCAAAAGTACAATCCTCCGTGTGCTCACAAGCTTCAGTTTGACGCTCTGGTTTGTCTTTCTGTAGAAACCTTTCCTCTCCGATTATGCATCAGTCACATGAAACCTAATCTCTTTTTATTTCTCTGTACCTCCGTCTACAACATTCAATTTCAGGACTATGGAGTCTGAAATGTGCCAAAAATAATAATATAACAATTATTAATTGAATATTTAAGTAAATATATATTTTTTATTTTAGTTTCTACATTGTATACGTAAAGGTCTATAAAAGCAGGACGATGATTGATAAAGTAGTCAGGAGATTTGTCACATTTTGGTGCTTATTTGCTTTGAAGATATATATAAAATATGCATCCTGAAGAATTAGAATGAAAAGTTCTTTCAAAACAAAAAGCCAAATAATAACCCTACTTGATTCTTTATTCATAATGGTTAGCTAAATTACATTTTAAAAGTTGTGTTGTCCCTGGTGACCTTGTCTGTTCTGTTATTTTACTGTTTATTTTGCCATCTTTATGTTCTATTAAAAGCAATAATAAATAAAGCAAAAACAATACAAAAAAAAAAAAATTATAATTAAAAACACAATTTGGCACACTTGAGACTCCATACCTGCCTTCAGGCTACTTGTTCCTTTCTCACATCAGAAATATTTCTCAACTTTCAGGTTCATTAAAGCAATACGCAAATTTGATGAAGACTTCTTAACCTCCAGGTCTTCTCTAGATGATCTGGTTTTCCTGTCATGTAGCCACAGCTGATGCTCACCTTGTGTATTTACTTGTATTCTGGATTAACTATTCTCTCGTCTGTGTCAACAACCAGATTGGTGCTCAGCCTCCGTACAGAAAAAAAAAAAAAAAAAAAAAAACTTAAGACTTTTTTTTGTTTCAAGATAACAAAACAAAAAAAAGCTTCACCCATATAAATAAAAAAAATATATATATGTACAGACCTTTAAAACAAACAAAATTAAATAAAACTCTGACTCAACATATGGCCTTGAGTCTTTCACAAGTTTAAAAGGATAAAGACGGGAAAGGTAGAGATATCAGATAAATTATGTGACAGCAGGACAGAGTGAGAGGAAAAAAAGAAGAAGGGAGGGATGGAGGGAGAGAGGATGAATGAATATGGCACAATTAAGTAACTCTGGTGTGAGCAGGCAGCAGTTTGAATTCTTTAATCCAGGCTGGATCAAACTCCAGCGTCCGGATTTTGTCCGTTCAACCTTTGATTGCCGTCTGTCAGTTTATTTTCTGTCTTCTTTCTATCATCCCTCTTTCTGTCTGTATCATCACTTCTTCCAGGCGTTGGATCCTCTCTTTTAATTTTAAGTTCACATCCCTCTGTCCATCAAAATGTACACTATTTTACTCCTCTGAGGTGGTAAAAATAACAAATCCACCTCCTCCATCCTCTAGGGGGCAGCGGTCCGGCCTCATGAGGTTCATCCTCTAAGAGGGCCCTCTGGCCTCCCTCTGCGCCTGCAGCAGTCTCTGGCGGTAGGCCTGGTAACGGCGAATCACCGCCTCCTTCTGCTCATCCTCCTCCTTGTCGAGGATCCGCAGGAAGTTCCGCAGCTCGGGGATTGAGAATGCATCCCACTGAAAAGAGGAGCGGAAAACCTGCATTTACTTTGTTTCTTTGGATTACTGAAGTATATTTTTATGGAGGGCACTTAACGGTTTAGTTACTGTATGTGTTGTTGAAGCAAAGGAAGAAAAAGTTGGAGGTAGAGAAAAAGAAAAGGAGGGTGAAGTGGAGACAGAAGAAAAAGGGAATGGGAGGAAGAGGAGGGCAATAAAGAGGTACTGTAAGAGTAGGATGATTGAGAAAGATGAACAGAGGAAGGAGCGGGAAGAAAAAGCAGTAGACAAAAAATAAAAAGATGGATAAAGTAAAGGTAGGGAGGAAATAGAAGAAAAAAGTAAAATGAAGAGGAGGAGGAAGTTTTGGGGTCAAGATTACCGGGCAGAGAGGAAGAAGAGTAGAAAGAATTACAGAAAATTAAAAGACAAAGAAGAAGCAAAGGATGGGTAGAAAACCAGTAAAAAAACAAAACAAAAAAACATGGAAAGTTAATGTAATTTTGACTACTTATCTCATAAATGATGACTATGACACAATTATGGGATAATATATAAAAATTGTGAAATTTGTCTTACTATTACCTGATTTTGATTTATTATCTCAATTTTCAGTAAGTCAAACCTTTGACCTGTTATTTAATCCTTTTGACCAACTTTTTTTATTTTAATCATCACTAGAATTTCCTCTGTTTTTCTACCTTTTCATGTCAAAAACTGGCCATAAAAAAGGAGTAAGAGTAAAAGAAAAGGAGGGAATGAGAGGTGAACAAGAGATTGGGGAAGAGACTTTAAGCAATGGATAGAGAAGAAGAGAAGCAGGGAGCACATACAAAGAGGAGAAGAGAGAGAAATAATAGGAATGCATATTTAGCTGTAAATTGCATTTCAGAAGACGGAGAGATACTGAAGAGGCAGATAGAGGTGTAGTGTTACCATGACTTCGCCAGTCTGTTGTTCCTTCAGTACGAAGCTAAGTGTGTCGCCTTCGGGTCCTGCCACCAGACGAAGAAACAACGGCTGCTCGCCATCCGCCAGCTTACACACATATACTACAGAGGACACACACACACACACACACACACACACACACACACACACACACACATTAATCTAGGCAGTACATTACGTGCGGTCCTTTAAGCCACATGCATGCAGGCACCACTGTGGTTGCTGCCGTTGCATTTTGCACTGTGTGTGCATATAAACAGGCATGGCAGAGGATGAAAGGATGGGTGCGGCACTTTAGGACCACAGTCATTTACAAAAACAGAGAGTGCAAAGATAGAGGGAACCATGTTGTTAGACTGAACCGGCATTACAGCAAATAGAAACCAACAACACTGGACTTTTAGGGCCGGTACCGATATTGATAATTAAAGTTTTAAAGCGATATGAGAGTAGATATAAGAGTGGTGTCAGTCGTCTCATTGAACTCTCAGCAAGAAAACAAGTAAGCGTATTTATGCACCTTTAAAGCTCAGTAAATAACATGTTAAAAGATGTCATTGCACCTGATCCAAGAAATAGTCCAGCCCATAATCCCCAGTTTTTACATTTTGGTTTTTGTATAAATTAAAACATCTATTCCTTTAAGAGACCAAAGCCACTGATCCAGGCAACTGTTATCTCAAACAGGTCTTAGAACAAACAGAGTGTATATTTTCTTTTTTCCTTCAGGCAGATATCCAACCTCAACTGGAGTCAGTTTGTTTTGTCCTGAATCTGAAGGCCATTTCTACATTTCTACACCAAAGTTCAGCCAACACTTCTAAAGAAAAGAGCAGCGTCAGAACCCAACAACTTGTTTTTAATTACTTGTATGAAAGCTTTTGTCTGGGAAGTTTATATGTGAGCTCATGTACACACAAAGTCTACACATACATTTGTTGTCAGACGCCTGTCTAGACACTGTCATTTATTAGCAGGCATTCTGTACGTCTCCAGTAATGAGGTAAAAAAAAAAAAAAAAACAGACCAGAAGTTTATACAGTATGACAGCAGTAAACAGAAAAAAACCCAAAACCTCTATAAAGGTTTTGGGGTAAAATGTTTCACATACTTCAAAGAAGATTTAAAAACAAGTCACACAAATTGAATAAGTGTAAAAGGTCTTGCTTTAAAGTATAAGGCCCATACAGTCTTTTCTTTTCTTGGAGACATTAAACATAATATTTGAAACCCAGCGACCCTGCAACAGCTGTTAATTCATAGTGTGTGTGTGTGTGTGTGTGTGTGTGTGTGTGTGTGTGTGTGTGTGTGTGTGTGTGTGTGTGTGTGTGTGTGTGTGTGTGTGTGTGTGTGTGTATTTTCCTGGTGAGCTGTTGATAGTGGGGAGAGCCCAACATAAGGGTGAGGCATTCAGAAATACACACTGAAGCCTGAGTCGACACTATGTAAGGGCCAAAGCATCTGATACTGAGCTTGGGGCATGAGTGGCATGAAACACTGTCTCCAGCGCGCACACACACGCACACACACACACACACACACCCACCCACCCACCCACAGACGGCTTCAGTCTTACCCTGCTCCTCCCTGCGATAACGTTTGTACAAGGCGTATTTGGCCGGGTTGTCCGCAACTGTGAACTTGCTCAGCAGGGCGACGATAACCTGAAAACACACAGACACACACAGACACACAGAGACACACACACACAAACACACACACACACAGTGAAATGTGACCTTAGTTAGCTGACAGTTAAAACCTGAATCTGGTTGAACAAGCTGTACCAATTTTGAATTTCTTTTATTTATCTATAGTGATCTGATAGAGGCTGATGGGTAATATTACTGTTAACTTAAACAAATGATTATTCAAAGCACCCAAAAACATATTTTCTCAATCGACTTCTTGCTCTGAAGGTCCGACATGAACACATTACTTTCTGCCAAAGTCAGAGATTTCTGTATTTGAGGTTTTGTTTGTGCTCTTCTGTTTTGTTGGCAGGGCTTTCGTTCAAGGTCAAACATTTCTTAACTTTGAAACTGTTTAAAATACAATTCAACATTTGATAAACAATATGTAACATTGTTTTTTTCTCAAGTTCAACTTTGATTATTAAGTCAAGGAAAAAAATCTAACATTTGAGGTTTATCCAACCATTAATCAACACTCACATCTAGCTAGCTAATCCAATATGAATATTTATATTTGAGTTTTGATACAAAAAGGGAAAATAACTAGGCACACACAAACAACAAAAGAATGGAAAGCATTTTGTCTGTACATCTAAGTGCACTATATTATATTATATTATATCATATCATATCAGAACACCTTGGAGTTCATTATTGCACTTGCAGTGTGACATGTACCGTTTACTACGGGCGGGTTTGTGGTCAATTTACTGTTAAATTACTGTTGCTGTGGTTACCTGCAGTTTAATGTACATTGAGCAATTATTTAGACTGAGCCTCAATAAAACTTTAACAATAAGTACACATAGTTTACATATGGTTTCTTGTCTATTTTAAAAATGTGTTTACATTTTCTATATTTCATTTTTTTATTTTATTTCATGTTTGTCAACCTTGTTGTGATTTGATGCCTGCTGCAGATCAAATTTCCCTTCGGGATAATAAAGTAAAAGTTGAAGTTGTGTTTTCAGATAAGGTTTCACTGCCATTTTAATGGCCTTAGCTGTTGCGAGTGAAAAATATATATGTTTCACCTTGAATATGTCTTAGGGTTAACATGTTAACACCTGCTGGCCAACTCAATGGAGATTTAATAAAAACTTCAACATCAGCCGGTTTCTGTTGAATCCTGACTTCAACCTGTATGTCATCAGATCCTAATTATGTTGTGTTGATGCATGTGCATGTGTGTGTGCGTGTTCCCACCTGTCTGACTGTGTTAATGGAGCTGATGTGGAGGGTGTTGGTGGCTCCTTTGGGCAAATAGAAGGCCTCCTCCCCCCGTGC
The DNA here is from genome assembly GCA_013375575.1 of Percina caprodes. Lineage (NCBI taxonomy): Eukaryota > Metazoa > Chordata > Actinopteri > Perciformes > Percidae > Percina > Percina caprodes. The sequence continues at coordinate 5,769,811 of JABXJD010000007.1, read as the reverse complement.
TCCTCTCTGACCTCCCCGCACCGTCACCGGCCTCCTCAGATCCATCTGGACCTTGATGAAACCAGTATACACACCAGTAGGATTCTGACAGAGACAGAGAGAGAGACACACAGACAGAGAGAGAGAGAGAGATTATTATAATAAAAAAACATAATTATTTTTTAATTTTTCACACACACACACACACACACACACACACACACACACACACACGCATGTACAATTTTGACATTGACTTGTTTATGTAATTGATTTGGTATTCCATGTCCTATTCTCTAATTTTTCATTGTTTTTAATATGTTGTGTTAAATGTTTTTGCAGCCATGGCTGTCACCCACTGATTTAAACTTGACATACAGATTGAAAGTGATGAACATGTTAAAGCAGTGTTTACACAGCAACTAATGATTGCTTTTATAATCTATTAATCTGCCAGTTAGTTTCTTGATCAGCAGGTAAGTAAATTGCATTCAAATCAGAATGGGACCTACAAATCACAATCACATCAGCAAACTGAAGTGAACTAGAAACACAAAATCATGGTGTATTCATACACAGTACTATGTGCTATATGATCTCTCCAGAAGATACCACTTCACCCAGTGTGTCCTGCAGGACAGATGGTCCCAGACAGAGGAAGAGCATCTTAATCTCATTACTCCATATGGGGCGTGAAGGACTGTGCGTGCAAATGTATGAACTGTAAGTGTGTGAAGGTCTTAAGCCGACAAACGAGATCAGAAGGAATAGAAGTCAAAAGACACAAGCTGAAACTAGACAGGGAGACAAAGGGAGACATGCAGTATCACCGATGAAGTGATAAGAAAGAAGGAAAGACAGAATTAGAAAGAAAAGTAAAGACTACATGTTTTACATAGTGATACTATCAGCTCTAACAGGTGTTGGTCAGCAGGTTTCAGACTTATCACTGTTCTTTCCTCTTCATTTTTTTTACCCACCTACCTGCTGACTCGATCATTTATTTCCCCCACACCTGAGCTAATTCAAGTTTGAAACAAGCTGCAAAATATCTTCTTGTCATGAATTTATTTCTCTGGTTTTTACTGACTTCCCCAGGAACAATTCAAATTCCCGAACTTTCCCTATATACAAAATGCATCTGAAAATTACATAATACTCCATAGCTGATGTGATTATTGCATTGTGTACTATCAATTTAAAAATATCTACATTTTCTGTGGCCAGGTTGGTTCAGTGGTAGAGCAGGCGCACATGTACTTCGAGGTTTATGCCTCGATGCAAAGGACCAGGGTTTAAAGCAAACATTTTCCTGCATTTCTTCCCCCTCTCGCTCCCCTTTCTCACCTAATTGTCAAAAATTAAAGGCAGAAAAGCCCCAAAAAAATCTTTAAAAAAAAAAAAATAAAAGTATCTACGTTTTCTAATCTGGTAGATGACCCACAACACAAATCCTCTGCTTTGCCCCAAATACTTTGACACGGTTATGGTGTGTCATGGTTTTGAAGACAACTAAAGACATGGTTCACGCTGCCAAGGGAAACAGCGTGGGTGAGAACAATAGCAGGACTAACATCGCACCACTCTGATGTGACTGCTGAGGAATGCTGAGAGCTGCAGGACGGCAGCGTGGATGGTGAAACCGCAGCACACCTTTAAATGTCGAGATTAAAAGCCAGCAGGACTCTAAAAGGGTTTGGACATCGCAGCTGTAATTTATATTAACAGCTTTTTTTCCCCTTCTTTTTAGAATAGGTAGTTAATTACAGTAAGGCGTATTTATTCAGGAACACACAAGATTACAACAAAGACTTGAGATGAAAAGGTTGTGGCTGGTTTAAACATTTAACACACAGCTGTTCTGTAGATTTTTTTGATCATATCACACAAATGTTTCTCACCAGATCCAGTTGTTGTTCGAACAGACCTGCCCCAACTTTAAAAAAAAAAAAAAAGAATTCCTAAAGGAGACACTGTTCTACTTTATTTAAGGAAAGGATCAATTACTTCACCCACCACTGGATATCAAGGCTTTTTAAAATTAAAACACAGGTATAATTGTGCGTTTAATATCCTTGATGACCATGCAACATTTTCATATAAGTCACAATGTTGTTTATTGTTTAATAATATTAGTCATCACCGTAGTGAAGACCATTCTTCCTTGAGTCCAACACAAGACAAAACATAAACACATATTATAAAGCAACATACATATTGTTATATCAGAGGAATGACTGAATTCAGTGAGCGTAACAATGTTGAGTGTGACGGCTGCTTCGGCACTGTGTTAATGTCATATAGTATATCTGCATACAGAATATCTACAGGATCCAGTGTCGGCCTTGTACAACAGTTTGTCTGTTTTTAAAGAAGAAACAAGCTCCAAGCCAAAAAACTCACTGACTCAGCCTGTGTGTGTGTGTGTGTGTGTGTGTGTGTGTGTGTGTGTGTGTGTGAGACTCACAAGTGTCATTTTAAGGTGGTCTTTGGTCAGCATGTTGTACTGCTCGATCTTCTGTCTGATTTCCTCCCTGCTGAACTCCGTCCGCAATTCTCTCTCCTTCTCCACATCCTGACAAATAAGAGAGAGGGAAGGGGAGAACGAAAGGAAACATGTCACGATAAGTAACAAGTTGACTAAGATCATTAAAACAATACAATCTCTGATTAGACAATAGCAGCAGGACACATGGACGAGTGTACAAGTTGAGTTCTTCCTTTCCCAAATCAGTTTTTTTCATTTATATATAGCTACTTTAAAAGCTTTATGTTGTTTAACAGGGCTTCAGGGTAAAACAGAGCATTGTGCTAGTTTTTCATGTGACCCAGCCTACTCATATGATAATAAGGAGTGGAGATGACTTAATAAGTGCATTGAGAATCAAGCACAACATACTGTACAATTCTCACCTTTTCTTCACATTAGTATACCTTTTATCAAAGCATTGCAGCAAGACTGTATTTAGCAACCAGTACATTTCCTCCTTTTCCCCAAAAATCATCTCAGACTTGGACTCAACGTGTAAAAAAAGGCTTACACTGCTGGAGGGTCTACACATGACAAAAACACTTGTCTAATCAGCATGGTTTCCATGCTGTGTGACTGACTACAAACTTTAGACAAAACATGGAAATCTTCTGCAGGAAACTCAAAAATGCAAGAAAGAAAAGGCCAAAACAGTCGTTTGTTCAACTGAATGGAACATGTGGACTTCAGGACTGATTCAAACAGTTTGTGATGTGTGCAGTGTGTAGGCTATGCACACGTTTGTCAAGTCAGATGCACAAGAGGCTTTACTGTATGTGAGGACTCAGCAGTCGACACTGCGTTTATAAATACATAAGGGTGGGGAAGGTCATAAACAGAGGTTAGCTGATAGAGAAAGTTCTAGATATAGACAACAGACAAACACATGTACAACACAGAGAGACAAACATCTGCATATGAGCTATAACAATCAGAAATCAACACTTCCAGGCAGGCTTACATGATTATTATTTTACAGCAGCTGCATCAGACTATAATTTAGGTCACACGACAAAGCCAAAAATGTTACACAATCAGTTGTAAAGAGCCGGTCCACTGACCTTAGAGCCAATTAAAATGTAACACAGATTAATGGTTTTCTAACCATAAACAACTTTAAATCGGTTACATTGTTGGAGTAAAACTTAAAGGTCCCATGACATGGTGCTTTTTGGATGCTTTCATATAGACCTTAGTGGTCCCCTAATACTGTATCTGAAGTCCCTTTCCCGAAATTCAGCCTTGGTGCAGAATTACAACCACTAGAGCTAGTCCCACAATGAGCTTTACTTAGTGTGTGCTATTTCTGTATCTATAGCTAATGAGGAGGGGGGGGGCAAGGTGGAGGCTGGGGGTGTGGCCTTGACCAACTGCCACTTTGCTCGTTTGAAAGCCCTGATGTCTCTCTCTTTCTCATGGGCGGGCAAAGCAGAGAAAGAGGAGGTAACCTTGCTCCTTACGACCTCATAAGGGGCAAGATAATAATCATAAAGAAAATAATCACACTATTCACACATAAAATCGTGTATTGTACACTGTTGTACAAATACAAACAAATTCTGGGGCAATGCAGAGATGAGGACGCAATTTCAGCTCAGCAGAGTCATCCACGTAAACATTACACAGGCTTAGACCGGACCTCTGTAAGGGGGTCCGTGGGGGAGGTTACTCCGCCACGATTCTTTTGGATAAAAAGCCTCTATTTCTCTTAGCAAGACGCAAAACGAGTCTGAAAAGTCCCTAAGCAAGAAAGCCGCCATGTTGGCAGCACTGTGTGTGCGTGTAATATCAATTCCATATAGCTAGTCCAGGGCGGGCACTGTTGACCCAATGCCCGTATTTTCTTTATCTCATCATTATTAATTAAACCATTTTGCTACAAAATATGGAAACGTTATACGTTGGGCTCTGGAGGCTTGCTTTTTTTCATATCATGTACTAAATAAAAAAACAAAATTAAAAAATGAACTGAAAAAAATAAATAAAAAATCATCAGTTGAAGCCATAATCCACATTTACATACAGTATGATGAGTATTTATCTTCATCCGTTTACTAGTGAGCTCTTCTTTAAACTAACCCAGATTTTGTTGTGTGATAACAAACGATACAGGCCATGAAGCCACAACGCTACAGCCTCTTAAAGTTATTTCATTTTAAGCCTTAAAACAAGTGATCTACATGTATAAAACGGGATGAGACAGCTCTAAAGCCCGTCCTGATGCTATGTATCTTCAGTCTGTATGAGTACAGTATGTGAGTGCCAATGCAGAGTCTTCAGACTGAAATGAAATCTCCAGTGTAGTGTGTGCTTACATGGGCATAGGACAGACCTCCTCTATGTCTATTAAAAACACACACTCACAATCCAGAGAGGCTTTGAAGGAACACACACCCTTATATGGAAAACACACACTGCTCGAAAGACAAGGTGCCAATGCAATGCAATGCCATGCCATGCCACACACACTCTAACAATGTAATGCCAGTCTGTTAGCGAGCTAAAGGGAATTATTCACAACATTAAACATGTTTGGGTTGGATTAAAAAAGAATTTCGATGATCCCTCTGCAGCAGGTGAAGACAGGTGAAACTACACAACTGCTGATATGAGACGTTGAAACTGGATGTTTATTGTAGATTACAAGAAAAGTCTCTTCTTTCTATTCTGGTGTTTATTCTATTCTGTTGGAAGAGTCCAATAGGATCATTAGGCTGCGTTCAGCATCCAGAAATACGTTGTTATGTAGAACTGTTTTAGTGTCACATTGTTAAGTTAGTACACAAACAATTACCTGATGAATCATTAGGTCAATGCTAATTAACAGTGATGGTAATGATTAACATTTTTGACAATTGATAGAAATTCAAGTCATTTATTGTAGAAAAATGCCAAACATTTACTGGTTTCAGCCTCTCAAAAGTCAGCATTTGCTTTTATGTGAATGTTAACCAAAAATCTTTGACTTTTGGTTGGTCGTTTGGACAAAACAAGCATTTTAAAGTAGGGATCGGCCAATTATCCGGTAATTTTTTTTTGGCAGTCTGCAGATTATCAGCATTTTATTTGCCTGATAACCAATAAAGTTAAATTAAAAAGTGTGTTACTTTTGCTCAGCTACAGCTCTGTGTCTGTCCCTCTGCTTCGATTTCTCTCACCACTGAGTTGGATTTAGTTTAATGATTTAATCAATTTGGGCTCTGGGAAATTATTTTCTCAGTTAAAATCAGCCCGAGATGTGATTAATGATTGTACAATAATATAACACATAATATTAATATCTAAATAAAAAATATATACATTTTGCAGAATGGTCGGTAGGGCTGGACACCAAATTCAATCATTTTTAGGCACTGACCGAATTGCCTCTTAAGTATTGAGTATCAAAACATTTGGCGTCATTAAGTACCAAATTTCAATACCTAAGGAGTAAATCATCTAATAATCTAAAGATCTAATGTTTGTGATTGGCTGTTTAGCCTTACACGTCGTAGAGGCACTCAGGAAAAACTCTACGTTATGCACAGAGAAAGGGCTTACTTAGGAGGAGTTGTAAAATAAATAAAAACATTTGTGCCGTAAAGTGTACTGTTGTAATTCCTTTTGTTAAAATGGATTTTATACAATTGGTTGTTCAGGAACCGGTATCTGACAGACACCGACACAGACTCATCAGGATTAAAAGGAGAACACACAGAGACAGTGGACCTCAACAAATCTGCTCCACCGCATGCACAAAGACACAAATAACATGACACAACGCCATGAATCTGAGGATATCAGATTCCTTGATTTGTTTCTAAAAACATCTATTTAACTATCATGACGTTAAGTTTGGACCCCCATTCAGTATTTAAGTTACTTTAAGCCTGCCGGGTCAAATGAGTCAAAGCTTACTATTACCAGGAAGTGACAGGTAATGAGATTATCAGTCATTTTACCATCCACAGTAAGAAAAACTATTACAATAAAAAAAAACTTGCTTTATTATATGAGAGCTTCAGATACAGACCCATGGTGATGTTACTGGCCCATATAAATATCATTCTAGTCCTCAGTTCCGGATAGAGAGGGTTAAGAGGAACTGGGGAGGGTGTTAGCGACCAAATCCAAACAAACAAGAGAAGCAGAGCACAGCGGAGCTACAACACAATGAGGTCATGGTCCGATTTAAGAGCACAGTGAATCCTCCCACTGAAGCTGGAAGATCAACACTGGACGGAGGGGAGAAAGGAGGTCAGAGGGAGAAGACAAAGACAGACAGTAGCTATGTTTCAATAACAAAGAAGAATAAAGAAGATGATTTGCACAAGAAAAGATCATTTTTTTCTCACTTAAAGTGTAACTATCGCCAAAATGCAACCTAGGGTCTTTTTGTGAATGAACCAGAGTCTAAGTTTTGCTTAAAAACATGATCAAGTGGCCGGGTTGGTTCAGTAGTAGAGCAGGCGCACATATACAGAGAGGTTTATGCCTTGATGCAAAGGTCCAAGGTTCCAATCCGACCTTTGACGATTTTCTGCATCTTCCCCCTCTCTCTCCCCTTTGTCACCCAACTGTCCTATCAAATAAAAGGCGGAAAAGAACCAAAAAAAAAAAAAAAATAAAAAAGCATAACTAGGACGGAAACGCCACTTTTAATATTCACCGTATTCTCGTTATTGGGTCAAATGTTCTTTCGAATGGGAGAGCTAGAGGCGTTACTATGATTGCATCAAAATCACTATTTTTAAAACACTAAGAAGGCACAACATGAGACTCCGCTCCAAGTATCACCAGGGGCTCCACACATGACCTCCAGCATTGAGAACATTGAAAAAGGCTTTGAACGACCCACTTCAGCTGTTGTTTACGCTCTCCGCCATCCAAAAAGAGTGTGTGTACACAAACAATGTTCTCAATGCTGGAGGTCATGTGTAGAGCCCCTGGTGATACTTGGAGCAAAGTCTCATGTTGTGTCGAGCCTTCTTAGGGTTTTAAAAATAGTGACTTTAATGAGATCATAGTAGCGCCCCTAGCTCTCCCATTTGACCCAAAAACGAGAATACGGTCAATCTTAAAAGTGGGGCTTCCATCCTAATTATGCTTTTAAAAACAGAAGTTTGACTCGGGTCCATTCACAAAAAGACCCTAGGTTGCATTTTGGCGAGAGTTGCGCTTTAACAAAGTTTTCCCTAGGTTTGTGGTAGACTTAGGTGCACGTATTTGGCGTCTGGTTTAGGAGTCCTCCTTAAAGAAAAATGTGACGTTTTTCCAATTAAAAACACATGCACTCTAACTCCATTTGGACTATTATTATCACCATATCCCTGTCTAAAATATTGGAAAAGATGGAGAAGATCACAAGTAAATAACACTGTCAACACTCCTGACTGCTGTTTAACAATAGCCCAAAGTTTATTTGCATGTGTGTATGAGACAAATATGTCTCTTTTCTACCTTCAAACTTCACACACACACACACACACACACACACACACACACACACACACACACACACACACACACACACACACACACACACACACACACACACACACACACACACACACACACACACACACACACACACACACACACACACACACACACACACACACACACACACACACACACACACACACACACACACACACACACACACACACACACACACACACACACACACACACACACACACACACACACACACACACACACACACACACACACACACACACACACACACACACACACACACACACACACACACACACACACACATTGCTGCCTTTGTTAAACACTGTCACACTCGTCTGCATCCACTGTCTGTAAATAGATGACATCACCATGTAAGTGTGTGTGTGTAGAAATAACACGCTTAGCTCGGCTAAATAGCGCCTAAAGCAGTGGAGTGTTTATGTGTGTGTTAGAAGCAGACTAAACCGTGGTTTGGCTGTGCTAACTAAATCTAACCTCCATTTAAAAAAAGGACAAGGCAAACATTTTATTTCTGTCCCTGTATTTACTTACCAAAGTGAAACAACACCAAAAGGAGTTTATACTGGTTATATCATACTGGTGCTGCCAGTCTGATGTGTTCCTCCAACTATTCAACCAACCTTTGTACTATTTTCACAAAATCTTTATTTAAGAAATAATTCCTGATACTTTATATATAAAAAAAATATTTATATATTAAAAAAAAGAAAAAAAAAAAATGTTTTTTCAAGGTTTCCTTGAATCTACTTTGGCAGTAATTATACAGAAAATAGAGATACGTTTCTGAGATTGCTTTTTCATTTTATTTAACTAGCTGTGAGTTAAAGCATTTTTATTTCTCAGTTACTTTATCGGTTCTTTATTCTCTCAGTGTGGTCATTAAAACATCAGAAAATAGTGATACATAATAAGTTAAGCCATGCACTGGTTTAAACATTGTCTAAGTCTCTCTAGTTTGGCATCAAAATGTGAGTAATTATCTAAACACCGTCTCTATTTTACACACTTGTTTCAGTTTTTGTTTTGTTTTTAGAAAACTTGAAAATGATTGAAATTTACAAACCTGTAAAATAAAGTATTTTTTTAGTAAAATCTTAAATTTTTTTCCAATAGAGCTTTTCTAAAAAAAAAAAAAAAAAAAAAAATCTTATCATACAATCTCTGGAGACACTTAATCAATGTTTGTCTAAATCTATATTATGTCCATTTGTCTACTCTCCTCACCCTGAGCCTCCCTCTCTATGCAACTTCCTGTTGAGTCGCTGGGGGGAAGTCGAGATCGGCCACACCTTTCCTCCCAGCATTCCTGCACTAATGGTCACACACGCATGCATGTGCAACGCCACGTTAATGTGTTGTACAAGTGGAAGTGCTCACACCTTTCCTCTATAACAAGACAATCCTCAGCTAATGAACAGAAACAAGTTCTCTTCTACTTACAGTTGCTAAAAGCGACAGTGGCCACAACTGAAGCTACATGTGCAAAACTCTAACCACAGTCTGCACTACCAACAGACACCTGAACTAGACAATTCACATCAGCTGCACAACTCAATCCAAGCAACACAACTCTTAATACACGTCTCAAAACAGGCTCAGTGCACCACACACACTACGCACAATCCTCACTGAGAACACACACTGTCACTCAGAACACACAGAGGAAAAACACTAACATCAAACACCAATACAGAAAATACTAACTTTTCATCTTTACAGTTTGAATAATTTGAGTGACGTTATACGAAGTAATATTTTCTTCAAAAAAAAAAATAGTGACATTCTTTCACATGATTTATTTTAATTTTAGAACATAAATCTTTGAGGTAAATGAAAATTAGCAGTTTGCATATATAATATATATATTTTGTCTGTAGTAATTTACGTAATTACAGTAATGAGAACATTGGTTCACGACATGGTCTATAAAGTGTATCCCTTATTTCATCTGAAACAGCAGCTTGTTGTCTTCCACGCATTCGCCCTCTCCCTGCCACTCTTCTCCCTCCACAAACCCATCTTCAGCCTTCCATTTCCAAAATAAGTCTTACTGAGCTCATAAATAAATAAATAAATAAATATATATACACATACAGTATTTACACCTGCTTAGGCTTTCAGCTAAAATTACAATCAGCAGAGTTTGATAGGCACCAGACTGATCTCTATTCTGTTTTGAATGTGTGATTAACAGTTGTGACAGCAGTGTGTTAGCATCTGAACAAAGTTCTGTAAATCCACATTGTTGCACAGGTTGTGGTTAAAGTTATGGGGTATGTGTGAAGAGTTTTGAAAACTGTGTTCAAGCAATGAAAAACGAACTAGAGTTTGAGCTACATGAACCTGCTGCTGTGCAGACTGTGGTTAGAGTTTCGAACATGTAGCTCCAGTTGTGCCCGCTGTCGTTTAGCAATCGGAAATAACTATAAGTGGACATTGCAGAGTTAATGGATCCTCAAACAGTAGCTATGAGGCAGCCTTGGTAAAGCCCTTTGTAGAGCTCTCCATCTGTGTTATGGAGTGCCAAGTACAATAATAATCTATTCAGCAACCACACCTGTCTTTTTTCTATAACCTAACTTTTGTAACCATTATTCATTTACACCTGGGTGACTTCCAGAGCCGCAGGGCTGAAACAGATACCTGTGTTTTTGGTTTGAAGCTGTCCCTGTCTTGCATATACCGTCTTGGTATAAGTGTATAACTGCAGTTAACATTAAAATCTATTACCAATCAGAATCTGCAAAGTAAGATTTTCAATAAATGTATTGGAGTAAAAAGTACAATATTTCCATCTGAATTGTCAGTAAAATAGTATAAAAAGTAGCAGAAAATGAAAGTAAAGTACTACCTCAAAATTGCACTCATAACTACAGTAAAACTGCCAGTTGTTTCTTCTGAAGAAATGGTGCGATTGTATTTGCAAAGAGAAGTGAAACCTGCAGACTAAACTGGCTGGACCACATAGCGACAAGAAGCCGGCCTCGACACAATGATGTGAACCAAAGTGGACTATTGAAATCCCCCTGCAGTATTACTGTCTGCATGTTTCCACAGTGGTTCAGCAAGTACAACATGGATACACAGCAGAGTACAGGATAGGATACACAGTTGTGGTTCAACTCTCTGCGAGGAGTCTGTGAGGAGACCACAAGGAGGCTGTTTGGAAGGCTGGGTGGTCCTCTGTCAAGACTCAAGACCTTAACCAACTACAACAAAGAGGAGGGGAAAGAAGAAAGATGTGGAGGAGAAGACACAGGCAAAGAAAAAAAGGGAGGTAATAGGAGGAGGTTAGAAAGGGGAAGAGAAGAACTAGGGAGGAAAATGTGGAAGGATGATGGATGAGGAAGGAAGAGAAAAAACAATAACAAAGAAAAGACTGATTACAAGTGAAGAATTAGAATGTGAAAGGGGAGAAGAAGCACATTTACGGAGACAAACAAAAGGAGTATGAGAAAATCAAAAATCAATCTTTCTCATAATGAAATGAATTTTCTATTTTTAGTAGCAAAACTATTCTGACTAACTATGCAGCTTTTTTAGCTTAATTTACCTCAACTGAACAGCTTTGGAGTCATTGGATTGGTTAAATGACTTTTTTTCGAGTTGAACGGTGGTCGGCACCCTAGCGCCTGTGAGCAGAAAACCACCCTCGCATCTTTCGGCCTCAGCATCAAGAAGAATTGCGTGATTTCAGGTCTTTGCTTCACGGCACTGCACACATACGCCCATTCAGGAACCGTCTAACAAGGTAGCAATGGAGTTTTTCACACTATCGTCATGGCTGAAAAGAAGCTGAAAGTTAGAAAAGCATTGACGGAGGAACAAAGAAAGAGGAAACGGCAGACTGCCCGAGATAGGAGTCAAACACAAGTAAAGATAGGAGCTGCCGGTGGAAATTAGGGGTGATAGACTTCACTGGTCTCCGTCCAGAGCAACGGGATCTGTTGGTCCATTTCTTTCACATCTCTATGTATAACGCCCCTTTAATAAGTGACCCTGGCAGCCTCTTTCCAAACTCAACTTCTACTGTAGTCATGCAGTTAGTTTGGTTGCCTCAGAGATAAATAGAACATTTAAAACATGTCCAATGTTGGTCAGCTCACACTGGAGCCGCTGTCTACACTGCTGAGAAATGTTCTCATTAGACTGAGAAATGACTTTTATTTAAACAGGCAAAATACACTACTTAGTACACACACACACACACACACACACACACACACACACACACACACACACACACACACACACACACACACACACACACACACACACACACACACACACACACACACACACACACACACACACACACACACACACACACACACACACACACACACACACACACACACACACACACACACACACACACACACACACACACACACACACACACACACACACACACACACACACACACACACACACACACACACACACGAAAAGATTGCTAAATACTAACAGTAACAAGCTGGCAAAATGCACACATTTGTTAAAACAAGACGATTTGAGCAACAGGCGCAGAGAAGTGTGTGTTATGTGGGTGGTGATAAGCATGTGTGGGTTGAGATTATGAAACATGGCTCTGACCTTGGAGGAGGAATAGAGGTGTGTATGTGTTTGTGTTTGAGCATAGTGAGCCAAAAAGACGTCCTCTGGTGACTTTCAGTTTTAGAAAGCTAAACACCATTGGATACAGTACATTCATGTAGGTCTTCAGCTAATGGTTGTTGTTATTAGCTAGTAACCTGTTTTTCAGATTCTACTTTTACCGCTTTGTATATGAAGTGTCAGGAAAATAGTGACAAATGTCTTCAAAACAGCTTGCTTTGTCTGAGAAACAGTCCAAACTCCAAGGATATTTAATTGTACAACAAAACAAAAGAGAAAAACAGTAATTCCTCACATTAGAGTGGCTGAAGTCAGAGATTGCTTGATTTTTTTTGCAAGATTATTAAATGTATTATTAAATAATTGCAGATTGATTAAGTGACTTATCACTGGAGCATTTAAGACCAAATAATGAGCAGAATAGTACACTGAGTCAAATACACATACACGTACCTGTGGACATGGCTTAAGACTTAAAAACTCAGACTAAGATTATTGTTATGTTACAAAACTGTGAGACTGCAGGTAGGTATAAATCTACAGTCTTACATCATCAACTTTCATGGGGAAAAACAGCTTTGTTAATGTTATTTAATGACATGGTTAAACTCCTAGGAAGCCACAAAGACTAAATATAATTTAAAAGAATTCAACCAAAGAACACAAAAGCAAGCAACAAAACTCCAGTAATGAATAATGATGAAAACAAGGTTCACTCTTAACAGCCTCTATGAGTCAGATATGAAGCAACAGAACAAAGCGCCAGTCACCATCAGTCATATCTGACAACTTTATTACTAAACCCTCAGTCTGTCTGACACCCTGGCTACCTGAGAATCATATAGAGCCTCTGGGTACCTTTAACACAGGGAACAGACATTAATAATACCGCGTCTTCAACTCTCTGCTAACTAGGCCTGCACGATTAAATCGTTATAAAATCACTTGATTTTTTTAGTAATTTTTTTAATTCAGCTCTGTGTCAACTTTGTGTGGACAGATGAACGGACACTAAGATGAGATCAGAGCACTACAAGTTCTTTCTGTGATACAATGGACACAACGAGGGTGTCAAAGGCAGGTGTGTCTGTTTGGGGCCAGATAAGGGTAACAATACCTGTGAGGTGTGTGTGTGTGTGTGTGTGTGTGTGTCATAACTTTAATGCTGATCTAGTCACCTCTGCAACAGGGGGAAATCCCTTCAGAAGAGCCTGAAAACACATTTCCCACATCAAGCTAGCCAAAACACAGACCGAGTGATATTCAACCACCATGAGCCAAATCCTAATGTTCGAAACCACCATGAACCTCAACATAATGATCAGCCAGCACCATCCAGAACCCACAGACCTTTAAGGTTTTTAGTTGGAAATGTGTGTAATTCAGCATGTGAGTAAGTTCAGCGTTGGTATTGTTCCTCCATTTTAGGTGTCACATGACACAACTAATGACACACAGGATGATGGGTTATTTGGCACGCAGGTCTGTCAGTCTATACACCGTCATTATGTGTAAAGCCTAACATTATTCATGTTATGGTGTGATGAATGGGGAATGCCATTTACTACAATTACACCGTTTCATGTTATTTCTGAAAACATTACACCTAGCTATTCAGCAGCAGAGTCTGAATCCATTGCTTTTTAAAGGTGCCCTGCCACACGTACTTTGTGGAAATGTCTGAAGTTCTACCATGGGCTCTTTAACATTTGTTGTAGAAAAAATGCCTTGGTCACCTTGTTTCAAGCCATTTTAGTGTGGTATAGAAAGCCCGCAAGAAGACTCGAAGAATCGAGTGATTAATTTGTTTAGTTCAGGGGTCTTCAACATTTTTTGAGCCAAGGACCCCTGAACTGAGAGAGAGACTGATCAGGGTCCCCCCTACTGCATATATTGTATAAAATTAAGTTGCACATTAAACTGGGCCTACAATTACATATGGTGGACTAAAGACTACATATACATTTTTAGTGCAAAGAATACAAAGCTTTTAAAATAAAAAAAAACTGAAAAAGTGTGGTATAAAAAGCCCGCAAGAAGACTCGAAGAATCGAGTGATTAATTTGTTTAGTTCAGGGGTCTTCAACATTTTTTAAGCCAAGGACCCCTGAACTGAGAGAGAGACGGATCAGGGACCCCCTCCTCCACCATACTGCATATATTGTATAAAATTAAGTTGCACATTAAACTGGGCCTACAATTACACATGGTGGACTAAAGACTACATATACATTTTTAGTGCAAAGAATACAACGCTTTTAAAATAATTGATTTTATAAATCACGTTTTATTGTTAAATGTGGCACAGTACCGTCAGGTCTTTAGAAATAACCATTTGTGGATGACTACTTCAACTATAAACTAGTAAGCCTACCATTAATGTGTTTTTTTTTTCCACAATTAGACCGATTTATATTTGCTTATAAAAACAGGTTGGATTCATGTTAAGACATTTTCATTTTTGAAAAAACTAACAGTAACTCTGGACCCCCTAGCGGTCCCGGACCCAATGTTGAAGATCTCTGGTTTAGCTGGAAAACCTTCTTGATATGTACTGAGCAGGACATTTCACAGCTGAAAAATTAACTTATCAATAATGGAACAAATATAAGCGACCTCAAACAGATGTTTGACATTTCCGTACAGCAGTTTTCTTGTTACTTATGGACAGGCATAACCCACGATAAAGCAAATCTACAATGAGCTAACAGACGATATCTGTCCGCCCAATTCATTGATATTTCTCTAATAATGCCATGTTTAATTAAGAAGGAAACACTGCTCACACGTTAAACTCGCACCTTAACATTCAAGATTTCCAAAACAGCTTTCCTACCTCTCACCCAGACTTTAACCACAACGCTAACCCTCACGGGTTTGCACCTTCAGTGAAGGTGGTCTTCAACACATCAACAAACACTAGCAGTAAACCTGCCTCGTCATTTATCAGCATTCACTTTCTCTTTTGTACATCAAACAGGGCACCAAACCGCCTCAAAGTGTGCTGTGGTTTGGTGATAATGGTGTGCCCGGAGATCACAGCCGGTCTAAACTGCTCCCAGATGAGTTTCTAAGTGAAGACTGGTATGTGATGAGATAGCTTACAGAGCATGGTGGCAACAGTAGAGACCAACCAACACATGCTTCATTACTGATCGTATAAACACAGAGAAGGCAGGGCAGAAGGGCCCCACTCACTTTTATTCAAATACACTTAAATAAATCACACATTTTTAAGCAGCAAAACTAATTTAGACTTCTAAAAACTTCAAGAAAAGGATGATAGATGACCCTAACAACTGTAAAAGTACGCAGATACCGATATATCTGATGTACTGTACTGTAATTAGCAGTATCAGCATATTCCTGCATTTGGAAGATGTGGAAAAGCAAAGAAGTTCTGATATTTCCAAGCAAATACATTAAAAAACAACTTATTGTAGAGCAAAAAAGTTCTTTAGTGCCCTTGCGAGGTAAGTTACATCTTGTAATATGATGATAGGAGTGGTCAGTTCCTCCACAGAGAGGTAAAATGAAGAGGGGGAAGGAACAGGAGGGGGAGGATTTAGAAACCACTTGACCACCTGCTCAGAGAGTTTGGACATGAGTCGTACAGTAGAGTCTGTTTGAAAGCAGCTGGTTGCGTGATTCATCAACACTGACACGTAAGGCATGTAGGACTGGATAGATACCGGCAATTATTGTAGTGCTGAAAAAGTGAGGTCATTTTTATTGTCGATTAATCTGTCTGACTCTATAGTTTAGTCTCGAAAATAGTTTAAAAATTTCAATGTGACGTCTTTAAATTGCTAGTTTTTCCAAAGATTTAATTTAAAATGGCATAAAAACAGTATCACGTTTCAGAAGCTGGAAAATGCAACGTGTTTGGGATATGTTTGGCATTTGTGATTGATAAATATACTACTAAAAATAGTTTGATGAATTTCCTTTCAACTGACTAGCTATTTAATCAATTGATTGTTTCAGCAGTTAATTATCATTATCATCATCATCATCATCTTGATGTTAAAAGTTCAGTCTTGAAGAAACAATCTCACCACAAGGTCCATTTAGTAGCTGTTATGGAGCACTTTCTGAACTTAAAAATCACATTATATGCATTACATCAGAGGTATAGTTAACATAGATCAGATTATATCTTTATTCCAGAGCTATTCGAGGCCAATACACTGTTTCTTTAATGCATCCTCATAGATATACTAGTCTTTCCAACTATACCTTTTCCCCTCACACACTGTCCTGACAAACCTCTCATACTCTCCATGACGCAGGTGCCTCTCAAAGGCAGATTTATCTTATTATAAAACAGCCCATTGCTCTCTGTGTGTATGTGTGTGCGCGTGCATGTGTGTGTGTGTGTGTGTGTGTTTTCAGGCATAAAAGCACTCCGTTTCTGTTTGTAAAGATAGCGAGGGCCACACAGCTCAGAACAATTCCACTTATGTTTCCTTTGGAAAAGCAGAGCGCAGGAAAGAGAGAAAAGGCAAAAAGAGTCATAAAAAAGCTTTATGTAACCTGCAGACAGTCCACAGAGACTGGACTTCAAAAACACCAACCTGCAATAGGTCTCTGAACACACACATACTGACACTTTTGTTTGATATTTGACCCTAATGCACTACTTTTGGGTTGCAGCTTTGAATAGATTAAATTAGTTATCTACAGTTAAGTAATCTCAATGCAGTAAAGTATGCCATGTAAATTTTAATTTTAGTTTTATCAGTGTGTGTAAAAGCTTCTGAAGCAACAGTTACAACCATCAAGGGACAATAAAACTTAAAATGAAAGTCAGAGTTGTGGAAAACTTTGACATCACTGCTGCTGAGAAATATTGTCCAATATTGGGACCAAAAGAACAACAGAAACGCATTAACTACATTTGTGGTGGCAGGAACAAGACTAAAGAAGCTGTTTGTCAATTGGGTCAAAGACATTGTATTAGACAAATTAAAACTTTGACCGGATGATGGCGCTCCGGTGTTGAGACGGCAAGACGAGCGCTTTGGGACCGTCTACAAACTACAACCCCGGACAAGCGATAAAAACATATTTTCAAAAATAGGCATGTGTTTAATTTTTTTTTTTTTAAAGAAAGTGCTATAGTACAACTAGCAGGAGACAAGTTATAATTGGGGAGACATTATTAATCATTAAATTAATAATTATTTTTATTGTAACACAGGTATGAATTAACACAACTTTTATGAATTTCTTTCATACCTACTGCAGCCATATTCTTATTATATTCACATTCACTTAGAAAGAATCAGATCATATGGCAAGGCACTTGTAATGACATCCCAAACACACTGAGAATAAAAAGCCGCCCCGTTTCAGCCGCCTGGGTGCGAAAGCTAGCAGTAGCATAACTCAGTGTGGGTTTTTTTGCTACTGACAGCACTACGTGACAACAAGCAACATAGCTATGTGTTGAAATCGACCGGAATTCTCCTTTAACGTTAATGTGATGTTATGATAAAACAAAAACAGGTTTTTCAGTCAAATACAAACTTTTAAAAGAACTGGTTGATCAAGTATCTTGCCCTCTGGACATACACACATCAAGAGACAGAGATCTAACACGCACCCCTGTGTTCACGGTTGGCATGGCAGTGTGAACCTAAACATTGTAAAGGCTGACTGAAAAGGACTTTAAACTGCAATTCACAGAAAGAAAGAAAGTCACACACACAGTCACACACACAGTCACACACACAGTCACACACACACCTTGATCTACCAGTTAACCAACCCGTGTCCTCATTCTGGTGCAATAAAGGAAGTTATAATCACTGAAGACGGACTCTTGTGAAATCTCTTTTGCTCTCATTGTTTTCAATAAACGGATGAACTAGGTGCCACTACTGCATTGTGTAACTGTATACGTATGAGACTTATTTACAGCTTTTAAAAGAGGTGTAATGCTCGCTGGGTCATGAGTTTAATCTGCATCAGTGGATGTAGCCTAATAGTCTTTAGTAGTCTGGCTGCTGCCAAAATAAAACTGGTGCCAAGCGTTTGTCAAATTATAACTAACAACGAAAGCAACAGAAGTAGAAACTGTTTCAGGAGCATGACACTGTTGCAGTCAGGACTCAGGTTTAAAAAACAGAAGTGGTGTCAGTAGAAGAAATATGTGACACAGTAGTCATGTTTGTAAGTATAGTCATGTGAGTTACATGTCCGCTACATCATAAACTTAAACATTTGCTAATTAGAAACTTGAAAATGGGCATAAGAATACATTGATGGAAACATGACTAGTGAGAAGGAGCAGGTTGATGCCTCAGTCTCCTGGTTTAAGCATAACAAAATTAATATGTACACGATGGCATGTCACAGGATCCTGGAAAATTTGAAATTGTCTAACAGCAAATTTTATTTTTTTATAATCAATTTGAGTGATTTTTAAGCAGAATTTTAAAGCTCCAGTGTCTCCAACATGATTATTTTCAGGATTCCTTCTAGTCTTGTAGCATTTTAAACTAAGTATCTTTGGGCTTTGGTCAGATAAAACAAGATATTTGAAGACGACACTGTGGACTCTGGTAAACTGGACCGTTTTTTGGACTATTTAATCAAGAAAATATTGATTGATTGTTATAATAAATTGATTGTTACTTGCAGCCCTAGACATGTATGTATACGTTATTCTCTATTTTTACTTTTACCCCAGAAGATGCCTGAAAAGATTATGGAGTTGATCAGCTGACTTAAAAAGTAGATTATATGTTTAGGTGGTTTTCTCCTAAATAAAGTGATCAAGATGTCAAGAGCCAGTAGCTTCACAAAAAACATTGACAAAACATGTCAGTTGCAGAAACAAGAGAGACTTTCTTTATTATCTACATTTCTTGTTAAAAACTGAAGCCAAGCGAAATTCAAAGTTAATCTAAAACTACAGGACAAAGTTAGTCCTAGATTGAATCACTGCCTCAAATCAGCAAGGTGTACTACTGACAATCAGTATGACTAGGTATTATACAACAAGACGTGGTGCTGACAGAACAGGCCAGAGGGCTGAGAAGAACAGCCAGGAAGTGACATAAAGGAGGAGGATGAAGAGAGGAGGATGGAGGGGAGAGAAGAACAGGGGGTAAGGTTGAACAGACAGAGGAAGGAAATCTAGACAGGGACAATGTGAGAAACCTCTTTTGGGATTTGGATTCACATGTTTTGAGAACGGGGAACACACTGAAACAAAGCTTGTGTTTTAATAAAAATAAGCCAATGTTGACACCTCTACTGCAGGACCACTTTAGTCCTCAACAAGTCAAAACAATAAGCTGGGTGGCGACTCCATACAGTGGTGTACTGAAATAAATAGATTAATAGAAGTAGTAGTAGTTTCATGATATACCGCGGTTTGAAAACGTCAAGGTTACAAAAACATTTTGTGTCATACCGCTCCTAAAGTATGAGCTGTTTTTAAATGATTGGTCAATCCCTCTCCCTGTCAGTGAGCAGTGTGTTTAAAAATAAAACACACAGTGTTCAATGGGGGGGGAAAAATGTGGGTTTTTCTAACCCAGCCATTTAAGAAGAAAAAATACATTTTACAGCAGTAATTGCAATACCGTGATATTTTTGCTGAAGGTTATCATACCGTCGGAATCGTATACCGGCCTACGCCCAGCGAAAAGATCTGAATCTGTCCACCACCAAGAAAGTCAATCTGTCTGTCTGATGCCCTTGGAGATAAAAACATGAGGTCAATTTTCCCACAGCAACAGAAAAGGAACTTGAAATCTTAACTCAACAGTAGAGAATGACCTCACTTTAATGTGGGCAGGGATTACAAAAAAATCCCATGAAAAAAAAAAACCTTATCAAGTAGTACAAAGACTCAAAATGGATGCAAAGGAATGACTGTTAATATGTCTGAAAACAAACAGAAATGACATCATGGAAAACACACCTGGCAAGGGCTGCGGGGCGTGGTCAGGTAAAAAAATACTGCACCATATAACTCTATCAGCTCTGGGAGGGATTGGCAGGTCAGCAGTGGGGGAGGAAAAACAAACAACCTCCCATTATTACTGTACTCTGTGATGTCAGTTGGCTCCCAGTCGTTTGAAAGGCGAAACACAGCCTGCACTTTATTTCTTAAATTGTGAACATTGGTGTCCTTTTTAACCTGGTCCCTGGAACAGGACAGTGTACTGTGTGAGGAAATACCACTTATTTTTCCAAAGTGACACACACAAAGTTCCTCTGATGGGCCAAGATTATTAATGATGCACTGTAATACTGCAGCTGAAATCATAAGCTGATTTAAAGGTCGGGACTTGACCATTTATGAGTGATATGACTGATGCACTGTTTAAAGCACTAAAACAGTAATGGGATTAATGCGTTATCCTCAAGCTGAACATTTTAATTTAGAAAATTTTAAACGGCATATTTAATACTGTATCAAACTAGCCAAACCTCTCAAATGTTAAATGGGGTCTAAACCCAAGTGGCTGTATAGAAACTTATCTGTTAAATCTAAAAACTAATCTGTTAATATCTGTTAAAAAAAGGACAAACAAAGCAAGACTAGTAGTTGACACTTGTCACTCATAGAAAAGAAACTAAAAATACTGTAGGTAGAACATGAAAAGCACCTTCATTTTCAAAGATTTAGGCTGCCAAAACAGTAGTTTGTCACATATGAGGAGGTGTGTTGTGTTACCTTTTGGTAAAAATATATATTTTTTAAGTTTAAGATTCTAAACTTGGTTTTACTGGTTGTTGGACATGCTACAATTGCCTGAATCAAATACAAAAGAATCTTACACCAGGCTGCATTAGATTCTTGATAAATGTCCTCTCTGCATCTAGCTACTTTTGCACAGTGTACATTTGCTGTCTTTTGCAAGCCCCATTTTTTTTTTAAGCACTATACAGAATACTATACAGTTTTATTGATGCATGCATAAATGTTAATTTAGACAAAGTGAGAAGGTCCAAACTTCTCTTTTCAGGACAGCTCTAAATACCCTACACTATTTAGGCCTAAATTATTAAGTTATTCATGGTCAGCCGACACTGGTAAGTGAAGAACCAACTGCTGACGTCCATCCATTACACAGGCACAACACAACCACTGTCATGGCAAACTACATTAAATGTACTGTACCATGCTGGAGGGATATTTGGCTATTTCTGTGATAATGTAAAGCATTTTCTAAAGCCTGTTTAAAATAAGTGCTCTGTCAATAAATTGCAAAAATGTAAAAATTAAACTAATTTTGTGTCTATGTAAGTGCAAGCAACAAGAACACGAGTTTCAAACATCATGTGAAAGATGATGAATAAAACCACAGTAAGCCTTCAGTCTGCCAGGATGATTTGAATTGAAGATGAGCTGCTTTAACTGTCCAGCGTGCGTGTGTGTGTGTGTGTGTGTGTGTGTGTGTGTGTGTGTGTGTGTGTGTGTGTGTGTGTGTGTGTGTGTCCTGGGGGTTGGGTGGGATTACTCTTTTTCATGGGACACACAGACCCACTGGTCAGCGTGACATTTCCCGACAGAAACACCATTCACACACTGAAAAGGTGGATGAGTGGGCGAGCAGGGGCAAGAATGTGTGTGTGTGTGTGTGTGTGTTAGTAGGAAGAGGCCATAAACCCTGTTTCAGTCACCACTGAAAGACTGTATGAGTATGAGAGTGTGTGTGTGTGTGTGTGTGATATAAAGATAAATCCTCGTCTGACTGTTACATCTCATTTCCCTGTTTGATTATCCAGAATCTGTTCATCACCCAGCTGTCCGTCTGTCTGCCTTTGTGTCTCTCTCTCCCGTTTGTCCTCCGTCTCTCTGTTTACACTCAAGCTTATTAAACTTCTCTTTTTCATACAGTGTGGACTACAGCCTGGTACCTTAATGAGAAATGTTGTCTCCTCTCTCCTGGGAGACACTGTGTCAACAAGGTCCAACTGACATCACATTCAGCCATCTCTTTTCGTAGTCAAAAATAAAGTCAACATTAATAAACTCTCGCATATTGAGCTCAAAAATCAAATATTGGTCAAGCCACAGTATAGGAATCATCGTAGCTTGAAGCAATAATCTCAACATGGTGTTGCCTCCAATTAGTTATGTCTTGCATTTAACTGCAATGTGCCTAATTTAGATTTACTTCCACAGCTTCAGTATAATTGTATGTTTTTCATCTTGGACATCTTTAAATGACCACTAGCCACAGTTGGTGCACTAGTGTTTGTTTACACAATGCTTTCTGTTTCATTTATACTGACAGCTTTACTACAGTTACCACTTTCTCGAAATGTCCTATGCCAACTCCAGTGTTTTAGGTAATCCATTACTGAAGTATAAGTACAATTCAATGGTAAACATGAATAAATACACATCGAATCTCACAATAACTTTGTATTTTTCCAAAAGAAAAGTAGTAATTTCATACAGCAGTCTCACGCATTTTCTCCAAAGGACACGTCTCTTCTTTAGTTGTAATTACTGTTGGCATGTGGGAAACCACCATACAGGAGCCGAGGTCCCATTTCAGGTCGGGAGACACAGTTTTAGACACCACAGGTCACAACCTCTCATGCAGCACTGTATGGGCCACATTGTGCATCCACTCCACACACACACACAAACACACACTGCCATGAGGAATCTGCAAGCAATCCATGACATACACATATACACACAAAGTGGGCAGAGAAGAAGAATGGCTCAATTCTGTTACAGTATGCTGAGTTTTTAAAAGTGTGGAACAAAACAGCTGTGTTTGCAATACTGTCTGAGACACTGTTAGCATGCATGAAAGTGCATACAAGTGGACCTGTGCGAGTGAGGGCCACTTGAAGACATTAGAGGGCCAGTATTTAGTCAAAGACTCGAAGAGTGGCCTAATTGTTTGAGTTCCAGACATGATAAAGCTGAATGCCTTTGGTTTTAAACTCCATCAAATGCCCAGTCTAGACCTAATTCTTTCAGTTCTGCAGGCAAGGACAACAAACAAACCTTCACAAACAAATTGAAATCTAGGTTGGAATGCATCATTTTATTTAGGGCAGTTTACACTCTGAAACGAGGCCAAAATGGGTCACAAGGTTGGTGTTGTGGTTGGCTCATGTGATTCCCTAAAGGTAATAACCACTGGCCTGCTACTCAAAGTCTCCTACTTCTGTATTTTAAAATGTGTTGTTGTTGATTCAGTATTACATTTAGCACCCCTTAATATGCCACCATTTTAAATACTAAAACCTCTATAACTGATAGAACTATCTGCAACAGGGAGGAAACGCGACACCTACATGCAATGCAGGCTAAACCTGACAACTGCTCCGCAAACTGGTGGTTTTGCAAATATGCCTCTTTCAAACGCTTGACAAATTACCTCGATATATTGTTTCCTGGTTGATAAGCAAGCCAATGTGAAAAGGTAAAACATTAAAAAGTACAATTTAACAAATCATAAGAGTCTTCTGCTGACTTCGGCATAGAGAACCATCATTAGAAAATCATTAGCTTTATCAACTGGCTCTGGCGAAGTTACACAACAGGTGAGCCAACTCTAAAAGTGATAATTTAATGTAAATGCGTGCGTTTTTTAATTACTGGATATATGCCGAACTTAAGTAAGACTAATAAAGAAGTGCACCGTTGTTATAGTTGACTTCTATAATATATGCATTTTTGCTAGTGAGATGGTAAGATAAGATATTTGAGATTGTTGAATGAGGTTCTAAGCGACGCCCCCTTCTGAATGAGACGACCTGACTTTGACAGAGTTGCTCTACAAAACAAACAGCTTACAGAGAGGTTATCTTGAAAAAAAGTTAATTAGTATCATGTTTACCTTGCTCACTGTGACTTTTCCCGAAGGTTTTCTGAAGAAAGAGGTCCTAGCCGTGAAAAAGTACTCTTCGGAGTCCTCCTCCAAACTGCTGTAGCCACTGCTCATCGTGCTATTCCACGTCATTAGCGGAGAAAACCACTCGACTCGAACTCGGCCACATTAAACCCCCAAAACTCAACAGTTGTTATCTTGAAATTAACTCCTGGTAGCGAGAACCACGTCTGTTTGTGCTCGCATTGGTCGATGTTTGCTCAGTATGGGATGGTTTCCTCTTTGAAATCCTCTCAACGATGCCCCAATCCTCCTTCCTCTTCTCCAGTCAATCACACACTCGCATTACTTCACCGGCATGGCCCGAAAAACTAATTTAAACGTCTCCATTTTTAGAATAAAAAACGCTGTCAGTTGTTAAAAAGAAGGTGGTCTGCCAACTTTTAATAATTGGATAATTTCAAAAGAGATAACGTAGAAACTCCCAGTTAAACCTCCAGTTAAACGAGCCCTACTCCGTCACGGTTGAACGTATAGTCGAATTTATGTGTGTGTGTGCGTGTGTGTGTGTGTGACAGCGAGGCTACAGTAAGGCCCTGCCCACTACGATTCGCCAACCAATCAGCTGTATGACAGATAATGACACCACGCCCAATATAACTCGACAGCCAATCAGCGCTTTGATTGCAGGTTTGAGTGGTTTAAGTTGAAGATAATGCAAAATCATGAAATAAATAATGTAAATCGGCACCGAAAAACAAAGCAAAAAAGTATTGAAATTTCAAAATATATTAAATATGTTTTATGTGATCTTTATTATGCAAAATGAGTAATATTCGTTTCTGGACATTTTACTTAAAAATATATATCCCAAGTAGTTATCACATCAGTTATTTTCCTTCTCATCAGTTACTCAGCAAAGTAAAGGACTTCTACTCAAGCGTATTTTTTTTATTGTTTTAGTGGCCTGTAAATCTGGATAGCTCCTTCATTAAGTGCTCCCTATTGTTTGTCTCATAAACAGCCCAGGAAAAAGCATGCAAGTTAATTCTTTAACTTGGAAATACTAGTTTGGGAAAACAATCCCAACACAGTCCATTTTAACAGTATAGCACAGTCTTAATGAGCAGGTAGAGTTTGTTCAGTTATCATGGACATGGCTTGCGATCAATCCATGGCTGCTGCCTTGCATGTCAACAACAAATTAGGACAGTGTGGTACTACTGAAAGCTCCCAGGTCCAATCTTTACCTTTGATTGCTATAGCATGCGTCCATTAATGCTAAAACACAGAGAGCAGATTCAAGCTTGCAGGTTTTCTTTAACCGTCTGCAGTTCCTGCTGACATCTGAAGTGCCCAGAGGCAAAATGAGAGGCTTCTTTATCCTCACCAGTAAGAGGCGTGGACGTGGAGTCACCCTTAAACCTCAGTAAATTCAAAACACAGCTTGAAAAAAAAAAAAACACTACTGAGAAGAATAAAGTTACCCACGTTTCTGAAAAATAAATGGTCAAAGGTCAGTTATAGAACAGCAGCCCTCAGGGAAATGTAAAATGTAGTGTCTTACCTTGAACAGGCAACAAACTAGCGCTAACTTTCTAAGCTTTTTCCTCTGCAACATGCTTTTCCTGCTCCTGCATGCATCAAGTAAAATAAAAAATACAGACACCAAGGCATTTAATAGCTTGAGCTGGACTGACGCATTTTATGTGTTTGTGAGTGTGCTTCTCATTGGGTGGAAAAGGACTCATGGACAGATGCCTTTTCACACATTTTAACATTTCCAGGAGCTCTTATTGTTGGTGGGAGGTAATGTTTGATTGCATGCATCTTTTTTTAATTATAACTGATGAATATAATATGACCTTTTTCATTCTTTAACAGTCGTTATCTGCAGTGAATGTTTTAATGAGCACAGAGGTAAAGCGCTCCCATCTAATGGGATCATTTTTTTTTTTCTTTCTTTTGAGTGGCATTACACTGTGAAAATTAGCTGGAGACCCCCAGGGTGTTTGTTAATGGTCAGTTTGTTTTGTCTCCAGTTCTGACAAATTTCCACTTTGTTAGTTACTTGATTGACCTGAAAAGTAGAAAATCTGCCGGATTTCACTCATTTAGGCCGGATATCCGTTGCCATGGGCTTCCTTTGTGTTGGCATTTTAAACTCCGGTCGCTTTATGAGGACTATGGTTAACCTTTTTCTCAGATCTCTGCAAGGTAAATCCAAACAGCAAGCTAGATCATCTGTCCAATCTGAGTTTGCGCGACTAAAACGTACACATTCCTCCAAAAACAAGTGCCACCCGAGTCTATTTTGCAGCAGCATCGTGGCTTTTCTCCGGTGTTTAGCACCGCCCAAGGCGATTGACAATAAACCACGTATTCCTCCCATCCCCTAATGTTATCTGGAGTAGCCAGACTCTCCTCCAGCGCTCTTTGGTGGAGAGTCTGGCAAAGTGACACTACCTGAAAAGAGACCTCAGGCAAAGAAGAGGCAAGTAATACCATACCCAACTAAAAGATAGAAACCAACAGATAATAGAGTTAAATCAAAATGAGGATGATATTATCTACAATAATAACTATACTTAAAACAGCCTAACATCTATTTATTGGATGTTTTTTGGGGTCATTGGTGGTTGCTCTGGAAAATTTGAGGCTCAGGATGAAATCAGTCAGATTGGTTTTAGTGCAGTTAACCTTTTACAGATAAGTATATATATATATATATATATATATATATATATATATATATATATATATATATATATATATATATATACTGTATGTGTCAAATGTTTCCCCAAAAATATGACTCTTGTCAGGGTGAAGGAGTGCAGTTTATAAAACAACACAAACAACTCTTCCCCTGACATTTGTACGTTTTAATAAAAGGTTAAGGATTTGTTAAAACAGTCTACTGACCTCATCACAGCCTCACTCAAAATAAAAACAAGGAACTCCTATTTATTTTATGCTTTTTAGTTTGCTAGCTGTAATTTTGGGGGTCTCCTATTTTTTTACTCACCTTAATATTAACAAAACCTGCATACGTATGGAGATACTGCAGCTAAGTCTTCAGCGATAAAGAGTGTTTCTAATAAGGTTTAACACAACTGTCTCCAAATGTCTTGCAGCAGAGATGCACGTATAGCGCCTGTGTGCTGCCGTCATACAGCATCATAAAACATAAATGAGAAATGCAAAGCATATTGAAACCCTGTATTACAACATATTCAGTAGAGCAGCAACCTGCTGAGTTTATGAGGTCGTAAAGTGGATCAGAGTTTATTTCATGTTTTCAGCGAGTTTCTTATATGTCGCCCAAACAACTGTAAGCTATTAGGGAGCACAGAGGCAATTAAAAGTGTAAGTGGTGCACCTTCTGTTTTCAGCTATTTCTAGGACTGTTGTTTCCTATTAAATGCAGGGTTAAATCATTTTTGACATTATATGTTTGTATAACAGCCCACCCAGCTGCAAATAAAGGCCCAAAAACTCCAAAAGAACTTAGCAAAGCAGGGTCAGCTACGGTACATCTGCACTAAATCAAGCCCAACCCCACACACACACACACACACACACACACACACACACACACACACACACACACGGTACAACCAGTGCTTTTAGGCAGACAGGCTCTAATTTAAAACCAGTGAGGTTAAAAAAGGGACCAAAAATAAATATGGCACATCTGGGACAGCCAAACCACCATCATGTCCTTTAAAAATACTGTAGAGATCCATCCTAAACTCACAGATAAGCTGCCACCATATTGTCTATAAACTGTCCAATGTGATACAGAAGAAGAGCAAAGACTGCTACATATTCATGTAAACTTTAGTCATTAATATACATAAACAGCACTGAGCACTGATTCATGTAATTTGTTGTTGTATGGTATGTAGAAAGACTTTAACAGGCATACGCTGACTGTCCTGTTTATATTTGGGTTAGTTGGGGGTATCCCAGTTACTTGTTACACATGATGTATGTATGTATGTATATATGTACGTACATCAATATATGACCGCTGACAGGGTGTGAAATCAGCCCTGATAAGGTTTCACCACAGTATACACATACATTCACTAGTGTTAATCTGCTGTCCAGTCACTTTGGCCCAGAGCCAGTCTGGGTAGACATTTCTCACAGTCCAGCATGGGCAGCTCCTAACTCACAAGCAGGCGCTCTACTGTAACTCTGTGGCTGGTAACATGAAGGCCCAAAGTGAACAGCAGGTGGATTAAAAGATTAAAACTTTCCCATGGCACCAACATGCATACTCTACATGTTCTCCAGCACACCGTGTTTTAGTCATCAAATGTTTTGGGCTCGACTCTGATGATTCATGTTGGAAAACAAATAATG
This sequence comes from Percina caprodes, assembly GCA_013375575.1. NCBI lineage: Eukaryota > Metazoa > Chordata > Actinopteri > Perciformes > Percidae > Percina > Percina caprodes. The sequence goes on along the minus strand of JABXJD010000007.1, from coordinate 5,741,005 downwards.
ATGCTTCTAGTGAAAAGTGAGAGTGGGTAAGTTAAAGGGTTTCATGTTCCTTTATGACCTGAAAAATGTAAACTACAATACAAAATAAAATAAAACCTAATTAGGGCGGGGCGATGTCATGTGGAGAGATATATATATATATATATATATATATATATATATATAGGTCAATCAAGTGACTAACAAACAAACTGGCCATTAACAAACACCCCGGGGTCTCCAGCTAATTTTCACAGTGTAAAGCCACTCAAAAGGAAAAAAATAATAATTAGCCCATTTATATCGCAAAGTAATAATATAGAACGGCAATATTTATATCATTTGGACTTTATGTTCTGATCCTGGCACATTATGTTTGCTTTACAATAAAGGTCTTAAAGCTACATTGTGTACAAATTTCTCCTATGTAGCACATATTTTGATAATAAACAACTACAAACGTTATACAATGTAGCTTGAATAAAATGACAAAATACTCCCTAAAAAGTACTTTTTGTTCTTCAAGTATTTAACAAGAGGTAGAAGAAGAGAGAGAGATGTGGCAGTGGAATGTGGTCTGGTGGTTTTGGTGAGATGGATGATCTGCAGCTCTGCAGTCGTAGTTATACATTACATGCATTCCAAAGCAGGGGCAGGTCCTTACTACATAAAGCTTAGAGCACTGACTTATTTTAGGTATTCTCCCACACAGATTTCATCTGGTTCATCTTCACACTGAAAGACAACCCCATTTATGTGGACTGTACAGACCCCTACAAGCATATTATTACAGTTTATTACAGTTTGAATACTAGCCATTTATAGTTTGGTTGCATGTCCAAAATAAACTGCTGTGAGTCCCTGCAGGATTCTCATGAGGACTGTTTCATGATGTTATCAGTATCAGAACAAGACACATAAAATGAAATAAACAATGGTGATTTAAATTAATCCCAAACCTCTGGATTGTTGTCATTTGGAGCACAATCTAAATGTATTTATTTAGTTTCATGGATGGGTTTCTAGTCTCCTGTGATGTCTATTTCTTACTCCCTGACAAGGTTTGTATCTGCAGCTGAAGGTCTGGTTAAACATTAATCCAGTTTTAAAGCAGGAACTGGCTCTAACAGACCTCTGGTCAACCAGACATCTGCATGTATCCTTGGTGATGAGACAATAATGGGATAAAGCAATATCAAAGCATCAAATCCAGGTGTAAAGACGAATTAAAGCTCAATCTTCAATCCACATGATATTCATGTCTTTGTAGCTTTCAAGTCATGTTGTTATTTTTTTTTTCTTCTATTAAGCCTTAATTAACTATGAATTTCCTTGAGATTAAAGGTAACAGTTACTAGTTAATACAAATGTTTTCTTTTTCTGCATATTCATCACTAAGAGACGTGACTTCTCACTAAGAGAAGTCACGCGATGTGAGAGGTTAGAACGAATGGAGGTGAAGGGTGAGCAAAAGTTGAAAGGTTAAACTTTGAGGAATGTGTCGTATTTAGAAAACCAAGAACGGCAGAAAGAGAGGAGAGAGAGACGGAGAGAGAGACGGGGAGAGAGACGGAGAGAGAGACGGGGAGAGAGACGGGGAGAGAGACGGAGAGAGAGACGGGGAGAGAGACGGGGAGAGAGACGGGAGAGAGACGGGAGAGAGAGACGGGAGAGAGAGACGGGGAGAGAGACGGGTGTTAACAGTTTCCCCCTCAGGCTCCCATGACCTCACTCAGCAAAGATGCTGCTATCTTGTGCAGGTAAGTGGGTTGTTTGTGTGTGTGTGTGTGTGTGTGTGTGTGTGTGTGTGTGTCTGTTGTTAAGTGGAGTGTGTCTCTTTTTTCAGCAGGTGTCTGTTCTCTAATTCAAAGGCAGTAGGCAGTAGAGATAGCGGTGTGTGTGTGTGTGTGTGTGTTTGTAAGTGGAGTGTGTGTTGCTGTTTCTGTTCTCTAATTTAGAGGCAGTAGGTGTAGAGATAGTAGTGGTGTGTGTGTGTGTGTGTGTGTGTGTGTGTGTGTGTGTGTGTGTGTGTGTGTGTGAGTGTGTTATAAACTACTTTAAACCTGGGAACCAACAGTGAGTGTTTCTTCTGGGGGAAGTTTTACAGCTCCCCAATAAGCTTTTTCTGGATGAGTTTTCCTAAAATGTGAAGTCAAATGATAGTAGTATGATACAGCAAACAAATACAGAATTTTGTGATTGAAAATAAAGGCGAAATAGAAAGACTGATTCACTCTCCTTGCTTCTTCTACCCCATTCAACAAGTCAACACAACCTTTCAAGACAAATATGCAGCCGCCCATCTAGAGCCCGGTTCTGTTCTTGCCGTCATTGCTCATTGGGGCATGGGTCTCTGTAAATTAAAGAGTATATTTTAGACCTGTTCTATATGAAAAGTATCATGTTGTGATTTGCCGCTGTATTAATACAATTGACTTGACTTGGCTGCAGATAAGGGCCAGCTGGATCCAAAAGGGCCAGAACCACTGCAAAAAACGCATATGAAACTCTGCTACAGATGCTGGCCTGAGGTACTTTGTTGCACCAGGACCCTTTTAAGCAATGTTAGGACGATTTATAATCTATCTGACTTATTCTGGGAGTTGGTGATCATACAGCACTGTATGGCCTCTAGTCCTATACCAGCTGTAAGGATGAGTGTGTGTGTGTCCTTTGTTTTGGTGTGACAGGTGTTATATAGGCAACCTGAGCTCCACATTGCCTCAGGGACTATGAAACTACTACTACTACTACTACTACTACTACTACTACTACTACTACTACTATGATCTACCAATTGCATGAAAGCAGTTGTGTCCATGAAGATTTTACCATGTGCAGGGACTTGCTATACATTTGTGGATTTCAGATACTGATATACATTATTTTGTGTGTCCCAGTATTGCCATATATCAAGATCCCCCCCCACCCCCGGAAGCCCGGTTTTTCATCCTGACAGACAAAACACTGAGTGTCTCGTGATCAAAGAGCAGAGGAATGCTGTCTGAGGATCACATGCAGCCTCGGTGTATCACATAATCACAGACAGCAAGTGAGTTGCACTGCAGCTGGGGGAGCAGAATCACACGGCTATGGATGGTTAATGGGGGAGTGGCGGGGAGAGACGAGCAGCATGAAAGGAGCTATAAGGTGCTGAACTATATTTATAAGTTTAGTTAGTTTAAATCCTCCCCCAAAAAACAGTAAACACAGATGTTACCAGAAAAAAAACACATTTCACACAAAGTTTGTCAGTGGAGGAAGAAGCACTCAGATCTTTTACAGAAGTAAAAGTCATGCATTTAAAATGTAACTGATGTCAATGTACGGAAATGGTTAATGCATTGAGTGTGCAGTGAGGTTTGCTGAATTAGTTCTTTGTGAAATGGTGAAATGAGCTATAGTGGCTATAAATAGGGACGGTGAGAGGGAAACTACACCAGTGTAGGCTTGTATGACTCTGCTGATACCGCCCACTGTGATAAGATGGCTTACACAAACAACAAAAAGAACAACGGTGTGTTAT